>OX183132.1:7123591-7723591 GCA_945261195.1 Cryptosula pallasiana | reverse complement strand
ATAGTATATATATAGATATACAGTAGATACATAGATATACAGTAGATATATAGATATACAGTAGATATATAGTATATATATAGATATATAGTAGATACATAGATATACAGTAGATATATAGTAGATATATAGATATATTGTAGATATACAGTAGATATATAGTAGATACATAGATATACAGTAGATATATAGTAGATATATAGATATATTGTAGATATACAGTAGATATATAGTAGATACATAGATATACAGTATATATATAGATATATTGTAGATATATTGTAGATATACAGTAGATATATTGTAGATATATTGTAGATATACAATAGATGTAGAGTAGATATACAGTAGATATATAGTAGATATATAGTAGATACATAGATATATTGGGTATATAGTGTTTATTAGATGCGTAAACAGATCGTTTTTTGAAGGTCTATTCAAGCAAGTCATAAACTGCAAAAAAATGGGAAACTGTGGTTACCTAGCAACAGACTAGCCTAAGTCTCAGGCCAACATTTGCGGTATAATGTGTATTTTGCTTGGAATATGCTAGGTCGCCGAAGCAATCCAACAAACCAACACAAAAAAGCTCGCCCACTAAACCAATCATCCAATGAAATCCATTTAAAGTTGTCAAGATATCAAGAGGGCATGCAACTCCCAATAAAAACGCCCAGCATGTTCCAAGCGAAATACACATAATGCCTCAAACATTGGCCTAAAACTTAGGCTAGATATAGACGGGATATGAAAACCCAGAGGGTAACTTCCGGTGAAAGAGATTTAAATAGAAACAAAGTCAGCAGATATAACTCTCATCAAGGGAAAAGAGTGCACATTTTTTGGCGATATCCGCAGCAATCCATAAAAGAACATTTTCAACTAAGTGAGAGCATAACTATAAGAAGCTGCCAATAGAAGGTGCTGACTGCAGACCAGCATCAACAACAACAAGAGTTATCACCTCACGCTCCTGCAGTTCATTGATTCTGGTACTTGAAAGTGACGAAGTTTGATCTTGTACCGGCAGGTCTATCTGTTTGGACTTGGATTTTTTTGGTTTTAATGGTTTCTCTGCTTCTGCAGGTTTTTCTGCTTCTGCTGGTTTTTCTTCTTCAGATTTTTCACCGGCTTTGTCAGCACCTGCTGCCTCAGCATTCTATCATAAAGAGACAACACAGGTATACAAACAGATGTACCAGTAGTCAAAGAGAAAACACAGGTGTACAAGCAGATGTACCTGTAGTCAAAGAGACAACACAGGTATACAAACAGATGTACCAGTAGTCAAAGAGACAACAAACAACTGTGTGGCCATACCTCAGCCGACGATTGGTCTGTTACATCACCAGTGGACTTGCTCTTTCCTGCTGCGCTCTCCAACTCCTCATTGACTTCAGTGGACTCGGCGGGAGCGTCGGTGTCCATAGGCTCAGATCCATCCTGTTTAGTCTCAACCATGTGGGCGGTGCTCACCACAAACACTCCATGGATGTTCACTCTGAGTTTTATCTTCACTTTAGCATTGTCCCCGGATGGCTGCGCCTGCACGCCATTCACAACAAATCGCCCTGCCACACAAGGTCCATAAATAATCATATGACATCATCACACAAGGCTGCATATCATCACTGTCTACCACAACAGCTTTGAGTAGACAGATACATTGTATAGTTCTAGTATTCACCTAGACATGTGCTGGGGTGGGGCAGCTCCTGCCCCGGACTGTAGCAAGCCTCAATGCTAAAGGGCTCTTTCTTGTACAAAGTGAGTACTTTACTCTGTGGAATCTGGTGGTAAAGGGGATACAACTCCATGCTACTGTCTTCCTCACCTGATCCTGTAAGTCACCAGTGAGGGAAATCTCACAACCAATCACATACTACAGTACAAATCTCACAACCAATCATATACTACAGTACAACTCACACAACCAATCATATACTACAGTACAACTCTCACAACCAATCATATACTACAGTACAACTCACACAACCAATCATATACTACAGTACAACTCTCACAACCAATCAACAAACGATGGTGCATACCTGGAGTCCAGCTAACTGTGATGGCAAACTGCTGACAGTCTGTGATACTGAAGTCTCTCACCATAAACTTGGGTGACAGTATAGCGCACTGCAATATAATACCACATAATACAATATAATACCACATAATACAATATAATACCACATAATACAATATAATACAATATAATACAATATAATACCACACAATACAATATAATACCACACAATACAATATAATACCACATAATACAATATAATACCACACAATACAATATAATACCACATAATACAATATAATACCACATAATACAATATAATACCACATAATACAATATAATACCACACAATACAATATAATACCACATAATACAATATAATACCACATAATACAATATAATACCACATAATACAATATAATACCACATAATACAATATAATACCACATAATACAATATAATACCACATAATACAATATAATACCACACAATACAATATAATACCACACAATACAATATAATACCACACAATACAATATAATACCACACAATACAATATAATACCACATAATACAATATAATACCACACAATACAATATAATACCACATAATACAATATAATACCACATAATACAATATAATACCACATAATACAATATAATACCACACAATACAATATAATACCACATAATACAATATAATACCACATAATACAATATAATACCACATAATACAATATAATACCACATAATACAATATAATACCACATAATACAATATAATACCACATAATACAATATAATACCACATAATACAGTATAATACCACATAATACAATACAATACCACATAATACAATATAATACCACATAATACAATATAATACCACATAATACAATATAATACCACATAATACAATATAATACCACATAATACAATATAATACCACATAATACAATATAATACCACATAATACAATATAATACCACATAATACAATACAATACCACATAATACAATATAATACCACATAATACAATATAATACCACATAATACAATATAATACCACATAATACAATATAATACCACATAATACAATATAATACCACACAATACAATATAATACCACATAATACAATATAATACAACATAATACAATATAATACCACACAATACAATATAATACCACATAATACAATATAACACAAGATATAACACACTAGTCACTGCGGCAACTGCCATAGATGCATAATGAAACAAATATAAACCCTAGACCACAATATCCCTTTGCCTCGCCCAGATAAAAGTATCGATGACACAGAGAAGCACATCCGACAGCGGATAAAAACAAAAACGAAAGAACGCTCACCTGCAAGGCACAGCCTCTTGAGACAGCTTCATCTGCATTCAGTGTGGTGGATGCCTCTTTACCATAGTTGGACTGTACCAGTTGTTTAACAGCGGGCACTCTAGTGGAGCCCCCCACAATCTCCACAGAGTATATATCCTCAGGAGCCAACTCTATATATACAATAAGTCTCTTAATTAAATCACAGAACACATCATCAGCTGCAATTAGCAATGAACTCTCCCGCCACTGTACGTTATGAAGATATACATGTAAGCGTCTATCAACTTAGAGGTGTTGCGTGGGAGTTGTCTCACTGCAAGGATTGATAAATGCCAGACTGAAGCGCAATAGAAAGCACACAATGACACACAAGTATGTGGATAGAATTACTCACTGCAGGCTTCTAGCAGTTTTTTCATACACGCATCAATTCTAGCCAACAGAGGTTCAGCCATTTCTTCTAGATCGGACCTACAAGTAACATGGTGGAAAGCTCAGAGTCGATTTGTTATGTAGACCGACCTATCTCATCCAATATGTTAAATCATCAGGTGACTGATATATAAAACAAGTAATCTAATAGACCATAAGTAAAAGCTACAAAGATGTCATTCAAAATTTCTCAACCAAAACGAAAACAGGCCCTCATGTGACCGACCAAATCTCAACACAACGCATTGAGCTTCACGACCTGGTACCTGGTAACACCTGGTACCAGTCACACCTGGTACCTAGTACACCAGAGAGAGGACAACAGACAGAGAGAGCCAATTTACGGAGAGAGAGAAAAGACTGGGATGTAGGCGTACCTTTGTAGTTTGCTGGTGACATCCTTGTCCTCCATAAAGCACTCAATGTTCAGAGGAATGGGAGTCGAGTTAGCTGACATCAGCTTCTTTAGTTTCTCGCAGTCTCCCAGCAGCCTTGTGAATGCTCTGGTGTTACTGAAGGCATCAATCTATAGATATAGTATATGTATGCGTAGATGTATCAGTAGATACAGTCTATGTACATGTAGATGTACCAGTAGATACAGTCTATGTACATGTAGATGTACCAGTAGATACAGTCTATGTACATGTAGATGTACCAGTAGATACAGTCTATGTACATATAAATGTACCAGTAGATACAGTCTATGTACATATAAATGTACCAGCAGATACAATATATGTACATATAAATGTACCAGTAGATACAGTCTATGTACATATAAATGTACCAGTAGATACAATATATGTACGTGTAGATGTACCAGTAGATACAGTCTATGTACATGTAGATGTACCAGTAGATACAATATATGTACGTGTAGATGTACCAGTAGATACAGTCTATGTACGTGTAGATAAACCAATAAATACGGTACCTGGTATTTGGTCTTGAACTCCTCAGCGAAGTGTGTGGCTAACAGAAGGTCTAAATCCCTGCCACCCACTGTATCGTACGCAGTGGCCAGCATCTACAACACGCACACACCAGCACTTTATTATCACAACTAAGAGAGAGGATAACTTTGCAGCTATTTACAGAAGTTCATATCTCTATAACAAGGAGATGGTGAGAGGACAACTCTCAATTAGATAAAAACAATTATTGAACGACTGAAACCACATCGCTATATTTGTCAATCAGATGAGACATTCACAATTGTTGTAACATGAAGCACAGATGGGACCTACCTTGAGTTTTCCCTTATGAAATGCACAGGCAGACACCTGAAAGTTGGAAGAGCCCATGTCAACAAACACAATGTTTCTTGGCTTCTCCTCGGGAGCAGGTAAATCTTGTTTGTAAAGTCCGTAGGCGAGTGCAGTGGCTGTTGTATCACTCATCAACCTGAGACAATTCAGTCCAGCTATTTTGGCAGCATCCAGCATGCATCTTCTCTCAGCATCGGTGAAGAAACACGGGACCTGTTCAGAATATTGTTGTCCTGTGTAAACATTTGAACCACCAGAAAAAAAAACAGTACAAAAATCATGATTGTAATACTTGCCAAGAGCTAAAAGTTGAGTTATTCAACTATTTATACTCCAACAACTCGGGTTGTTTTGTTTTATAAAATCACAGCAAGTCAATAGAAAAAAATCTAAGATCAATTTCTACTAACTAATCACATAATTTTAAAGATTATTTGCCTATCAAATCAAAAATGACAGCTTCAAACAAAAACTCGCAGTCTACAGACGGCAATTTTTACTAGGGGAACAAGCCCCAAGGCAATCGATCAGTAGTCAGGTAACATGACTGTCTCTACAGCAACTGGAGCAAACATCTCCTAGACTATAGTACACAATCACATCACAGCATACAAGTCTGAGTGTACTAGGCTATACAGTGAAGTGATTAGCGCATAGTATAGTGATAATTATACAGACAGAAAGGGAGGATATGATATTAAGGTGTTGCCAGTAATTGGCCATAACTGATAGTTATTCACCATTTCCTTACTACAATATGGTCCGACAATGGGAGGTGGGATGTTAGCATTGTAGTTACGATACACTTGTCCCTAATGCACACATTTCTGTATATACAAGGCACAAGATTAAACCAGGAAAAAGCATTGTCAACTAAACAGTATACCAGTGTTTTCAATTAAACCATGTCTAGAGGCACAACAATTGAGACCAAAGTGCCAGTTCAAAATTACGTATTGTTGATCAAAAAATCAAAAAAATATAAGAACCAGCTACTGGAATTATATAGATAATGAACCATGAGAATATAACTTCAAAAATATTGAATTTGAGGTTGAGCACTCAGTCACAACTCGACATTACCTACTTCATGTGAGCACCTACTAGCACCTACATGAATATAGAACAGTTGCACGCTACAGTTAAATAAAGGGTATTAGAAACCTAAGTCATATGACAGGCTGTCAAGTTGGAACTTTATACGCGCTTCAATCAATTGTTCAAAATCAGAAACAATGTTATCACTTTAGTAACAGCTAACTATCATCAGCACTGTGAAGTATAATTAACACTAGCTGACATCATCTAACAGTCAAACACAACGCATTCGTACTATCTAGCGGAGCACACATTTGTTTCTCCAATCCAGACCTCTGCACAGCTTGTATCAGCTAGGTGAAGAGAAATACTCACCGATATGACGCAGTCGATCACTTTGATTTTTAATGCTATCTCTGCAACGTCCTTTAGTTTAGAGAGTAACATAACAGTGATCTGTAAAGGACTGAACACACACTGTTCACCTCCATATTGTACCTACATATGTATGGAGAGATATTAGTCAACTCTAAAGACTCAACATCTTCTTTAGGCACTCACTAGAATTTTTCAAGAATTACACAAATCTTTAGGAGCCAGACGCGATCCATATGTTCCCATGAGCAAATAACAACGAATCGACAAACCCTTGAAGTTGCCCTCTTTTGATTTTACATAACCATGTACAATAATGAAAGACGTTTTGATTCTATTTAAATCAGTTTAGCAAACTGACTTGAAAATTTGACAGGGTTCAGGCTACTGGGCCCAAGTTTCGCTCATTGAACAGCTGATGTGAATTTCCCAAACGAATTTAGGGATAATTTATTTTGTCAAATACAAAATATTAGTTCAAATCTCAATTATTATTTTATAGCGCGTATAACAGTTAAAACAGCCACTTATACAGAAAATAACCCTTAACTGCTAAAACACGTTTGCAAATACCGACTATCGTTTGACAACAGACAGCGCTATTGACAAAATGCTTTTGGTATTGTATAATTGGTCTAATAACAAAAAAGGAACCTAATTACTTATCCCATTTATTCAGCGTTTAGTTGCATTTCTAACCTACTAAAATATATAATATATGCTGCCGGATTACCATTTTATTCAGAGAAAGAACTGCTAGTAGTAAACCTTTTGGTTTCTAACAAACCCATTATTTATTTTATGAATCAATTCAGCACTCCACTGTTGAGTTCATTAGGCGTATGTGGAAACTGTTCATAGTCAAACTAGTGCAAAAATGCACGAGTGCACTTTACAAATCAGTTCTAGAAATGGCGTTCTGTTATTTTGCTAGGGATTGTGGTACCTCTTCAAAATGTCATGAAGACATTCATGACGTAATTCCCTCATCAGAGTTGTGTTTTCTCAGTGTCAAAGGGCAGTAAATAAACCTATTAACCAAATTACTAAAAGAAATCATAAATTAGTTCATATTTATGTTTTTATTGTATTTGAAAATGATTATTTATATTTTATGCTACCTTAATGTTTCCCGTTAAATAAGGTGTGATTCAGGTTTGAAAATTATTATTTTTGTTGTTGATTACAACAACGATGCTGAAAATCTGACATTTTTCCCCGCCCAAAATAAGTTTTAAATCACGAAAACTGAAATTTTAATATATTTTTTGATTTAAAAATATTTTTTCAACTGTAATACTGCTGTAGTTTTTGAGACATTAGTTAGGATATCATGCGGGTGCCAGTGTGTGCACGTTATGGTCAAGGATTATAAATGTTATCTTTGTTGTTATGATAGTAGCAGGAAACTAAAACAGTGCCACAAGCAATCATAATGAAGCGTTTGTATTTTTTAAATTTCAAAATAAATCCAGCCAGGGACGCTTTTAATCCCTTCATTCACTAGTGCAATTTCAGACAACTTATTTATCATGTTTTTGATTCATGAATAAAATATTCGTTCATTCAAATTGAACGTCCTTCAACTTCCAAGTACGCTTATTACATTCTGTGAACCGAAAATATTGAATTAGGAGATGAAAATATTCAACGTTAAATCACATTCTAGATCTGGGAAATAATTTAACTTTGCAAAATAGCTGAAACCTATTTTTCAGCCATATTATATTATGTAAAATGATAGTTAGAAACATGTATTCATACCCCAGGGGTGGCACTCGAAGATAATAGGCACCAGGCTAATTCTTAAAATTTAAAAAGCACCCCTACAGAGTTTTCTAGGTTTTTTCACAATCACCCCCTACAGCAACATCCTTCTGCCATATACCCCTAGAGCACAACGCCACTTTAGTCAATTATTACCCCTACAACACCCTGATGCAGAAATACTGCCCGTAGAAGTTCATAGCTGAATTTGGAGGCCCCTACAGCACTGCAACATTACACTATTGACCCAAAGCATTTGAATTTGAACATATCTCATTGAGAACTCTTTAACCACACACCTTGATGACAGTAGTGCTTTTCTGTCGGCATTCTGTTATAGGTGACCATTCTGTTATAGGTGACGGCACTTCACTTAAAAATTATACTGATTATCATTATTATAAGACGATGAATCATTTCACTGTTATTATTCATGATAATAGCAATAATAATTATAATACAAAGAATTGACTTATAATAATAACTAATACTTTTTCATTGGATAAGAAAATCAGCATATAAGCTTTTTATACTATTTTTATGAACTAATCATTATTATTATTATTATCATGGAAGATTTATTACAGTGTATATAATACTAGTTAGTTTGTTGTTAGTTAGTTAGTATTATAGTATTTTTTTTATAAATTTTATTATATATATACATGTACTTATGTTTAATAAATCAATGAAGATATAATAACATTTCAACAGTTTTTATATTACTAATAAGATATTAACTAATAACAACATAAAAACTGTTGAAGTGTCATTGTTATTATTTATTCAACATTACAATATAAAAAAAACTATAATATTAATAATACATTACTACTACTAACCAACCAACAACAAATTAACTACTACTCTATCTACTATCATTATTATTATTATAGTTATTATTATAAGAACTAATCTACTGTGACTATAATATCATTATTACTTTTTATTGTTCCTGTTTTAATTTATCACCATCAGATAGAGAGATAGCTAGAAGAGTAGATAATAGATAATAAAATTAAAAGCAGAAAATAGATGATGATGGTGAATTACTTGCTATAATAATAAATGAATAAAAAAAATTTATTAGTAATAATTACTTCTTTAATTAGATTTAATAATCACAATGATGTTAATAATGATTATTAAATAATAAGCTGATAAATAAATAAATTAACAACTATTTTATAACAATAATCATAATAAATAATAATTATTGAATTTTTTGTTTCAAATAAATTAATAAATAAATTTATTATTATTTATTATTATTATTATTATTATTATTTGACAACCATGAAGTAATAATAAATAATATCTAAGAGTTTTCCACAGCTTGGGAAATTTATCAGCAACAATGAATAAGTTGTGATATCATTCTCTTGAATAAAATATACACTATGTTTTTCTAAAACGTCTTTTTTAATAATTATTACATTCTAGTCTGGCATATGCTACATTTGTGGCTGCTGGATACAAATTTGTTTAATAAATTGATTGATATCTCCAGTGAAATCTAGATGCATTCACAACAGAACCAAACTAAAATTTGTAAAGGTAGTTGTCAGCTACGGGGAAAATTCACTGCATTCCAGCAACAGAGCTAGGAAAGATAACTCCACTGAAATAGATTGCAATGATTTTAGCCATAGACATAAAACTATAAATAAGTCTATCAAGCAAGTTACTTCACTGCTGTCTGATAACAACCCCTACAGCGTTTATTGTTGTTGTTGTGCCCCCCTACAACGTTAACGTTTGAGTAGCCCAAAAATACCCCCCAAAACATTGATAATGGAGTGAGCCTGGTGCCTATTATTTCTGAGTGCCACCCCTGGGATTCATACATACAATAGTGTGAGTAAAAACTATTCACAAAAGTACCATGTTAAATCTTGTATTACAACATAATATTTGTGAGACATTGAAATACAAACACTTTAACAAAAGATATAAACTTGTTCAAGCCGTCACATAAAAAATGCATGGCTCACCTGTATGCCAACAGAGCCATCGTCTTGTCGCATAACATTGAATGGTAACCTAGGTAGCTCTGCCTGAACCTGAGGATCATCAAATTGACGAGCAAGTAACTTTTTGTATCCAAATAATGTGTTTTTTAGATTTGTTATTGCCTGGTTTTTGGCCGCATTTCCAATAAACCTCTGTGTTTCACTGAATGCAACGTAAGACCTACAACAGCAACCTATTAATGTAACTGGCAACTGATTTATCATCAGCGCAATGACACATACATTCTGTTTTGTCAAGTGAGGAGCAAAATTCTACTAAGAGGTAAATAAGAGCTTATACCAAGATTTAACAATGTGAATATATTTATTATTCCCAGCAAACATCATTCAATACAGATTGTTATGTAGCAATCATGTGAGAAAGAATAGGGCATAGAGCAATAATAAGGCACAGAGACACATGAAAGATGCAGAAATATTATGTATGAATAGTTAGTTAATAATATCGTCCACTTAAATAATAATAAAATGGAAACATAAGAGTTCATGATGGTAGATTATGTCAAGTATTCAGTGAATAAATTCTTGAAATATTTGGAACAATAACAATTTATTTATTTAGTGTGCAGTAATAATATTATATATTATTGTAGAAAAATTCCTTTTCGTCTGATTATTGAGCTATCAATTTTCTCTAGTTTCAGGTAGCAGAAAAGCAGGTTTATGTAGCAAGCTCACACAATCAACATACACAGCGCAAATAAAAAACAAAACAAATAATAATCATTTTCAGTATTATCATCAAAAAGATGATGGCCGTCGTACTATTACTAATTACTGTAATTAACTAAAAAAAGCTATACACTACTACCACTACTTCTTCAAGTTCTTCGTCACATTATTATTTATTATTATTATTACATTATTATTCCTCCCTCACGCGCAGTGTGAGGGATCTTAGGCTGGGGTCAAATAACACTCAACAATAAGCAGCTGTTGCTGCCACACTGAATAAACACTGACCAAAGAAGCATTCCCTGGGTGCACCGTGAGGTGATTTTGAATGTTCTATTTCCACTAGGTAAATTAATTAATAATTATAATAATTAATTAATTATTATTGTTATCAACAACAAGTCACAACGAACAAGTGTGTGTATAGACGCTACAACGAGTTGAATTTGGTACCACGTGACTCTATCAAAACCGCAGTATAAAAAAATGTCGTACCCTGAGGTTATAGACATTTGTTTTTATTGTTTTAATATTTCTGGAACCAAGGTTACTAACGCCAAAGTTTAAAGTTCATCAGATAGCCAATCATTTACAGCACAGGAAATCTGCTGAAATCTTCCTTGCAGACCTGTTCAGTATTAGTTACATGTGTTCAAACTTTGTATACTTCAACTGAAATCTGTCAGCGCTCAGAATGGTATTTTGACAATTTGTTAATTTTCATTCATGTGTATGCATGTTAGCTATCTAGTGGTGTATTATTTTGAATAATTGGTGAAACTTATTGGGTAAAATTAATCTTTTTCTGAAAAAGGGTAAGAAAAATATTTTTCAAAAATTCTACAATAGCGTGAGATTTCACCGACCATAATACGCTGATATTGCGGGCGGAAATAAACATTGATATGGTTTTACATTAACAAAATTTATCAACTGGCTATCAACTGAGACAGAATTACTAAACAATCATAAATTTATTTGTCCAAATAAATTAATGTTATAATTTCAACGCTGAAAAGTTTAATTTTGCTATCAGTGTGAGTTTGAAAAAACACTCATTTTTGCAGTTTCTCAATAATAATGATTGAAAATAAATCTGTTTTCACATTTCTACTAATAATTAATTTAATAAATATTATTAGAAAAAATAATTAGAATATTAATTAATAACACATTGATTGTAATAATTACTAATCGATTGAGAGTAATTATTATCTTTCTGGTTGTTCTGTATTGAAATTAATTATAATTATTGTTATTTATTAAATATAGAAATAATTGCAATTATTATTGTTATCAGTGGTAGCAAATAACAATCGTCATGATAATGGTTTTGCTGTACGCATATATATATACACGCAAACAATATATATATAGGCGCGTATATTGTTTGCACTAGTAGATACGCTTGGGTGATCCGCCTGCGGTCACTTCCCACCGCAAACAATGTGATTTTTAAGACATTATGCTTTTTTTTAAATTCGTTTTTTAGTATGTTGATCAAATTTGGGCCAATTATTTTTAGAACCAATGAACGTATCAGCTTCTACTAGACAAGTTGCCACCAATTTTAAAGATAAAAAAAAAATCTAAAACTTCTCACTACACTATCTAGTGTGTAGCAAGCAAAGATGATGATAAACAAAGATATTTCATCACCAGACCACCACCCCAAAGCAGTGATAAAAGCAGAATTAAACAATCCCCAACACAGCAACTATTATTACCTGCTACTTAGCACTAACTAAATACTACTAGACTTAGACTAGTACTTACGGTGTACATCTGTCGCTGTACTCATTAGCAATTGTTTCAATTCCTCCCTGTCTTGCAACAGCAATATAACAGGAATCATAACCAATGTCAAAGCCGATAACAGACATTATGGTGACTTATAAATGTAGGACAACACGAGATATTCCAGAGGCAACACTACTCCCAACAGACACCAGCAGAAGGCTTGTGATGTTATATATTGTGGGCGTTTCTAGAAAAATCTTTTTTAATCTTACAAAGCGTGTCGGCAATGAATCGAAGAAAGTTCTCGTCAAGAAGATTCTCGCGCCTTCGATGAAGTATCAAATTTAGAAAAAAATATTTGTTTCATTTTTCGTCAGTATTGTTTTTAAAAACGTTTAACCGCAAAATAATTTTTAATATCACTTTTGTCAAAAAATATTCGCAGCCTCGATTTGGAACACCGCTTGTTTTGAAAAGATGGCCACCTGGTGATTAATGGCCAAGCAAATCTTCACATGTATTTTGTTTTAACAAGAACGAATTGGAGTAAATTTTACGCTTTGATTTATTGTAATAATGTCGTATTTCATTAAACTATAAATGATAATCATAAGAAGCATTAGTTATTATTTTCGATGTGATCCTAATATTTTTGTTATTGTTGTTGTTGTAACTGTACAACAACGAACAACAACAGTTAGTAGTTACAGTAGTAGTAGTAGTAGCAGTAAGTAAGTAGTAGTCAGTGTCGTGTACAATGTTTGTACCTACTGACTGCTGTTGTTGTAATTAATTGATTATTATTAATTAAATCATTAAAATTATTGTTTATTATTATTATTATAATAATAAATAATGATGATTAATAATAATATTATTTACTAAAAATAATAAATAAATTATTATTATTATTATTAATTATATAATAATTATTATTATTTGTTAATTAATTACTATTTTTTATAATATAATTTTTATTTGTAGTTGTAAGTTACAGTAAGCAAGTAATAAGTATAATAGTATCATCATCATTCATTATTATTAAAATTAATACATGAATAAATTTGTATAGTTTTTTATTATAAAAAATTGTTATGATTCTATCTTTCTTATCGTTTTTAATTAATTAATTATTATTATTGAATAGTATTTTTTTTATTATTTAATTTTATTAATTAATTATGAATTGTCAGCATTCTTCAACTACAGCTAGTAGTAGTAGTATTGTGCAGGATTTCACTGTGGGGGTGTGAGTTGGTAGCTCGGCCTACCTGCACAACCTCCCGAACTGTGATAGCAACTTGTGTCTAGCGCTTCAGCAATACAACCCGCCCACAAGTCGATTAGTATCCTTGGGAGTGGTGCATTACCATCCTAGTCGGTTGCGTTAGCTATCTCAGTGCAAGCCAGTGGCCAAACTTTGAAGGGCGAACTAGTCTAAGCTAGGTTCGGCCAGCAGAGGTTCGGTTGACTTGTTTCAGTGCAAGCAGAGGTCGAACATTGAAGGCGAACTAGACAAGGCTAGGTTCGGCCAGCAGAGGTTCAGGCTGATCTGCTTATTAATTACTACTCGAGTAATGTTGTACGTGCATGTACTTAGCGCAGTGAAGTTATTGTTAGAGAACAAAGAAACTTCTGAGAGTGTGCAAGCTGACTCTGACTTTATTATTCACAACATCCGTATTTATGTACATGGTTACATAACAGTAAAAGGCAATACAAGGGAGGCCACACCTGGCACAAATGATTGGCCAGAGTGTGCCAATAAAATATAAGAGGTGGTCTTTGAATAAATGCATGGCTGAACTCACATGGTAAACATATATGTTTAAATGATAAAAGAATAAGTAATGGTAATGCGCATAGACTGATTTTCCCTAAAGCGTGGGCATAGAACTAGACATGTAGACAGTAACTGGAATGGAACTAGTAAGCGTAAGTGTTCGTACAAATATACCATAGAATTGTTAGCAAGATGGCGCCGGTCCTTTACAGTATGTCCCAATCTACCAAACTTCATTAATTATTAATTCATCTCGGGCTAGCTACCTGCTGCATAGAAATCTGTCATTGTTGTAACCTCTATTCATACGAAGGGCTTAAAAAAGAAGAAACATAACAACTACCACAGACCAACCCTTTTACTAGTATACCATGTAACATGATGGAACATGTAGTCCTTCACCACCTCAATAAAGTCCTCAACACAGTGCTGCATAACAGACAACATGGATAATATAGGAAATTGATTCTCCGGTGATAAACAGTTATGTACTACTTACAATGAGCGAAGAAAGGCTTTATGTGTACACGCAATTATTCTTGATTTTCAAAAGGCATTCGACAAAGTTCCACACAGAGTGTAATAAGCAAAATAAGACGTCTCCGAGATATTTATTCCATTTTGTGAACTGGATGCAAGGCTTCCTTACTGATAGAGCCCAGAGAGTTGCAGTACTCAATACACAAAGTCATCGCAGCTACCTTTTACATCCGGTGTGCCCCATGAACCTGTGTTGGGCACCACATTATTTCTATTGTACATTAATGATTTTGCTGATTCCACCACCTGTAACGTTAATCTTTACTGGACAATACACTGATCTATGCTGCCATTAACAATGACCAGGAAGAAAAGGTTTTTCAATCAAACATAGCCTCTCTCTACAATTGGTCAGTTGCAAACAAGGTGCCGTTCAACAAGATGAAAGGTGAAGTTATTATATTTGGCAAAAACACCAGTTGCCAACTGTTACATTCCATTCGAGGCCACCCACTGGAGTGTGTTCAGAAAACAAAGTATCTTGGTGTGATAATTCATGCAAACCTGAAGTTCAACAAACACATCCAAGAAAAACACCAGTGTAGACAAAATCCTAGGCTGCATAATATATGCGATGTACAATGCGCCTGAACCAGCCAAATTGTTTGTTTACAACAGTCTTTGCCGACCAATTTTTGAGTACGCTGAGGTGTTGTGGAACCCAGCCTGCGCAACCACTTCTAATGATATTGAGCTTTTCCATAACAATGCTATGAGATTTATAAAAAGAAATATCAACAGGCATCAAGGTGTCACTGAGTCACACACCAGTCTTGGAATACAGACACTAAAAGAAAGGAGAAAGAACCACAGGGTCTGATTGTTAATGAGAATTCTCTCAAACGAGGGGATAAACATAATTCTACCCAATGCATATGATGAACTAGTAAACTGTAGAACTCGAATACGATGAAGACGAAGGCAGCTAAAAGAGGGTAGCCCACTTTGATCTATGCCTCTTCGCGATTATTGTACAAAAGCTTTCTGCCAAGGGTAGAGCCACGACATTTTCAAAACTAAAAAATGACTATATGCCTAATCAGTGGCTTTGACTTTGTGCCTAACCAAATGAGGCACTTGGTTTTTATACCTTATTATATATCACAAGTGTTCTAAGTTTATCAAGGTAAAATTCGAGATAATATAACAGTTAATAGTACTACCTATTTTTTTCTATTTAATTGTTAAAAATGGATTACTACTATTATTATTATCATTGATATAATTTCTCTTTGGTACTCTGTGCATCTGTAGTAAGACGTAGTAGTAAAGCCTTTATTTTGTTTCCGAAGAGGAGACCGTCACTATAAAGATATTAAGATTGAATCAAAATGCAGGCTATTGTGAGAGTTGCATATGGTCCTTGGTATGAAACAATTGAGAAAACGATTTGTATTATTATTTGCAGCATGAGCTTCTGCTAATGCTCTCATTATAATATCAAAAATTTTGGAACCCAGTTTTTGTTGAAGTAGAGTACGTGCCGATGCCATATGGCGTTCAAAGGGTTCTAGAATTACAAGCATAGTTGTTTTTCCGCAGATTTACCCGGGTTCCTCTGAAGTTTCAATTTTTAGACTTTCCCTGTTTTCTATAAACGTTATTGCAGATTTTTTATAGATTTTAAATGACTCATATCGCTTTGTGCTCTGTTGTTTCAAAATTTGGCAATGTTTCTCAACAAAAATGGGTCCCCAACTTCAGATATGCCTTTAAAACAAACCGACTAAAGGTCATGAATGCCAAAAGTTTACCCTTATCTGAGGAATAGTGGACTGATGGTAGAAAAACAGGATCTTCGAAAACCTGAATGGCGATGAAGTTGGATCCGCTAGCAGCAAGACCAGTTTGGCTGGCGGCAACTTTGAACAGTTGGTCTATTGGTTTACCTCGACATTGACAGAGTGTTTGTAAACAATCATTGACTGTTTAGCCGCCATTTATGACTTTAAAACTTACCAATGGCAGACAACTGATACTTTTCAGCCACATAGCTCTTTTTTAAATAAACTCACTAACAAGTGAACGCCTTCACACTCTAATAAAGATGTTCAAAGTTGCTCTGCGTGCATATGCACCACAGTATCATTCTCTATATGAAGTAGATGATCTAGATGTACACTTACACATATGGCCACGAATCATATTTTAAATAGTAATGGGAAAAATACAAAAGTGGGAGTTGTTTTATTTTAGTAGTGCAGACAACTCAATTTTTTATATTCGAAGGCAGTAATAGATGACACATAGTAGCATTCTTTGCTTATAATAAGTAACGAAGATATCATGCTCTAACAATGATAATAACATATATCCTGAAGAAATTTTTCGAAATAGTATATTCTCCTCCATCCCACATATTTTATTAGTAACAAAAACTAAAGCGAGATTGAAAAGTATGCAATATACTAGTTTATATTTTGTCGATCTTGGATCTAGGCTAGTCGACGTGCTGGTCACGACTGTCAACAAACAATCCAACTTTGTCGTCCATTAGGCTGTCGCCAATCCGGTATTCGGCAATGACTCCGGTTATTGTACAGAGTGGTTGTTGACAGCCTCACAACGCTACAACTCCAGTTAATAATGTTTTGTAAGTGCCAACCCCACATCAAATCAGTGCTGCTTTCACTCCTAAATATTTAGTTGTGTCTGCTTTAACCAAAACCTCACCATCCAAACTCTGCATAATTTTTTTTGCTTTAATCATTTTCACATAACTGACAAGCATGGCACAACCAAATCTTGTAGGGTATCCAGATACTGTTGACAAATTCGAACTATTATGTCATTTTAGGGTTAAAAACAGTAAATCATCATCAGCAAATAATCACCTTTTAGTTTAATCTCTCTATTATAACCTGGTTAAATAATTACTAAAACACAGGACTAGACCTAGTATTGAAATATTTCTGATGTAACTGGTCGGAATGATGATTCACCTAACATCGTCTGCCAGTAGCGTTAGGTCACCCTCTTTATTGGGAATGTCTCATAAACTCGAGTTCTCCAATTCTATTTCATGGAAGGACGCCTTGTCAGTTGCTTTAGTATAATCTAAGGTGGCCATTAAAACACATTTACCGCTATCAACTCGTTCCAAATTTTTAGCATTGCTTTTATAAGTTGTATGTTATTAAAATACTGTTGGCTTCCGTATTATGGTCATGATATTGTGATTATTTATTATTAAGTTTATTAAATTACATGTTTATGTAATTATTGATTTCAATACTAAGATGGCTCAATTGATAATAACAACTATCCTAGATTTTAAATATATAGTAGTTACTGTCTGAATTGTTTAATTGACAATAATAATGTAGTGGATTGTTCATCACACTTTATATAAATACTTACTTAATGCTAGAATAATAGCATCGATTGTAATAATCAATGACACCACTTTACAGAGACGACTTTTTCTTGTTAAAAGTGGAACCGCTGTATGTCAAATCAATCATCAACCAATCAGCGCGACAATGAAATATTGTACAGGATTTCACTCTCGGTAGCTAGCCTCAGCACCTGTACTGCCTCCCTTCACCAAGTGTTGGCTCCACCTGACTCAGTTGCTAGTCATTACTGACTTATAGCTGAGCCGGCCAGTTCTGCTATCGCCCTCCACATCCGAGGCCGAACAATTGTCAGGCAAGGACGAACAGTCTGATGATCGTTCTGACTGGTGTCTATACTAGTTTACAACTGAGTCTATTTCTATAGCAAGCTATATTGGATATGTCCTTCAGAGGTTTTTGTATAGTGCGCTATTGAAGTGTTTTGTTGAACAAAGTGACTTCGGAGAGTGTGCGGTGTAACTCTGAATTTATTGACTGAAACTTAGATATTTATAATGTGAAGCAAGACAAAGGATATATAAAATATAAAAGGCGGTCACGCCCAGTACACAGGAATTGGGTGACTTGCTTTGTTAGCACCGCCTTAAATATAATAATAATAAAAGGCTCCACCCCCTAAGTAATGATTGGTTGAGTGGCAATAGAACCAAAATAGAACCAAAATATGATAGGCAAGCAAGTCTATGTAGAATAAGATATAATAGAACTACGGTGGGTAAGTCTATGGTTTGCTCGTGGTATCCTTTACAATATAATAACGATTGTAGTGTATGATGAAGAACATTATTTGGTGGTTATATTTTATGCTGTGGTTGCACAATGTTGACTTAGCCTGTCAGAAGCTATTAAAAGAAGATTGAGCTCCGTGATCGCTTTCATTGTCAAAGCTATTAATCAGTTTGCAATTTGGAAATCTCATCAAGAAGACATCATTTGTTGTGTGAACTTATTAATAATAATAACTGAATAATAATCATCATCATTCGATGGCGACGATTATTAATTATTACTATGGGATGCTGATGATGATGATAACCAACATCCTGCTGGAACAAAATTCTACACCGGTTATCTGCCCCCTCTGACTGAGCTGTTGTTATTGCCACTTGTTGGTGCCTTGCTCAATTATCATCAAAATCAATTGGCACTTTTCAGAGCCACCCATCTTATATGGAAGAGTTGTTCTAAAAAACCCAGCTACTCCTACTATATATTTGTACTATTTAGTAAGTGATAATACTAATAATGCTGTACATACATACAATCATGCATTCTTATATGCATCTCAATACACATATTACATATAATATTTGAACCAAAATTGATAACCACCATATCCATCCAACAGTATTATTGTGTTTAAATAAATAATAAATCATTTATGATAATAATTATAATGTTGTTGGTACTTTGTTTGTAACATGACAATAGTAGATTAACACCAGGGACATAAAAATAAGGCTAAGTTGGTTATTGTCTTCATAGTAAGTGATACTTCTGTTTATGCAAATTTTTCAGGTCAAGAAATAGTTATTCTGTTTTAATTTTATATACAACCAAATTAATTATCTCACATGCTCACAAATTTGTTTCATAATCGTACAAATTTTATTGGTAACAACATGACATGATGTTCTACTAATTATTATATTACAGCAGAAATGTTGTAAGTGTGCCAGACAAAAATTTTGATTGAAATTATAGTTTATTCTTATAACACCAGTAAATAGCTAAGAGCATAAATCATTTAGCTTGTATCCACCAGTCAAAATAAATTAAACTTGAAAAAAATTCTTCATGAAACTAAAACAATCGGATATATCAAATTTATGATTTGCAACTGTTTTATGACGACTTTCTGGCACTGAGCATAACTTTTCTTGTGAACTGAGTTGATCAAAAAGTTCACGGTTTCTGGGAGGTTGAGACACATTTTTCAGCAATCATTGTAGAATGATAGGTAGAGATGAACGTAATCTATAAATGTTGTGTCAGGGAGCCATTCAAGAAAGCTTTGGTGCAGCTGATGCCATCAAGGACAAGTATTGTGTAATACTGTACAACCATCTATAAAAAAGAGGTTTCATAGATTTTCAACAGATAACAGCTTTGACGAATGATCAGACAACAGTTCCATATAAATTCAGCTCCACATACCTTTGTAGTTTCACAGAAGAGCTATGTCTCAATAACACTAGTTTGATTCCCAAGACACAAAACCTTACATGGTGCAGTGATCTGGATTGTCAATGACTCTTTGTTCCATCTGACTACCATTTCAACTGGAAAATAAAAAATAGTTTTCAACATTCTAACTCAATGTGTTTACTATTTACTTGTCGTATTTTTTGGTCGAATGCAAAGAATGACAGAACGCACAACATAGTGTGGCCACTCGCTGTTACATTGGTGACTTCAGATTTACTCAGGAACAACAAACTATCCCTCAACAGCCACATAAATCGTGTTGCCCCATGCAATAAAAATTGGCACACTGGTTATTTTTTTAGTCCCAGGTGCTAAATGATTGACTGTTATAAATATTTTTCTTTCAACAACCAATGAATGCTAAGAGTAGTAGTGATAGTAGTAGCTGGTAACATATATTTGTATATCTGGTCCAAGTAGTGGAGTGGTATTTGCAGTGTACAAACAGCAGATTACTATCAAAGGCAACTAACTGCGTGGAGTTTATCACACTTTTATTCCAGGTATTTTATCGTTACTATTTAAAATGATACCACATCAAAATGTCACTGATTTTTTCTCGGAAAACTTGAGATGGAACGTTATTTTAGAGCTGCTATTAGTTACACTTCACACATATCAAGTATGTAATATTTTACAGTAGTAGCGATAGTAACAACTACCAATATCGAGCAAATCACCAACAGTTACATTACGTTGACTGATAAACAAATTGTAACAGTTATCATTTCAAGAGTATAAATGATGGGCTGAAATGTGACATATTATTATTGATAATACACTAAAAATAACAGAAGATACTATGAACAATTAATCATCACAAAATTATTTATAATATAAACAATGGTATTATTATAATAATGAAAGTACTAACAATTGGCAAACTACTAACTAAATTAGTTTTATGACACCATTATTATTATTTATCATTCCATTATATTTATCAGCCATGAAAACATTACTTTTATTTCTTATTAAATAATAATAAGAAACAAAAATAATGTTTTCATGGCTGATGATGATGATATTTGTTATCTTATTACACTTCGTAGGCTGCTAGCCTTCATTTAGTGCTTGTTGATAGTTCTATAGTATGAAACAACCAGCAATTAATTATAGAACAAACTACTTCTATTATTCTGATATATATATGTATATATATATATACTCAAATAACGGTCGTCGTGAATTTATGCATGGTGTGAGCTGTTATGGTTGCATTAATAAGCTACTCACTGCAAATTTAAGCAGGTCAATGTTGTGTTGTAAGCTTTCTCTAAGAATTCTTTGAAATATGTTGTAACTCAATAAAAAATAATAATAATTATAATAATAAATAACTATTATTATTTATTATAATGGTCCGTGCAATCACAACAACAAGTTGTTGTTCAATGAACGAAACCCGTATAAATGAATAATTATTCTTATAATACAATTATTATTATCATAGTATATATATTAATTATAATAGTAATAAAATAAAGTATTATTATCATTATTTTTTTTCATTATTATTATTTATTATAAATATACATATATGTTGTTTATTATATATATATAATAAACAATATATATAGTCTCTCTAGCTCAACCCACAACTACCCAAACAAGTCAATTTTTGGGTCCTCGCCTTTATAGATCTATATGACTTGCGCCGTCTTCGTGAAATAAAGTCGTCCAGGTCGGCAGAGATTGCGTTTATGCGATAGACTGTGGCGAGGAGAACACAACTCCGCAAGACTAATATCCAGGCCTGAATTGGCAACAGCTGCTCAAAACAAAACCATTTATTGGTGTCATAACCCCTTTAAAGATCAAATCAATTTACATACATCTACTTTGTCATTATCATCAATACTATCTGTTACCTACAAGGAATTGGCAGTGCGCTTGCACAAACACTGGCAGACTAGTAATATAATTGATGATAGGAATTGAGACACAATTATTGTTGTTGCCTGTATCTCTTCATGTATATAATTCTAAATAACATAGAAATAGGCGTTTGTGAAGACTTTTACTTGGTCAATTGTTGTTTGATCAGGAGAACCTTGTTGTCCTTAGACACCATGACAGAGATCTGCTCTTATTATATTACAACTGTTGTTTGAAACAGAAGATAAATCTATATAGTCAGTGAATATTTCATAGTTGAATGAAACAAAAAGCTGCTTTGATCTTAGATATCTGTACTGGATAGAATATTGTAATATTCCTGTAAATTATTTTTGATTTTTAATATTTTTATAAGCATATATGAAAACAAACAAAAATAAACTTCTTGCACCAATGTTATTGGTCGTTATTTTACTCTGCCATTGGACTCGCAAGTATGCACATGAATCTACTGTTTTTTTAAAAAAAGTGTCAGCCTCTTCTAAAACAAACAAAAAGTCTATTTTCGTTCAAATGGCATTCAATTTTTTTGTCTTTTATTTAATTTGGTATAATTGATTTGTGCTTATACATGTATATAGAAATAAATGATCATAATTATTGACTAAAGTCGTGCTGTATTTATTGAGAAGTTGCTGCAGTATTGCTGTAATTAATAACTGTTTGATTTTTTTCTATTGCGATCAATAGTTTTATCATTGTTATGGAATAATAACACTATGAGTAATAATACTAAAGATCATAATAAAGTTTTGGTTATGATATGCCATGGCATTAGTCGCTTTTGTATCTCACCTCTAAGTCTTTCAGTTTAGTTTTGTATGTATAATGTTGGTGATAATCTTTTCCTCAATTTTGTTATTTATTTTAACTAGAATACCGTAAATTAATAAGGTTATCTTAAATTTAGTTACTGTAACATTAGAATAATAATAATCTATTGTAAGAATAAAGTACAAATCTACGTTAGTATCATACAAGGAAATAAACCTCATGATTTTTCCCAGGTACGCTGATGTCGTGACAAAAGAAGAAGAAAAAAATATGGATAAAGGGGTTCTAGAGGTGAGAGTCTTATAAATATTGATTATCTGTTAAGAATTGGCTAAAATGTTTCTGACTCCGTCGTACAACACCTGGTTTGTGACTCCGTCGTACAACACCTGGTTTCTAACTCCGTTGTACAACACTTGGTTTGTGACTCCGTCATACAACACCTGGTTTCTAACTCCGTCGTACAACACCTGGTTTCTACCTCCGTCGTACAACACCTGGTTTGTGTGATGCTCTGGAGCAAACATTTTAATATCGCATCATAGAAAATTTTCATGCATCTGCATTTTTTGCGGCTACTCAAAACTCGTATTTCAAAAATGTTTGATTTGTAGAACTATGAGATCTTGAACCTGATTGGGCGAGGAGGGTTTGCTTGTGTGTACAAAGCTAAGCATAAGACCACCGGAGATATCGTGGCTGTTAAGATTATAGAGAAGCGAAGAATGAAGTCTAGTGGTATGATTGAACGAGTCAAGAAAGAGGTAGAAATACATTCCAGGTATAACACTTGTTTATTTTTGGCTTTGATTTTTTTATTTCATGAGAAAGAAACAGTATTTAAATATATCTTTGCTCTAAAAAGTATGAGTCTATATGGAGTTGTTTTTTTCTGAGTCGATAAGTGTGGTTTTTAAGCTATAAGTAGCCTGTGATTTGTGCAGTTTCTTTTCAAATATCAGTTGTCATGGTTTTTGCTTTGATGTACTTCTGCTCACTCATGCAAAATGTATAGCCCAAGTTTTTTCGTTCAGGCTGAAGCACCCCTCTATCCTTGAACTCTACTCATTCTGTGAGGACCCCAACTATGTTTACCTGATACTCGAGATGTGCTCTCGGGGAGAACTATACAGCTACGTGGACGAGCAGACAACTCCTCTATCCCACCAACAGGGTTTGTCTTTGTGAAGTTGTGTCCTCTTTCATTTATATTTGTAACATTTATTTAAAAATTTTTCTTGGTGTTTTAGCTCGGACTTTTATGCAACAGATAGTGGCTGGTATGAAGTACCTGCACACCCATGCTATTCTACACCGAGACCTCTCTCTCACCAATCTACTTCTGACTGATGACCTGCAGGTCAAAATTGCTGACTTTGGTTTAGCTGCAAAGTTGTCTCAACCTGGAGAGCAACATTTTACCCTGTGTGGTACACCTAACTATATTTCACCGTAAGTCGTTTTCTGTCTTGAGTGTCCCCGTTTTTTATTGGGTTTCAGTATTTCTTATAAGTGCTGTGTATTGTACAGTGGTGGCCTCATCTAAGTGCTGTGTATTGTACAGTGGTGGCCTCATCTAAGTGCTGTGTATTGTACAGTGGTGGCCTCATCTAAGTGCTGTGTATTGTACAGTGGTGGCCTCATCTAAGTGCTGTGTATTGTACAGTGGTGGCCTCATCTAAGTGCTGTGTATTGTACAGTGGTGGCCTCATCTAAAATCTGTGTATTGTACAGTGGTGGCCTCATCTCAGTGCCGTGTATGGTACAGTGGTGGCCTCATCTAAGTGCTGTGTATTGTACAGTGGTGGCCTCATCTAAGTGCTGTGTATTGTACAGTGGTGGCCTCATCTAAGTGCTGTGTATTGTACAGTGGTGGCCTCATCTAAGTGCTGTGTATTGTACAGTGGTGGCCTCATCTAAGTGCTGTGTATTGTACAGTGGTGGCCTCATCTAAAATCTGTGTATTGTACAGTGGTGGCCTCATCTCAGTGCCGTGTATGGTACAGTGGTGGCCTCATCTAAGTGCTGTGTATTGTACAGTGGTGGCCTCATCTAAAATCTGTGTATTGTACAGTGGTGGCCTCATCTCAGTGCCGTGTATGGTACAGTGGTGGCCTCATCTAAGTGCTGTGTATGGTACAGTGGTGGCCTCATCTAAGTGCTGTGTATTGTACAGTCGTGGACTCATCTAAGTGCTTTGTATTGTACAGTCAAGGCCTCATCTAAGTGCTGTGTATTGTACAGTGGTGGCCTCATTAACGCTAGAGAAAACATCTGCTTTGATATAGTTCAATTACAAGTTATGGTATGTAATATTAAAAAATATGAAAAAAATATTTAGAATAAATAAAATATATTGATCGTATTAATTAAAACAAAATGCTGATTGATCTTCTCATTTATGACATCACAGTTTATGTGTTTGCAGTCTTTTCTCAGTTTTAACCAGTTGTTCGTTGTATCTAGGAGTTGTGTTCTCAGCATCTTACGTCTTTATATAGTTTCATATGGAGTTGTCTGCTCCACATAAATTGATTGTACATCCTATGCATGTAATATCATCAGCCTTGGTGTCGAGTCTGTGAATGTTCTATTGTTTTACTTGGGGCACTATTAGCTGTGATAGAAAAATACAAAAAAATAGTTTACTTGAATTTACAGGGAGGTAGCCACACGCGCCGCGCACAGTTTGGAGACCGATCTGTGGAGCTTGGGTTGTATGTTTTACACAATGCTGGTAGGGAAGCCCCCATTCGACACCGAAGGAGCTCAGCCTACACTCAAGCGTGTCATTGCCGGAGAATATGAGCTGCCTTCTCATATCAGTGACAGCGCCTGCAACCTTATACAGGTACGGTATTAGAGTATACGGTGTACCTGCAACCTTGTACAGGTACGGTATTAGAGTATACGGTGTACCTGCAGCCTTATACAGGTACGGTATTAAGGTAAACCGTGTACTGTGCAGCACTTGCTCTGCATTTTGAATGATAAGCCACTGCCTCAGGTTGTCATGAAAAAAGTTACCTGCCGTGTGTTGTAACAGTTGTATTTCCTACAAACATTTTTTTGGCTGTGATGGGTCTGCCACACGAGCCGGAGTATCACTTGTATAAGTTGTTCCGTCGTGTACGTAGGATGGAACATTCAGCGCAGGATAACGTTTTCATGATAAAAGTTTCATCTTGTATGCTGCCCTGTGCTCGATGGATTTCTAAGTGCGCAGTGATTCCATGTAATGAAAGTGCTTACATCAAGGTTACCTTACGTCTTCCTCATGTTTTCAAAGAACATGCGTAATAAGTATATGATAGTATATATTACAATAATTATATGATCATTGGTGTGTATCAGAAATTACCGCAGATAGTTTCCAAAATAATTGTACTTTTTCATCAAAGAAATCATAATAGATAAATAGAAAACATAGCAGTGATAAATCATTATAAATCATAAGCTTAACATCAATAATTTACTAATTAATAAGTTTTGATTAAAAAAAATTATAAAAAAATAGTTCAGAAACAGTATTGCTCTTAATAGCTGGAAAGAACACTATGTCTGTTGTACCAGTTGTCAGCCAAGCTCCTGTGGCTTGCTATCCTTTGCCAGTTTCGCTCAGGATACGGGTATGGAAAGCAGACTGGCATGGCGAGTCCATTTGGGTGTTTTCTTGGCGTTTTCTTGGCGTGGCTTTTGATGTTTAGTTCTAATGCTTCTAATGTTTATTGCATCAGTTTGCCGTTTTGGAAAAGTGAAAGATCAATGGTTAAAATTAAAATAGTCCTGTCTGCTTTCAATTAAGCATCTGCCATGTTAAACAAACTTTTTCTAACCGTGAAACCATTATTATGCTTATCATTTTTTTTCAGTCACTGCTGCAGAGAAATCCTGCTGATAGGATCAAGTTGGATCAGGTGCTGCACCACCATTTTTTCACGGACAACCAGGAGCAGCAGGTATGTCAACTTAGCATTGGTATATGACATCACCCCCTTTCGTATATTCCTGTTATTTATGTAGTTGGTATATGACATCACCCCCTTTCGTATATTCCTATTATTTATGTAGTTGGTATATGACATCACCCCCTTTTGTATATTCCTGTTATTTATGTAGTTGGTATATGACATCACCCCCTTTCGTAAATCCCTATTATTTATGTAGTTGGTATATGACATCACCCCCTTTCGTATATTCCTGTTATTTATGTAGTTGGTATATGACATCACCCCCTTTCGTATATTCCTATTATTTATGTAGTTGGTATATGACATCACCCCCTTTCGTATATTCCTATTATTTATGTAGTTGGTATATGACATCACCCCCTTTCGTATATTCCTATTATTTATGTAGTTGGTATATGACATCACCCCCTTTCGTATATTCCTATTATTTATGTAGTTGGTATATGACATCACCCCCTTTCGTATATTCCTATTATTTATGTAGTTGGTATATGACATCACCCCCTTTCGTATATTCCTATTATTTATGTAGTTGGTATATGACATCACCCCCTTTCGTATATTCCTTTTATTTATGCAGTTTGCCATGTCTCAGGGTATTGGTTGAACTTGGTCATATTAAAGTTGTGATAAATTCAATTCTGTTTCGTTTGTATAAGAGAAGCATACGGCAGTATACTAGGCAGTTGTGTTGGATACGGCATTACAGTGATATGTGGATGTATGTTTTGTGAAGGATTATTCTGTGGCAGATGTCAATCAAATGTACGCCCTGTATATGGTAAGAGTATAAAACCACAACATTTTGACAAGTCTCTGCTGGTTGTTGTTGAAGGTTTCTGGTGAAGACAGTGGATACAGCACTGTAGATTCAACGATAAGTCCAGTGAGAAAAGTTAATACTGCATCACCTGTCAACACGTGTCTACCTGATATAAAGCCTCCTGTCACTTCTGCATCAACAGCCGTCAGGTGTCTAAAAGACATGACATCTGTCACCTCTTCAACATCCACTTATAAGTGTCAAAAAGACACAGCATCTTCTGCCGCCTTCACCCCACTTACTGACACCTGTCCTACTGATGTCACAACTGTCAACAAGTGTCATATATCAGATGTCATATCTACCTCTGTTAAAAATCAAAACATTGCAAAACCGTCGACAATGCAAGTATCAGTTGGAAACATGAATGGTAAGACGTATAAAAACAAAGTGTTGGTGAAGGGCCAGGGAACAAATGAGCAGCTGCTGCGAGTAGATTGTGCCAATTCTAAACAGGTTGGTATTTCACTTGTCTGTATTTTTATTTATTAACTTTTGGTGGTTTTATTTTTATCAATTTTATGGTGACTTGAAATATTGCTTGTCATTTTCTGTTTGCCGACAATTCATCAGATGTTTGCAAAAATTGTTTAATCCCCCTGTCAGTGCTCTTTATCTAACAGCATGTTTGGTTGTTTGGTCATTTTGTAATATCATACGTAGTTGGTATGAGCACCAGTGCAGCTTAGCTATTCATCATGTAGGTCAGCAGCCAGGAGACAGATTCTGGGTCAGCAATAAGAGAGGTGCAAAAAGACAAATTGGATGACCTGTCTTATCTCAGTCGACAGCAATGCAGCCTGGACACTACCTGGTTAGTGCAATTCTCCCCTTCTCTCTCTCTCTCATTGTCTCTCTACTCTAATTATCCAATCACCTCAGTATTTGTCTCCCTTGTTACAGCACCTCTTCCAGTCTGATGAGTGGCGATACCTACTCGTTCAGTAACTCAGATATATCAGTGCTCTCTAGTACTGGGGCTATAGCCTGTGCACCTGTCACTACTGTAGCCCTTCCTTCTGATGCCACATCATCTGGCACCGCATCCAAGGTTTGTCATGTGTTCCTCAGGCTACACTGTTGAATCAGTTTTATTGTGCGTCTAGCTTCACGTCCGCATTGTGTTGTTATTTTGTTTGATAGGTTAGCAGTGTGAACCCATCTGTAGCTAATAAAGGTATAGATTTGGGTGAGCCGGACTTCACGTCTACACCAATCACAGACAGACCGAGCAAACCACTGGCAGACACTTCTACAAGTAAGTCACATCCAGACACTCTCAACTCTTACAGTTGTTCTTCAACTGCTGTTGCCAATCAGGGAATAGTGAGTCCTCGGATTGCCAGTTTTTCCAATATAATACTAATTCTAATTTTGGTTTTTTTTATCATGTTTGTAACCGCAAATTGAATCTGGAACGAAAAGAGAACATGAGGCGCTTTATTTTATCTTACCGCATAACCGGTGCGTAACCCATCTTACCACATAACCGGTGCGTGACCCATCTTACCACATAACCGGTGCGTGACCCATCTTACCACATAACCGGTGCGTGACCCATCTTAACACATAACCTGTGCGTGACAAGTTATTGTATTTTGTTTTGTAAAAGAAATATATTCTCACTGAATTTTACTAAACTAAAATAACAAATAAGCACCAACAATTTATCAAACCTTCTATCTAAATAATATTGTTGGCTAGAAATACTTGGAGGATTGTTTTGCACTACAAGCCGTACAGTTTTTAACGGCATTTATATGATAGCATCTTTAAACAGTATACAATTCTACATTGGTTTATTTGTTTACAAAATCTTTTGTTCCTCTGAAAGTTTACATAACAAATAGCATTATTTTGTATAAAAGCGCTTCATATGTTTCATTCAAATATCCTGACTTCTCTAACCATGTCAAGTTGACATTTGAGTAGATGAAACCTTTGTCGGCACCAGTATACTATGCCTTCAGTGTACAGCAGTTGTATTTGTTAGCTGGTAGACGCAAGCGTGCATGCCTTTTGTGCATGCGAATGTAACTGAATGTAACTGAATGTAACGTATTACTATCCTATTGCTTGCAGTCTCTCAATACCGCCATAGGTTATCATAGCAAATGTTTGGTTTGTGAAGATATTTGACACAAAGTTTCAAATTAGTTTAGCGTCGGTGGTTTTGTTTGTTTGCTTTACAGACCAGCCAATTGCCAGCATGTTTGCAAAGTCATACTTTTTATTGCCGTGCTATTCATGTTTGTGTTTGAAATTTTCTCTCTTAAACTTTCAACTTTCGAGGTTTAAAGTTTGGCTATTAAAAGACATTAACTATTATTATTATAAGAAAATGAGCTTTTTTTAACGCATTTCTTATAACTAACAGTTTCATAGACCAGTGGGTGTAATCACCAGCTAAAACTCTTTTTAAAATGTGCTATTAATATATCACATATTATATCTATATTATTTATAACATGCTATATAATTATTATATTTATTTTTTTCATAATTAATATTTATAATATATGTATGTTTATAATATATCACAATACATTAGTTTTTATGTAAAAAGAAACACTCAGTTTGTTTCTCTACTTACAGTATGCAATCTGTCATCTTGCATATATTTTCTGTTATTAAAACATTTTTGATTTGAGCTCTAATAAAAAAATTGAGTTTCTACTCGAAATTTGGACATTGAAGGGAGCTGCAGCAAAAGTGGATTGGTATACATCCCCTAACATCCCCTTTTTCATGCATGTCAATCCTAGGATGCATTGAGTAACCAAAATCAGAAATTAATTTGAGATAAAGAAATAATTGACCCAAAGTAGTTTACCATTGATGTACGCCACAGCTATCATTATTGCAGCTCAATTCATGTAGTTTTTGATTTGTATACGAGTTTTTGTTCCACAAAGTTTTTTCAACTTGTCTGTGATAGCATTGTTTGTCATTTAGTGAATCCAATTTCTCAATTTCTCACGCTATATTTGATTTTAATCGAACGGTTACTGTAATAGGACTATTGGCTAATCTTGGGTTTTGTGTGTTTTAAGTTTTTGCAGTGTTTGATAAATTGTCGGTTATCTGTGTCATTTCTGCTTCATTTGCTGGAACACCTGGCCGTATTCATTCAAAATATTTTGTGTACATTTTAAAGCTAAACTTAAAATCAATTCAACCATTCAATGTATACTTTGGCTTGTGGGGAATTTTTCAAACACTCTGATATACCCAGCTACCTTCATTTTCTCTACTGCAATGTTAGTAATCCTTTGTGTGAGTTTGGCTGGATGATATGTGTGTGGCTGATAGATCTATGTGTGGCTGATAGATCTATGTTTGGCTGATAGATCTATGTTTGGTAGGTTTTCATGCATGCATAGGTTGTCAGTTGTGTGGCAGGTTGTCACGTGTATAGCAGGTTAATATGAGTGCCACAAGTTGACATGAGTATGACAGGTTGTCACCTCTGTGGTAGGTTGACATGGGTATATAAGGTTAGGGTATGACAAGTGGGTGAAGGTGTGACAGGTTGCGCATGTGACAGGTCTGTATGTTTGTTTTGAATTGACTGATGCAGTGATGTTTATAGATCAAACACATCAATGCTCCTCGTTATTTTCTCTCTCTGCGTGTGTTATTCAGAGTCTAATCCCGTCGTCATTGCTGAGTTTGAACTGACCGGCAACAATTTCATTCGACCAATAAGAGAGGCGCTGCTCAAGGCATTTCCTGCTGCCGAAAAAAAGACAACTTCTCCTCCACCCGCTGCTCACAAAGGCGTTTTAGAGACTATCCAGAAAAGGTAGAGTTTCTGTTTGGCATGGTGTAATTAGACTTAGTTTTCGTGTTAGCCTCGGCTCTTGTTCAACCTTTTATGTGTTTGGTCTGTACACGAGACATAGATACATCTGATGCCTCTTTGTTATCACTTCGGCTATTCAAATCACTGAGTTTGGAGAAGACGAAAAATTTGGTTTTTGTGCCAAAATAAAGAGAGTTTTGTAACTTACCATCACAGTTTGTGCTGGAATTTTTGAAAGCTAAGTTTTATTTTGTCATTTTTTACTGTCACTGTACATATCAGCTATATCAAAATGTTATTGTTTTTGTACAATATATGTATACCGGTAAGTAGTGGCATGGAGTTAGATATTCTGGTGGCACCGAGCCAATTACTAGCTGTAATACTTCTACTGAAGGTGTAAAGTGTTGTTGGAAAAATGCGGACGTTATTCTGCGGCCAAGAATAAGTCAGCCAAACGCTGTGACAAATCCAAGGAGATGCAACAGAAGACTAAAACAGCCAATCAGCACCCAGTTCTCTCTCCCATCTCGCAGAACAAACTTATCAAATCTGGTGAGCTTTTTTTTTTTTTAACTTTTTCTGGCATTTAATGAGATGATAATGTGATACCTAATAACAGTCGGTACAAAAGTTTTTATCCGTAAACTGAGTTGATCTTTTACGCTATTCATGATTGCTAAACACGGCGAAAAAATTACGAGTGCGTTGAATTTTATTTACTCATTTACCATGTAGAACAAAATGGTGTACCCAAACATGTGTTAACCCTTCAAGTACGTTTATAGAAAAGCGACTCACTTCGCTTTTAATAAAAATATAAGTTCTTTTTAAACAAACCGTAATCATTTCTATCAGAAAAACTTTCAAACTCCCTCAAAACATGTAATTTGATTGAACTTTTTATGTATTGTTTTCAGGCTTTCTTCATAGATTGTGATCATTGCCAGGAGTTTTGTGACGTTTATAAATCCTGCAATAGTATTTGTATGTAAATCAACTTTTTGGTGTGTTTCCTACATTTCTAAAAAGCCCTTCATAAAAAAATTTGTTTCACTCGTTGCGTTACATCTGAGCTTCTGACACTGGATGTTTTAATTGTGTTAGCAAGATTTGCTTTTTACGTTTTTTTCATTTTTGTAAAGTTGTTAATTAAAATGTTTGAATCCGTTCTGGGAGAGTTTGTGAATGAAGTATCGGCTCCCACCATTGGTCAGTGTTGGCTAATCTGCCAGTTATCAGCTATGAGTATGTCACTACTAAGTCTAATCTCTGGCTTGTGTAACAGTTTAACTCCTTCAAACTGAACGACCCGTTGGCTTCACTGTTTGATTGTTTAACTTTTTTCAATTGACATAGCCTAGGTCCTTACGCAAATGTTTTGTTAGTTAACAAAAGTCTTAACAAACCGCCCCCCAAGCTAAGCTTATGTGTGCGTCTAAAATTTAATTGCCTACGCTGTCACTGATACGCCCCATTCAGTACTGAAGTGACAAGCTGTAGCAAGTGGTTGTGTGTAGCTATGTAGCGGCGCTTAGCTCTCTCCTAGATGTCATGGAATTCAGTAATAATAATATTATTTACAGGGATGTAGAGGATTTGCGTAAGTTTTATTGCTTTTGATATAATTTAGCATTAGCTTTGCCACCATTCTGTTTTTGGTTGAATATCTTTCTCAATATTATGCTTGTTTTACTTTAATTTTTTTGCATCAAATTTTCATGAAATTTTTGCTCTTGCCGAAATGATTTTTTTAAAAAGAATTATTTTTATGCGTTTATTGTATATGCTTGTAGCTGGGATATTGTGTAGCCCTCCACCGAGTGGTGGCAGACATGCCAAAGACGGCAGGGGTGCCCTACAGCCCTTCACTTCTGAAAGACTGAGGCCCATAAGGCAGCGTACCAGGAATGCAATAGTAAGTACAAATTGTTTATCTCTAACCACTTGAAACTACCAATAGAGCTGTCACTAGTTGTAGGTTACCAATAGAGCTGTCACTAGTTGTAGGTTACCAATAGAGCTGTCACTAGTTGTAGGTTACCAATAGAGCTGTCACTAGTTGTAGGTTACCAATAGAGTTGTCACTAGTTGTAGGTTACCTATAGAGCTCTCACTAGTTGAAGGTTACCAATAGAGCTGTCACTAGTTGTAGGTTACCAATAGAGCTGTCACTAGTTGTAGGTTACGGTGAGAGAGGTCTGATGGGTGTATATCATTCTTTTCATCTTTTAGCCAAGTAAAAGTGAATTTGATATGATTTGGTTGGTTTAGGTTTTGGATTGCTTTATCAGAGTTGGTTTTGAAGATTTGTTGATAATAATGTTGTATTGAGGCTATTGCATTATATTCTGTGAATTTAACAATTTTTGACGTTGATGTTTTGTCACAGGGCATAAATGAATATCTCTGCAGTTTCGTTTGGTCACCGTTTGTGACACACTGAGGGAATAATCCTCTGATCCCTGCGCAGATTATGTTGATAACTATTTGTAAAGTATCTTTGAGGTAAACGCACTGCTGTTTTGATGTTTCATATGCAATTTTTCTCGCGCTATTCAAAACTAATTTTTTTTCTCGATTTTTAAGCAAAAGTTTTACAAGAAACAATGCTAAATTTACAAACACTTTGACGCCATTTCAATGGTTTTTTAACAGGTATTGGGTTGAGATGGAATCACTCTATGGCTTTGAGACATAGAAATCTTTTTAGGTAATAGAAGCATCAATTGGCATTGTCTAACTTTTCTATGAGCTCCAGTGCATTGGTTGCCCGTCTGGCAGGTAGAGCACAGGTATACATCCACTGGCAGTGTTAATTAACTACAATAATGTTGGTATTGCGTCGGTACAATAGAAATGTACGCTTAGCATTTCATTGGTCATTGAGAGGTTTAAATGTCCCGTTAGGGAATACAATGCTCTGTTTGCTCTCTTCAATCATCGTTGTTTACAAGCTTTCGATCGCAATTTAATTTAGAAAAATCTCAGCCGACCTCCACAAAGCTATATTGTTTACTCAAATATTGGCTTCGTCTTTGATTGGGTCCGTTTGTTTGTCTGCAAGATTTGAATTTAAAGGCGTGGAGGCATTGCTGTGAGATAATGCAGCGCCGTAGTTACGTGGCAGCCTTTGCTCTCACAGCCGATACTGCTGTTTGCACGCCCTACAGTTTGTTAATTTGTTTTTGTAGGTGTAAATTTATTTAAAAACTTGGAACATTGCCCAATAATGTTTTGTTAGTTTCTTTTGATTCATTATGGACATCAGTGGCTGTGCAACGATTTTTGGTTTTAATTGTCACCTGTATATTAATGTTAAGTTTTGTCTGTAGTTATATGGGTGGCCAGACTATCTTTATCAGACTCGGGTAACTTACAAAGCGGAACCAATTTTTACAAATAAACTTGATTGGAAGCTTTTTGTTTTGTTTGTTTGCTTTTTCTCCAGTTTTATATTTTCAAGTTTTAGTGTTTTTGGTTCAGCGTGTTGATATCTTCAGAGCGTAAATGAGAACTTTGTTTTGTGTATTTAAATTTATTTTTGTCTTGGATTAGATAGCAGAACTCTCTGGAGATGGTGGTTTGTTGTGAGTTGAGAGAGTTCAATCTCAATAGTCATATGCATTCAGTGTGTGGTCTGTTGGGGTGGTGTTCTTTAAGAGAGACAACTCCTAGATTTGGTCAGGTTTGTAGGAAAGATAACTCTGCAGTACAAGCTTGGTCCGTTATCCCAACTTCTAAATGAGTTATGAAGTGTTTGTTGTGTCACAGGTGAACATTCTAGATAATGGAGATGTGCGGCTTGAGTTCCTCAAGTCCCGCTCACCCGCTGCAGCCATAACTGAGATACTCAACATCTCATGGGATGGAACTCAGGTATGTGGAGTTGTGTTTCTTGTCTGCATATACTTATAGTTGGAATAGCATAATGTATAACAATCTCATTTGATATGCTATAGGTAAGCATTTACAGACCTGCCAAGGGTTCAACTGCACCCTCATCAGACCTGTCAGACACCCCCACCCCTTTACCTCCCACAGCCACCCGCTACACTAACGTTACCCTCCCTAGAAAGTACTGGAAAAAATACCTCTATGCTTCTAGGTTTGTTTGCACTCTTTTGATTGGTTCAATTTGTCTTTTGGTATCATTTCATGGGTTGAGCTTCCTTTGTTGTTTGCTGGTTGTCCTATGAGACAAAGTATAACGTTTTCTGTAGATTTATAAAGATGGTGAAGTCAAAGACACCCAAAGTGACTTACTTCTCTGACCAAGCCAAGTGCATGCTGATGGAGTCCGAAGAAGAGTTTGAGGCAGTGTTCTATTCTGGTGAGCTTTTTTTTTTAATGTCTGATACTTTAATTATTTCTTTAGAGATTAATTAAAAAATTGTTTATTATCATTGTAGGTCCCAAGTTTACTATTTGCTCGCACCATGTCAAGGTCATTGACACCACCGGCATGAACATCAGCTTTGATACGCAATCTGAGTCTAGCCTGCTGTCTGCTGAGGTACATGCCATGTGGCAGCACATCAAGATGGTGAGTTGTCTGCACGTGGTGGACACAACTCTTGCTTTGTTTTACCTGCACTCTGGCTAGTATATATTGGCGGTTGTTACAGTGCCGGGATCACTGCCTCAATTTAGAGAAGATGCTTACATCAGCAGAGCTTTCGTCAGACTCCGACTCCTCCCACTTTCCTGTTATTATCGGCAGTAGGTGGTCCGCTGCCAGCTGTGGCAGCGGACCAGATGGCTCCTCCATCGCTGACAGGCATGCTGACTTTGACGTGCAGCCTCCAACAGTAAGTCTATCACTCTGTCTATGTCAGTTACCATCTAATAGCGCAGGGCGTGCAGTAATGGCTACCCTGTCTCACTCTCTCTAGATGTGTTCATTTGATGGATCTCTGATGAGCAGCGCCTCCACCATGCCTCAAGTCAAACCCACCAAACTGTCACCCAATGAGAGACACATAATTCTACCTCCTTACCACAAGACTGCAAGCGTAGCTACATCCGATGAGTCATCACAGATTCTACTAAGGCGTCATGTAAAAAGTAAGCTGCCATTTCCTTTCATCAGTGGTAGGTGGTGTTCAACCCGTCCCGTCATTTATTTGTAGTCAATTTCTTGGTTTTTAGTTTATTTTTTTGATTTGGTTTGTTGAAAGTATAAATTACATTAGCAGTGAATCTCTCTTATTGTTAGCCTGTGTTTCTGCTGTTGGTAGACATCGGTTATGCTAGTCAACTACGCAATGGTGCTGTATGTGTACAGTTCGATGATGGCTATCAGCTCACAGTCTATGCACACAAATCTGAGGTTACGTTTGTCTACACATCAGGAGTTATCTCTCGGTAAGATTCTCTCTCCTCAAATCGTAAGCTGCGCGCACGTATGGCAATTGCCTCAGCGGTTGGGGAAACTCCTCACAAAATCTATTCTTCAATGACTCTTCAGCGATTCCAGTCAAACTCGATGTAGCAAATTATAGCCTACAAATCCTTATACTGTCGTTGATAGAGCGGAGCATTGCTTATGAAATAATATCATCGGTTAAACATTTGTGAGTTTTGATTGATCGGTTAAGAAATTGATATCGGTATTTATCATCTTGATTAAAACCCGGTGATAACTTCAAATAAAATCTAGTATTGCTTTTAACATTTTATCAGAGAAGGAAGTGGGGAATTCCTCAGTCGCTAAGCACAATCACCAGACAGTTGCTGTCAGTATATTAAGCAGTTTTATTGTGTTTGTGTATTCGTAGATATGCTCATGTGTCCATCTTTGATTGGCAGATTTACAGAGAAAGATGAGCTGCCAGATGTTGTCAGGTCAAAGCTGGAATGTCTGGGTCAGGTGATCACTGCCTTGGCAGCAATGCAAGGGCCTCTGTAGTCAGCTTTCTACACCCCTTTGCCAGATGAGCTTGACAAAAGAGTTTGTTGAAAACGTTAGCAATATCAACATGATCATAATCAGTCATTTCTCTGGCAGTTCAACTCACCTGAGTCCTATTAGTCTTGGTTTTTACCCGTCAGCGATATGCTTGCATGGGGGAACGACTCCCATCATTGTTGCTTGCCACTCGATTCAATGAAGTCATACACCTAAAATTCATACCTCTGCTAGATGTTGCCTTGAAGTATATATTATTTTACTCTCACTCAATATACTATTTATTTGTTTTATTTATTGTATTATTTATTCTGTTATTTATCTATTATTTATTGTGTTTCCGTGTCGAGTCTGTGAAATGGTAATGCTTACTCTTATCAAAGTGCAAATGTGATATAAACTGTACAAAGTGTGGAGTTACCCCCCACCCCTTTCACTTTATTTGCGTGTCCACTTTTTCTCTTTTTATGCTGTTGTTTGAACTTTTATTGTACTTGTTATTGAAATGTTTTTTATTGATATTTTGTTGTTCCATCCACTTGGTCATGATGTGTTTGTTGTCTAATTCCATCCACAGTTTTTGTCTTATCTCTATCCGTCCATGTTGTGTATATTTATTGTAGTTATTATTTATTGTGGCTAGTTAGTATGTGTTATTTATTTATTGTGGCTAGTATATATCGAGTATTTATTTGTAGCTTACGTATTCTAGTGTGCAATCGCGAGCTTCCGGTTCAACTTTTGATATGCCCACATGCTTCCATTTATTTGGTATTATCGCTATTTATTATTATTTATCTCTATTTATCTCTATTAATTATTATTTCTTTCTATTAATTATCATTTATCTCTATTTATTATTATTTATCTCTATTTACTATTATTTATCTCTATTTATTATTATTACCTATGTAACCAACAGAAGTGAGTATCACACTCCGTCCAATCCATGTACAAAGACTTGATATTTTGGTGTGTGTGAGCGTTTTTCCACTGTTTTTTTCTGATTGTTTCAATTTCAACAATTTCTCCGTTTACTTCATAGATATTGTCTGTCAGTTTTGTAGCGACATTCTGAGTTATTTGTACAAGTTTTTATCGACTCTGCTGGATCCAGTAGTTTCTATGCAATAAAATATGCAATAATAAATCAGTTTAAATGCTAAAATATTGCTTTTTTTCTCACAGCTTTGGTTTCCCAACTTTTATGGTATTACATTAAAGAAGACAACTCCAGCTCATTGACTTTTATTACATGGTCAACGTACTTGAAAGCACACAGACATGTCAGAGTACATCTAGAAGTGTATTAAAAACGGTAAAATATTGAGCAATGTTCATGATGATTAAAATGGAAATATTGGCTAAATTGACAATGAAAACTTACATAATCGTAACTGAAACGAGTATCCAGTCAGGTCAGCATTTATTAATGAATACTTGATATTGTTCAGATGCGGTTTGGCAGTTTTTACACGCTTAATTTTTTTCTGGTTAATTTGTATAGCGAAACTTTTATCCGCCACATCGTGTTGTAGGAGCTTTTTCAAGGTGAGTCATTAAATGGTTCTGGGTTTTGTATGAGTCAAGGAATTCGTTGCGAGAGAGAAAGTGGAAACTTCACAGAGATAACCATATAGTCTGCGTCCATCACTGCAAAAAAAGTCATTTACCATATATTTTTAACATTTTGCGCCGATAATTTTTACAGATTGTCTACATTAAGATTTTCTCGTAAACACGAGCCACCTTTAAAGCTGAGCAAAGTTTTTTGTCACTAGTTTACCGTTTAATCATAGCGGAAAAAAGCATAAAAGAGATAAACCGGCCATTTTGGCAAAGCTACAACTTACATCCATCTTGTTTAGCCTCAGTGTAATTAGGTGCGAAGAGTAGCCTCGGTAAATTCTGGTCTCCTACACTCTCCCAGGAGCAAACGCTATCCACCTGATTTTGTATGAGTGCCAACCACATACGATCATTAGGACACCCGCCGTGTGAGCTTGCCACGTACATGGCTCTGCATGTGTGCTTACTTGAGCTGCGTAAAACATTGCAGTAATTTGAATAAACGTGTTGAAATAGAAACTAACACTTTGCTATAGTTCAAGATATCAAAAAACAATGATGTGTTTTAGGTTTTCAGTTTTGCATTTTATCAGCTCAAAGTAGGCATGCTTGGACCACATGTACATCTACCAGTTTCTTACCAATTGGTTTATGTTAACTGCCAACGTCTACCATGTGTTTTCCTTGCTCTACTTTTTGCGTTTCATTTTCACGCAATTTCAAATAAAACTACTCTGTGTGATATAGCCCTAAATTTTTAGTGCTTATGTCAAGCTCGCATAGCTATAAAGTGCTACAGCAATACTTGTGACCGATATCCTCAAATAAAATGGTACTTGTTGTTTTATCAGTTTTTACCGGTAAATTGAAAAGAAAAACTCACAATCGGTAGGGAATTGGTAGGTGTACATTTGGGTTTAGTCCAAACACCAGGCTGGTTTTGTTTTTACTGAAAGAGTTAAAGTCCTTACTCTCCCTTCCACCACCACCCCAGATACATGGGTGGGTTGGCTGGACTCAAGTCTTTCCAGCTTGTCTCTAGCAGAAAGGCAATATTAAACCAACTCTCCACGTTTGACCCTCTTCCATTGAATATGAGATGATGAACTTCTCTCCCATCTTTGTATAAGCTAACCTTGACCTAATACATTAATTCATATATTTTATGTGGTGTCGGTAGATTCTTGCCTCCAAACTAAGAGAAATGTCTCATATCTCTGATTACATAACAACTCCTCACCTTATCAATGTTTAGGCTCTCCCAAAATCTATTGAGTGGACTTTTTAGTATGGACCAAGATACACTATCTGGTAGTGACTCAGCTGTGTTGTGTAGGGACTGATTTGTGTAGTAGGAGTTATCTATCCATGGCCCTGTTATTTCATTCGTGTATCCAGACTTTGTGAGTTTTGGTCTCCTGTACATCATCTTCCATTGATCTGTGTACATAGATAGATGGTTCACATAGAGTCATGTACATAAAGTGATAAACATTGAGTTATATGCGTTAGCCTGGTATATATAGAGTTGTATACATTAGAGCGGTATACATAGAGATACCTAAATAGAGTTATATACATAGATATACATAAATAGAGTTATATACATTAGAGTGGTATACATAGAAATACATAAATAGAGTTATGCGCATTAGAGTGGTATACCTAGAAATACATAAATAGAGTTATATACATAGAGTTACGTACCAGATTTATATCTATAACAAGAGAAAGCTCCATCAATAGAATCAGTCAGAGTCCACGTTGAGTAGAAATCGGCGGAACTGATAGTACACATGCTCTCTTCATCACGGAAACTATAAGTTCATGTAGATGAAAGGTCGCAGGCAGTAATGAAAACATTATTTATCAGTCTCATTGCTAGTTGTACGGATTATGTAATGTAATACTACAGCTGTTCCAACGTTGATTAGGCTAACATCACGGTCAATTATCATTCCGCTATCGTTTGTGTTTCAATAAGAATAATTTGCTAATAACAACACAAAACTTGAAACAGTTTGCTGGCTTTCCATTTTGTTATACGGATATCCTGTTAGGCAGGCCAAGTTTTGATAGAGAGACAACTACCACATACCTGAAAAAGTTACAACTTGATAGGTAGATCTTAATACATTGCCAGTAGCATTGCCTGTAGCCTGAGATATTTGTGAGCAGTTGACTATTTGGGGTGTTGACGATACCTTCCGTAGTGTAAGCATTCAGTATCACTTTAAAATTGTCATCTCCTCCGCAGTAAATATTTCCAAACTCTGCAACTGGCAGACATCGTAAAACACTTTATAAACCAGATTAACCTAGTTTTTATGTTTCTCAAATCCAACAGTTGGTTGTAATTTCAGTCATTGTGGCGTGAATAAAGTTGTATGGTGGATAATATTCGACTCATTAATCATTCGTTAGCAACTTCTTAAGCACTTAACACTCCTTCGTGATGAAAAAAACGCAACAAATAATGACAGATTATCTGGTGCTTTTAATAAATTGATTCAATAGAGTATAGACATAGGAGAGTACAAGACATTAGCGCTCACAAAAGGAGAGGACAACTCACCAATAACAACGTCGTATGTTTTGGCAGGACTGACTGGAAAGTTTCAGTTAAAATAGGAAAGAGAAAAAGTTTGAGCCCAAGTATACGTTTTTTTAGTTGTAGAAAAACAAATTAGTTAATAGGAAACAATTTGATGCCACACGAAATTGTTTTTGTGTCTGAGCCAACAGGTTGGTGATGATGCCCTTTTAGTTACCTTGCTGCTGCACTGGTTCTGTTTCAGGCAGCCGCTGTTGGCTGGTCATGTGACTCTTAGGTCGCACAGACAGACTTATGATGGATAGCACCAATGCTACACAAACCAGCACTAATAAAATTGGGTACTTGAATCTTTCGCAGCTAACTGGTCCCGTTTTACTGAAAAGTTGATAGCTCCATTTATCCCCTATGCCGTCAAATTGGATGCTTTCGAAGCTTTCACTTCTAGAAGAGCCTGTAGGTTGCTGTGCCTCCATCGGCAGACAGTTAACGCTGTGTGTAGATGAAACGGTTTGAGCTCTTACTTGCTAAATGTCACTAACTATCTGATGACCTCTAACCTCTGACCTACGTTAGCCATGTCTCTTTGCATGTACGAGTAGGAGACGCGTCTGGAGAGCACACTCTTTTGTTTAGCCACATTAAATTTTTTCAAGCCGAATTTTTGTGATGCCTGAAAGTGATTTATCAACTTGTTACTAACTATACCACTGTTATGATCAAACCAGATATGAATTATTTGAAAGCGAAATGAGGTCAACAACAATAAAAATTATCAAAAAGCTGACGTGCAGTTTTGTGAGAAATAGTAATAATTATCTATTTTTATTGCTCGTTATCGTGACATCAATTACTGCTCTCACAAACTACTTGTGATCACAGATGGTGGGTGAAAGCTTCAATTAAACTATGCTAAAAATTCTTTGCCTGTTTTACAGTTTGCTTTCCATCTGATTCACTAAAGCAGTAACAGTTCAATTCAGCTCGCAAAAATATTATTTAGCAAGCAAGCGCTGCTTTTCTTTATTTAGTTGCACTTTCGTAGACAAACACATTTTTGATCAATCTGCACATCTTGATCGTTTTTATGCTCTTTAGATTTGGTTTATGACCATACAAGCTCCATGTCAGCTATTTCCCAAGACTCTACGGATGTCATGACTTCAAGAACTGCTACTACATTTACGGATCTGTGGACAATCATAGAAAAACCATCTTCTCTTATCACAATTTTAACTTTGGATCTGTTTATGGAGCCGAAAAGTTTGGTTTGCCTTCAATAAAATGCGTTTAACCGATCTCTTACATGACACGAGCCCACTCGGGTTGAGTACAGTAAACCGGTAATTGTCTGTTCACAATTTCCATGTGAGCAAAGTAAGAGTAAGGTCTTACATTTTGGTATCATTCTATTCAGAATCATTTGCTGTAAAATTCTAAATTATCTTCAACACACGGCCTTAGGCTAGTTTTGACTATTACAATTTTTTACTTTTGGTTTTTGTTCCTTAGCAACCAGCAATGGCGCACAGATTTTTGGTGCATGCGGTTGATTTTGTTTTTTAGAATTTTTTTTTTTATAGACAAATTTTCAAAAAAATAAGTATAAGGATGAAGTGGAAATTGCTCGGATTGGTAGCATCAACAATTCCCAGCTTCGAGTGTAGTAGATTCCTTAATACAAGTTGATTTATCTGGTCAAACTCTGGTCACAACTTTAGTTTTATGTGTATCTATCAACAATAAAGAGGGCTACCCACTTGCCTACGGGCCGATTTGCTAACCAGCAGCTTATTTCTAACTGCAGTGCTGATGATACTGTGTAGCAAGCTAGACAAGTCAACAAACCACCAAGCAAGCAAACTATCAGATGGAATCAAAGATAATGTGGCACTGTTATTTAGAGCAATATCGAATAATATAATATATAAATTTACAATGACAACACGTAATACTACAACAAAAGATAATTAAGCTGAAAAACTTACTTTTCCAACCACACAGCCCAAAGGGCAGAATCAGAGAGAGAGAGCACACAAAAACTCAGCTTTACATTTCTAGGTAACAAAAAGCTAACACGAAAGCTAGTATAATCTCTGGCTTTCAAAAGCTACTCATATTGATATTGCCTAGCTATTTAATTGGAGGTGCCTAGTCTACCTAACGATTGAGAGAGGACAATTTCACCACATTCTTCCCCCCTAGATGCAGCGACATATAAAAATATATGAGCTATTCATCGTAGAGTCCAACAGAGTGAAATTGTAGGAATGTTCAGCAAGACTTATAGATGTACAACATCAGACATATGTTACCCGTATCAAGCATTTCCTGAACATTTACTTCTCTATCGCCAGCGACTGAGATGCCAACTCTGTAGCTCTTCGCACAGTATCCAGGTGAGCATTGGCATGCTCCAAAGCTTGCCTTAGCCTCCTGCACTCCGCTTGGAGCTCAGCGTTTTCGCTTCTCATTCTATCCCTTTCACTATCGTTACCTACTGAATTGCTACTCGATGGTAAATGTCCTCTTGGTCGGTTTCCAAACGGTTGAGTCCGTAGATGGTTTTGTCGTAATACGTTAACATCTTTTTGTATCCCAGAAGCAGACTGCTGCAATCGCACATCTCTGCATCGTATGGGACCAATCGTAGAGGGCGCTGAGGCAACTACATTAGCACTAGAGGCTATGGTATGAGCGGCTAACACAGAGGGAGTTACTTTGGGTTTGAGAGATGATGAGGCTGTTATTGTCAATAAGCTGCCATAAGTGGAGTCTGGTGGCAGTCGTTCATCTCTTACAAACTTGCTGAAGTTGTTATCGTCAACAGCATAGCAATTGGTGAACTCATTGTGACGTTCGGATCCCCTATTCTTTCTGTGAAGATGTGGTCTAGCACAGCCTTTTGGGTCAGTTCGTAATGCCCACACAAGCAATAAAACAGTATGAAGTGTTGTTTAATATGGGTTTTCAGCTCCTTACCAGTGCCCCTGTACTGACAGAGCTTACAGTTCTTTACCCCTTTGTACTACAGTTAGTGATAACAATGCTTTACAAGAATGTGTAAGTAAAAAAACTATCAAATGAACAAAACTGAACCTAATTTATAGCTGCACTGCCAACATACACCTACAACACAATTGGCCAAACAGAAACTGCTGTACCCAGCAACCTTTCTCTTTTAGCTGTCCATTGGCACAGTCTAACCAGCATTTCAGCTTGCGTTAGAGCTATCGGTATGCTCACCTAATACCTCACATACTCGTTGAGGTACCCAGGGGTTTTTCTAGCTCTCGTTGGCCTGCCCAAAGTTCTATCAGGCTGTCCTAGTTTATAATTTCCAGGAGACAATCTGGATTCCTGACCGGCTTGGGCTAGACTTTGGTCCACCCGAGCCTCTGGAAATTCTGACCAGTCTAACGACTGACTATCAGCATCACCATTATCAGCTCCACTGTCTGTAGTTTGGGGTGGCACACACGGCTGACCTCTTGTATCCGGGCAAGGGGTGAACAGCTTTAATCGGCTTTCATTCACCGTGCCTTTCCCCGGTACTTTGTATGTGCCATTCCCGTAGGCCTTACTGATAGTAAAAGGACCCTCAAACTTGGATTCCAACTTTGGATTAACTCCTTTCTTTTTATGCTTCCGCTCTACCAACACAAGATCACCTTGCTTGAATAAAAGCTCATCTTCCCATTCAGCTGATCTGGGAGGCAAACTCTGGTGTGACCTCAACAAATCATGAGCTGAATCCAGACGCTCCTTCAATTCCAACGCATATCTTGTGCGCGTAGTCAGTTGCAGGGAATGGGTACCCTCAAGCAGCTGATCCGGCAACCGACATTCACGACCTAACATGAGATAGTTTGCAGTCTCATCTGTTCTGGTGTGAGGAGTTGCACGAAATGCGCGCATAATGTGAGGCAAATGATAATCCCAGCTATCCTGCTCCATAGCATACTGAAGCAACATGGACCGAAGAGCGTCCCCCAATGTCCTATTACCACGCTCTACAACTCCATTTGACTGAGGGTGATATGCGGTGGTACGAGTTTTTACAATCCGCCACAGGGCACATAACTCTGTCATAAGATCGCCTTCGAATTGAGCTCCTCGATCACTGTGGAGCTCCTCCGGCAAGCCAAAATAACAGAATACCCTGTGATCCAAAGCCTCAGCCACCATGGGTGCTGTTGCATCTGGTAAAGCAATGGCATCCTGCCAACGAGTAAAGTGATCCGTCAACACCAGAATCCACTTGTTCCCTTTGGGAGTTACAGGTAGTGGCCCCACCAGATCGATGGCCACCTTTTGCCAAGGGCGACCAACCCATAGGGGCCCCTGCAACACGGGCTGGTGCAGACCTCCAAATTTGGCACGCTGACAGATCTCGCAACTTTTCACCATTCGGCGTACATCAGAAGTCATTCCTGGCCAGTACCAAGTCAAACGCAATCGACGGAGAGTTCTCATTACCCCAGCATGAGAAAGATTATGTGTTTCCCACACAACTTCTTTCCTCATTTCCTTAGGGCAGATTATGACCTCCCGCGACCTGTGATTGACTAAAATGCGAACTATCAGCACTCCATCTTCTCTAATTTTCATCAGAGAGAACATTCGGCTCAGTTTACGCAACTCAGTACTCCCAAGGTTCACAACTGACTGCTGCAGTTCTTGATTACTTTCAACAGCAAAGTAGATGGTAGCCACATCACCGGGCTGCTTTTGAGCTTCACTCAAAGCAGCTGATGCATTCCCCCCATCTATATTCCTTGATTGCTCTCTGCTAGGACTCTGTGATCCCTCCAACTGTAGCTGTCGAGGCTGCCCAGGACTAACAGGCGCCACAGGGCAAACCTGCTCGTGGCCCTCCCGGCAGCCACACACAGTCACAGCTCCAGAGTTCACAGCACAACAATCTATATTTCCATTTTGTGTGTACAATCTCTCACCAGTGACTTTCGTGGAAACATTCCCACCATGCATTGCCTTGCCAGAAAGCTCAACTAGAATCTGTTCCATGCTCGGTCCTCCATTCAGACGGCTCACTCTGTCACACTGCTTACAATCCTGACAGGGACGTCTGGACAGACCATCAGCATTGCCATGTTTAGTGCCAGCTCTGTATTCAATGGAAAAGTTGAATTCACTCAGAATCTCTATCCACCTGGCTATCTGGGCAGAAGGAGTAGTCCTTCTGCACAGCCAAAGCAGAGATGCATGATCTGTACGAACCCTGAACTCTCTTCCATACAGATAAGGGCGAAAGTGTATCACCGCCTTCACTACTGCTAGTAGTTCACGCCTCGTAACACAATAATTTCGCTCGGCTGGGGACAATGCACGACTGTAGTACGAGATAACCTTTTCATGACCAGCCTGGACCTGGGACAAGACAGCTCCAACCCCCTCTAAGGAAGCATCCGTGTCTAGAATGTATTCCAAAGCTGCATCAGGGTAGCCCAACACTGGTGCCGTTAACAATGACTGCTTTAAGACATCAAACGCATTCTGGCACTCTATCGTCCACTGAAACTTCTCATGTTTTCCAGTGAGCTTAGTCAGTGGTCTAGACTTACTGGCAAAGTTGTTGACATACTGACGGTAGTAGCCAACTGTCCCCAGGAATCCACGTAGCTCTGACACATTCCGAGGAATTGGCCAATCAGCTATAGCAGTAGTCTTTTCGGGATCAGTTGCAACTCCTTGCTTACTAACAATACGCCCCAAATATCTCACTTCTGTCTGAAATAAGTGACATTTGGAAGGTTTCAGCTTCAAACCAGCACTTCGGAGACGAGTCAATACCTCTTTGAGATGTTCATATTGGTCCTGGAAATCCTTGCCAATTACTATCACATCATCAAGGTACAATAGCAATGACTTCCAATGGAGACCGTGCATAACTCGTTCCATCAAACGCTGGAAGGTGGCAGGTGCAGCCGTCAAACCAAAGGGCAGGACTTTCCACCTCCACAAACCACCTCGAGTGCAAAATGCTGCCTTATCTCTAGCATCCTCATCCAACGGCACCTGCCAATAACCACTCATTAAATCGAGTGTGGAGAAGTACTGACTACCGGCCAAAGCGTCCAGACTCTCATCTATTCTAGGCAACGGATGAGCATCATGCACTGTGACAGCATTCAAGCGCCGATAATCAACACAGAACCTCCAGCTGCCATCCTTTTTCTTGACCAGCACCACTGGTGAACTCCAGGCACCAGTCGCTGGTTCAATAATACCTTGATGGGTCAGCTGTTGAATCTGCTTATCGACTTCTGCCTCCTTCTCTGGGCCCAGACGACGAGGTGCCTGTTTTATTGGCCTGGCACCTGGCTCCACCTCAATCGAGTGCTTCACCAAATCAGTCAAACCCATATCCTGATCACCACTAGCAAAGACATCACTGTATTCATTCAACAGTTTGGCAATGACCTGTCTCTCATCCAAGTGGGAACAGGCTGCAGTAGCTCCCTGATACAAGGTTTCCAAGTGTGGAGGAATGGTGGGGATCATTCTGTTTTCGGCAGACCCCTCACTCACCTGTTCCACTTGCACCTCCTCTATCAACTGGTCCTCCGCTATACTAATACAACGACCAATAATAGAGCCTGCAGAAATAGATACTAACTGATCTGTAGGGTTAAGACATCTTACTTGCAATCTTCCCTCTGTACTGCAAGCAACAATGGTGGCGGCAAGCACCAGACCAGAAAGTGCATCAGCTTCCGAGTCTTCCACCATTCCCAAAGAAGTACAGATGCGATTCAGTAAATGACAATCAAGTATTTGTTCAGTTCGAGGAGCCACTTCGACATTAGCGACTACTTGGATTTTGCTAGTCAAATCAATACCATACCTATTGGTACAATTGAGGGCAACACCATTCACAATCAATATGGAATCTGCACAATGTAATTCACAGTTATGAGCCTGGAGAAATGGCAATCCTAAGATTGCGTCAGACTCTATATCTGCAACAACAAACTGCATACCAATTGACTCAGACCGCAGTCTCCCAGTCAACTCGACCTGACCATAAAATTGTAATTCTGACCCATCAGCTAAAGTACCAGATCGGTGATGGAATGGACTGAGCAGTCCAGTCCTCCTACCCGGCAACTTGTCAAACACTCTCTTTGACAACAGGTTCAGCGAGCATCCACTGTCCACTAAATAGTGAACAGAGAAACCCTCCACCTTTCCCGGCAAATGCAGAGTGGGTACAGTGCTCGCGACATTTATAGTGCAACGTGGTGAAGCACTTTCAATAGGAGCCATGGCATCATCAATAGGTGGATGAGTCAGTGGAAGAATAGGTGTCGCACCAATAGACTGTATATCACACAGCTCAGTTTGAACACCCACATTTCTTCCACAGCTCATCGCACTGAGAGGTTCATGGCGACCATTATAGTTTAAGCAGGGTTGCAGTTTAGGTCCACCCATTCTCCCCGCAAATCTCGGAGTGGACCTTGCTAGTTTTCCGACTTGCGGGAACTGGGTTTACGGGTGTCCACTGCTATTTGTTTTCCCTTCAACTGAGGACAATTTCTACGGATATGAAAAAGGGCACCACACTCATAACAACGCCTGCCATACCTTTCCTTGTTTGAACAATCCAACGGCTTGTAATTCTTTCCTTGGGATTCCTCCAAAGCAGAAACACGAGCCGTTTGCTGTTCTACTAAGGTAGCCAATCTTTCTAACTGTCTGGCCATCTTATCATCAGGATTTGGACCTTGTACCATGCTATCAGATGCAGCATTTCTATCAACTGACTGGTAACGAGGTTCCTGCACAGCTGCCAACCTGGCATGACAGTCACGATTCCTAGGTGGTCTAGTGGGCACCCGACTTACCAGAGCATATTGCTCTGCAGCCTTTACTGCCACATCCAGAGTACTAGCTCGTACTGCAAGCAAATGCTGCCTCAATGCAGGGTCATCCAACGCCCGATCAAAATGTTCTAATGCCAAAACAGTCTCGACTTCAACTCCCAGACCACCATAGGCTAACCTAGCCAATCTCTCGACACGATTGCCCAACCTGAGATAGCTCTCACCAGGCTCTCGTTTAAGGCTATGTAGGCGCTCACGGGCCTCTGCGGGAGATAAGCCATACATAGTTAACAGTTGGCTGTAAATTCCCTGCAAGGTATCTGCACAACCACAGTCCTTAGCACCCTTATCTAAACTCGCTCTTAGCTGAACAACAGAAACTCTATCAGCCCATCCACTGAGCTGTGCAACTTCTGCAAATTGTTTTACAAACAAGTGCACGTCACTGGTGCCATCAAAGCGCGGAGCTCTCAGTTCAACTCTGTGGCTTGGAGCAGCACTACCAGAGCTCTCCTTTTGGACACCCCTTACAGCCTCTGTGAACTGACAGACCAAAGTTTTTAGCAAAGCTTCAGTTTGGGATTCCTGAGGGCTAACCATTACAGAATCACGAGCCACCGGGTCCATCTCAGAACTAAATGGCACCTGCTCTGCCTCCTCACACTCACTCTGGTCATAAAGGCCAGTAGAGTGCAACGGCAATCTCACACGTGGTCTTGGTGCTGGTCTATATGCTTCTCCATTACTGAACACTGATGTGACAGGAGGAAGCCTTTCGTCTACCAAGGCAGGCTGATGCTGTGTAACATGTCTGTTATATGCATCATCGATCACTGCCTCGGCCGAAAATTCACCTCCCTCTACCACATTTGACTCAGGAGTCGCAGTGCCAAATGGATTGATAGCCGTAAACAAACCAGACACAGACTGCCATATACTACGGCCAGCCATTTCTATTGCCCAGAAAACACACAATAGTGCAACCAAACTGACCAGTACAACAGGAAAGTACAATCCCACTGCTGCCACCAATGAAGTGGAAATTGCTCGGATTGGTAGCATCAACAATTCCCAGCTTCGAGTGTAGTAGATTCCTTAATACAAGTTGATTTATCTGGTCAAACTCTGGTCACAACTTTAGTTTTATGTGTATCTATCAACAATAAAGAGGGCTACCCACTTGCCTACGGGCCGATTTGCTAACCAGCAGCTTATTTCTAACTGCAGTGCTGATGATACTGTGTAGCAAGCTAGACAAGTCAACAAACCACCAAGCAAGCAAACTATCAGATGGAATCAAAGATAATGTGGCACTGTTATTTAGAGCAATATCGAATAATATAATATATAAATTTACAATGACAACACGTAATACTACAACAAAAGATAATTAAGCTGAAAAACTTACTTTTCCAACCACACAGCCCAAAGGGCAGAATCAGAGAGAGAGAGCACACAAAAACTCAGCTTTACATTTCTAGGTAACAAAAAGCTAACACGAAAGCTAGTATAATCTCTGGCTTTCAAAAGCTACTCATATTGATATTGCCTAGCTATTTAATTGGAGGTGCCTAGTCTACCTAACGATTGAGAGAGGACAATTTCACCACAATCGTGTGGATGTGGTGAAATGGCACATCCGCACTATTGAAAGCACCATGTTTTGAGCATAGTGACCAGTTTTGGTGAAATTTCGAGCACGGTAAGTGTAGTTTCTCACTCATTGTAATAAGAATTATTTATTATTACCAAAATCGTCATTTTTTCATTGTGATTATTTTTCTTAGTCAAGATATTTAGCACAATTTTTTTCAAAACGAAGGAAATACACATCCTAGCGCTCATATTCACCAAGTTTCATACTGATTGGACAAGTTTTGGCTGACTTATGAATTTTTTTAACTTTTCGTTATTTATAATAATTATTACCGAAATCGGACTTATTTTCGGAGCTAATTTTTCCCATTAAAACGGTAGCGGCTGTCAAAATAAGTTTGATATTCAGAATCCCCATGGTCTCTTGATCATATACACCAACTTCTATGAATATCAAAACAATATAAGGTAGTTAATTATTTATCAATAGTAGCCATTGTTTTTTATTATTATTACCCACAACATCATTTTGGGACAAATAATTAAAGTATTTAAGAGGGTTCCATTGGCAAAATAAAACGTAGATTTGAGAGATAACCACTGAAACATTGTCTTGGCAGTCTTTTGGTGACTTTCAAGCATTATAAGTATTTTTTTCTCTAGTTCATAAAAACCAATTAATAAGCCATTACAGATGTTGCGCAATGGCATTCTTGTGGTTTTGTGGTTTTTGATTGAGGTTTTGAGGCTTTTTTTTTCAAAGCCCAACCTAGCAAATAAATAATCATTTTAGAACAGAATTTTGCCACCTTTTCATTGCTGCAATTTTTTTGTGTCTAGGACAAATATTTCTCGTGTAAAATGCAAATGCATACATCGGCCTCCCCTCGGCCTAGCTTCGTGGTTACTTGCTATGTCGCAATAAGGGCCCAAAAGGGTAGGCGGGGAAAATTTTTTTGTTTTTTTCTGTGTCCATGATAATGCCCATATAATTTTTAAGGAGAATCTTATCGTTCTTTTGGTATTTGTTTCACTGTTGTAGCTGCATCGAGTGGGCCGCTAAAAAATAATGAAAATAAGCGAAAAACCACGAAAACCACAGAAAGCACCCTGTAATGAATGTGTTTTAATGCTTCAAGTTTAACAGTTTGAGTCCAAGATGAAGTCGTCAGCTTGAGCTACTGAGCTGATTTTCAAAAACATACAAGAGATCAATTGTTAATGACAGAGTCATCTACACAAAGAGAGCTGCCATTGGCAGCGGTATGGAGGCTGCCATCTTGAGCCATAGAGACATCAGTATAGCGTGAAATTTTTGCTATTGTTTTTAAACAAAATTCTAGCTGTTTTTCATCTGACACTGAGGCTAATTTTTATAAATAACATCCAGACTAGAGCCATGAACAGAGCATAACTGGCTGCATAATGTATTATAGAAATAGATAACTGTTACTTTTTATGTTCAAATCACAAAAACTTATACAAATCGGACAGTTTCAATCAGCGTTAGTTTGGATGGATAAAAATATTAATAATAGAAACATTGTTACATTTTGCTTATTTCGCACCATCACTTTTTCAATTCTTTAAAGAATTATCTTCGTTTTAATATTTTTATACAAAAAATATGTAAAATTTGTTCAAACGATACAAACTTAGACATAAACACTTCGAAGTTGATAACCTAACAATGTTAAACGTCTCTTTAATCAAATTCTTTCTGCCATCGCAAATGTTTTACAGAATTTTGTAAATATTCCTTAGCTTGTGATAGAGTTACTAAAAATATTACGCATAGAGCTACCAAGATTGTTAAACTCGGGCTACCAAAGCCAATACATATAGAGCAGTCCAGACTATTACACTTAGAGCTGTCCAGACTGTAACATCTCCCCCAGTAAGTCAGTGAAAGGTTGCCCCGGTGATGGTTTAATGCAGTTTATTTTTGCATTTATACCGCAAACGTGCAATTTTGTGTAAAAATGACTAAGTATTGGGATAATGAATAATTGCGTAAATATTTTGACATAAAATACAATATTAAAATATGATAATATAAATGGTAAATGAAATCAGGCGAATAAACATGAATATTCGCGACAAAATTCTGTCAGAAAATAAGAGTATAAAATGAAAGATTAAACATACCTCTATCACCTTTCCAGGAGAGAGTTAAAGATAGATAATATGTTCAGTAAAGTGTAAATGTGTTTGTGTAGCCAAATGGTGGTCTCCATCAGAGACTTGGATAACAAATAAAATGATTTCTGGTCATCCAGAGGATAAAATGCAGCAAATATTGTAAAATGTTGTGATAAGGGAATCATCCTAGTTCTAGTGCTTTCACTGCGCCTGCGCTCGGATTTGGTGGCATTACATTATCCAACACCAACCACCGCTCCATTGACCGGTAAAACTGTCTTGGCCGAAAAGAGCATGCAACTCCAAGTTGTAAATGGCGGTGACAAGGAAGGCAACTCTCCAGACGCCGAGGTTTTTGCTTGAACTGTGTTGTGGTTGGTGTTGGATAATGTAATGCCACCAAATCCGAGCGCAGGCGCAGTGAAAGCACTAGAACTAGAATCATCCAGTTTTGCAATAGGGGACACAAAGGCAGCGGTGATAACATGTGTTTCGTTTCTGGCTTATCATAGTGCGTTGCTAGCATAGGAATTTACGTTTAAACGAAGATGAATTGTCCTTTGGTCGCTGCGCAATGCTTAGAATAGATTGGCAGTGAGGTGCAAACAAACAAACTAACGGAACTGTCCAACTGAAATAGTTTTATGATGCATGACTAATAGAAAGTACTACACTGGCTATTATACATAAAATTGTAACGAACATTAGCCATGGTTTGCCATACATGTAGTTTGTAGTTTATGAAGTTCTATAGAAATCCACCACTACACACTTTGTAGATAGTGTGTGTTTGTCAGGCCCAAGACCGGAGAGTAACGGATCAGAAATAGGCTCTACTTGCTCGTGTGAAATGCATTCTTTGTCTATCAGACATAACAGGCTTCCGGTGTGGTACAAGCTGACCGAAAAATTTGTGCAAACAATACAAATGCATTAGAATACTGAGGTTTCAGTTATTTTACTCATTTTAAAATGAAAAATGGATGTTTCAGCAAAGTTTCAGCTAAAATATCATAATTACTTATGAGCGCGTGTAGATACACTAGTCGGTTTGCCTCGCCTTTGTGTTGCTGCTGATTCAGATAACTTAAAGAGCTGACTTTGACCTTTGATCTGCCCCAAAGATTGTATAGATAAGCTTGCAATAGACAGCGCAAGAGCTGTCATAACTAATGCTGCCAATAACAGCCATTTGAGTTTTTTGATGGAGTTTATTTCTTTCCTGCTGAGCAGTCGGTGATATCTTCCATCTGTCTCACCACTACTCATTTGTATGCTCTCTGTGCTGCCACAGCTGCTGTGTTGGTATAACGCTGCCATTGAGTCAGCAGTACTAACACACAACTGCAGGGTCAGACACCCAACCCTCATATATAGCTCACAGAATGACAAATGTCAAATGACAAGTTTGTTATTATAACTAGTATCACACGAATGCATTAGATAAATGGTGCCTTACCAATAGACTGAGATGATAGTTCGACTTATGGGCTGTTAACAAACCACCCAACCCACGCACATTAAGAGATCACAGGGTATTTAATGTAAACTCAGCTTTCTTATGTAAAGTTGCATGTCATTTTTTTATTCAGTTCAAATCGTCCTAGATCTGCATTTTTTGTTTTTGCGAGTCGTGACAATGTTTGTGTTTTGAGAAGCTTTACTTATGGCAGTTATGTGTTTGAATAATTTTGGAGTTGATTTTTTTTCTTCATAAAACGGTCTAGTTCTTAATCTTTTTACTAAATTAATTTCATCAGCTCGGTCTCACTAGATAAATTTTTTTTTCAGGAAGTGAGTTTTCCGATTGAATTATTTTTGTTGGCGACAAGAACAAGCAATAAATGTTATTTCTATGGGAGTAGTATAATTGGAGCAGATGTAGTAGTATAACTGGAGCAGATGTACATGAATAGCCATTAATTCTACTACAACTATTTTCTAAGAGCCATTTTGTAAATGCAAAAAATCAAACTCACTATTAAAAGACACTTCTAAAGAAATTTTCATGTTAGTTTTACAAAGCAGTAATCTCACAGCAAATGCTTTGCGTCAATATAAAGTGAGTGAGCTGTCATATTATATTGACAGCAATGATAGGTATTAAGGAGGGGACAACTGCTATCTTTAATCATAAATGACTTTGAACTTTGTTCAATCAAATGTAGCTATTTATTTTCAGGGTGCTATTTTATATCAGTTTCCTCTGCTATCTTGCAAAAAATTTAGAATGAAGCAATAACATAACAAAACAAGCGTTAAGTTTGTGAGACCAACGACTGAATATTCAAATAGTGCTCAACAGTTCAGTATTTATTTTGGCACCAGTTGATAAAATAACAGACATTATATTTGTGCAGCGTCTATCCTCAGTGGAGATATACATATCTATGTATATAAGCGTACCTAGATGTTTAATGGAAATGAAGTGACCGAAGGGAAAAGTGTTTAGCACAAAAGTTGTATTTTAATAACTAAATTGAAATAAATTGGAATATTACATAAGGGACTAATAAAAAAATATTGCTCTTCCCAGCAGTTGAGGTTATTCTCATACAATGATGATGTAGAAAGAAAATTGCTGCAAACAGCAATTGAACTTGAAACAAATGCAAAGAAAACTTTATATCGTTTAGTAAAATATTCTAACAGAGCAATCGTGAAACATAACGCCACAAGTAATAAAATCTAGAAGTGTTGATGTGACTATAGACTCCATTTTATGTCGTAGAGCGTGGAAACTTCACAGAAATTGTCATGTAATCAGCTTCAGCCACTGCAAGCATACCTCAAAATAATTAGCAATGCATAGTATTGGTATTAACACATTTCAATAAATTTTTTGATGTAGAATAATAGTAGTTGGCTAGTAAGTACGAAATGGATGTCTAATTTAATGGTTATCGGGTCTCTTTGGTTACTCACACAAGTCTATGGTTTACACATTGCAGCAAGTAATTAACTTACATCTGGCAAAAGGCCAACTAACCTTCACTTTGATTGGAAGCTAGTTCAGTAGGTGCATATAGTAAGGTAGGTATTTTCTGTCTTTCAATTTGCTCCCAAGGGCAGCCACTATCAATTTCATTTTGTAAAAGGGCCATCCAAAATATGTCGCTAGGGCAGCCTTGATGGAGACTGGCTACGTACATGGATCGGTGAGTCCAGTTCGCATTGCTGAAACAAAGCAGTTGCTTACTTCATGCTTTGTGAAAAGATTGTTGAAATTTTTGGGTAACAAAATGGAGCCAAGTTTAATGACAATATGAAACATACCAATAGGAACAAGCAGCGTAAGAAATATGTCAAATATTACTTATTTTTTACTTATATAGCCAAAATGTATTTTATGTTGCAGTCGTCAGCCAACACACCAGTTAGGTTGTAAGAGCTTCAACACAGATTGGGGATTTTTGGATCATGGCAAAAACCTTCTATCAAATCAACAAATGAGGGTGTACAACAAAAATGACTATATTGGTCTAAAGTCCTTACTCTCCCTTCCACCACCATCCTAAATAAGTGGGCGGATTGGCTGGACTCAAGTCTTTCCAACTTGTCTCTAGCAGAAAGGCGAGATTAAACCAACTCTCCAGGTTTGACCCTCTTCCATTGAATATGAGATGTTGAACTTCTCTGCCATCTTTGTATAAGCTAACCTTGACCTAATGCATAAATTCATATATTGTATGAGGTGTCGGTACTTTCTTACCTCCAAACTAAGAGAAATGTCTCATATCTCTGATTACATAATAACACCTCACCTTATCAATGTTTAGGCTCTCCCAAAATCTATTGAGTGGACTTTTTAGTATGGACCAAGATACACTATCTGGTAGTGACTCAGCTGTGCTGTGTAGGGACTGATTTGTGTAGTAGGAGTTATCTATCCATGGCCCTGTTATTTCATTCGTGTATCCAGACTTTGTGAGTTTTGGCCTCCTGTACATTGTCTTCCATTGATCTGTGTACATAGAGTTACATACATAGATTGATACACATAGAGTTATGTACATAAGTGATATACATAGAGTTATATACAAATGGAGTTATCTTTCAGTGATCTGCGTACATGAAGTTACATGCATAGAATTTTATACATAGAGTTACACCCAGTGAGTTACAAACAGAGTTATAAACATAGAGTTATATACATTAAAGTGTTGTACATAGAGTTATATACGTTAGAGTGGTATACATAGAGTTATATACATTAGAGTGGTATACATAGAGTTATATACATTAGAGTTATATACATAGAGATACATAAATAGAGCTATATACATTAGAGTGGTATACATAGAGATACATAAATAGAGTCATATGCATAGAGTTACGTACATAGAAATACATAAATAGAGTTATATACATAAAGTTACATACCAGATTTATATCTATAACAAGAGAAAGCTCCATCGATAGAATCGGTCAGAGTCCATGTTGAGTAGAAGTCGGCGGAACTGATAGTACACATGCCCTCTTCATCATGGAAACTATAAGTTCAAATATTGTCAATTTTCTATCTTTTTGTCAAAAAATGCAAACTCTTTCATATTTGCACACTTTTACTGATAATAAAATACTACAGATATATATATGTGACATACTACAGACATATATATGTGGCATACTACAGATATATATATGTGACATACTACAGATATATATATGTGACATACTACAGATATATATATGTGACATACTACAGATATATATATGTGACATACTACAGATATATATATGTGACATACTACAGATATATATATATGTGACATACTACAGATATATATATATGTGACATACTACAGATATATATATGTGACATACTACAGATATATATATGTGACATACTACAGATATATATATGTGACATACTACAGATATATATATGTGACATACTACAGATATATATATGTGACATACTACAGATATATATATGTGACATACTACAGATATTTATATGTGACATACTACAGATATATATGTGTGACGTACTTCATACCTCGTGTCTAACATGTAGAGTAGTGCAAAGATTTTGTTGAAGTATGCCAGCGCAGAACACTTTTTTGTTGAGTTTCCAATTATTCAAGTCTTGAGCAGCAGATTGATGTATTAAATAACCCTCTAGGCCTACTCAGTCCTGATTTACAAGCTTGCCAAAAAGCCATTGACCTCAAATACTCACTGCATCAGCTCAAATTTAGCTTACTATAACGTCCATTGATTGCCGAGTACGTCATCTTCAGATTGTGGGCGTGGTCAATTATAATAAATTATACCAAATTAATATAAATAAAGTTACATCGTCTGCGTCTAAAATGAAATCTGATTGGACAATTCATTTAGTCTTAGGTCTACTGAAGGCCATTGCAGCAGGAATAAAGAATCCTTATGAAGACACCCCATCAAAAACTGGTTCTAAGATTTAATGTTGGGCTTTACTATTTACGGCCACTTTTAATCTCGCTTGAATTTGCTCGCTGCACGCATAAAATTGGAGTTAGTGGTTTCTCTCAATATGGACACAATTAGTGCATACAAAGTCAATGCTTGCTTATTACGCAAATTTCAGATGTGGAATAGCAACAAGAGATGATTGCAGGATTTGTCAGGTGGTCCAATGTGATCACAATCACAAGGATCATCTTATACTCTTTAAATCAATAGGATAGAAAAACATTGTGCTTGTTTTGGTGAGTTGGGGAACACTATATGGTAGTCATACAAGAATGGACCAGTAGTGAGTATGTAGAATGATAATAAAAGAAAATAAATAGCGAAATCTGATTGGCCAAGTAAATACCGTACCGTCAAGAAGTAAACAAACTTCCGATCCAAAGATGACGTCAGTGTAAAAATTGACAAGCATTTTTGAAAGCGGGTTATTTTGCAGGCTTGTAGATCAGCACTGAGTAGGACGAGAGGGTTATTCAATACATCAATCTGCTGCTTAAGACTTGAGCATTCAAAAATTTAACAAAAAATTGTCTCATGCTGGCATTCTTTAAAGAGACCACTCCCACTTACCTAAAGAGACCACTCCCACTTACCTAAAGAGACCACTCCCACTTACCTAAAGAGACCACTCCCACTTACCTGAAGAGACCACTCCCACTTACCTAAAGAGACCACTCCCACTTACCTAAAGAGACCACTCCCGCTTACCTAAAGAGACCACTCCCACTTACCTAAAGAGACCACTCCCACTTACCTAAAGAGACCACTCCCACTTACCTGAAGAGACCACTCCCACTTACCTAAAGAGACCACTCTCGCTTACCTAAAGAGACCACTCCCGCTTACCTAAAGAGACCACTCCTGCTTACCTAAAGAGACCACTCCCACTTACCTAAAGAGACCACTCCCACTTACCTAAAGAGACCACTCCCACTTACCTAAAGAGACCACTCCCACTTACCTAAAGAGACCACTCCCACTTACCTAAAGAGACCACTCCCACTTACCTACAGAGACCACTCCCACTTACCTAAAGAGACCACTCCCACTTACCTAAAGAGACCACTCCCACTTACCTAAAGAAGCTACAATTTGATTGATAGACCTCAATACATTGCTTGTAACATTGTGTGTAGCTTGAGATCTCTGTAAGCAGTTGACTATTTGGGGTGTTGACTATACCTTCCGTAGTGTAAGCATCCATTATCACTTTAAAATTTTTATCTTCTCCGCAGTAAACACTTCCAATACCTGCCACAATAACCTTTAAATAGTTATATCATAGAAGGTTGGGGCCAATTGTACAGACACAATGGCTGTTATGTCTGGTTCATACGGAACAGGGCTTTCTTATAACTAATGTATACTTTTATTGGGTCATAACGTAAAAACTGCAATAACAAAATACAGTCATTTAGGATTACATAATAATAGGTTAAAATACAACAGATACAAACAGGTACACTACTACTGCTGCATTGATTCATGCCAAAGCAATATTCAGGCACAAGGGTTGACAAAAAAAAATGCAGGTATATAAGTGTATAGCTAGCCTAAGTCTTTCACTGAAAGTTTCTATCTGGGTTTTCATAGCTAGTCTGTAGCTAGCCCAAGACATCTGAGGCAATGTGTATTTTGCTTGGAATATGCTGTGTTTGTTATTGGGAGTTGCATGCCCTCTTGTTATCTTGGCAACTTTTAAAGGGATTTCATTGGATGATTGGTTTCGTTGGAGGGCAAAAATCCGCCCACTAAACCAGTCATCCAATGAAATCCATTTAAAAGTTGCCAAGATAACAAGAGGGCATGCAACTCCCAATAAAAAACACACAGCATATTCCAAGCAAAATACACATAATGCTTCAAATGTTGGCCTAAGACTTAGGCTACTACATAGCATACCCCCATGCTCTCAGTAGATGAACCAGCATAATATGCTGACTACATGGTGATATAAAGAGTAAGTTTGTGTTAATAAATGTAAATAGCTCTAGTGGTAGAAGCCTTTGTAACTGATCTGGGTGAAGCTTGTTGGCAGCATTTATACCCGGTCAATCTCCAGTATGATTCAAAAGGTTAAAAATAAAACAAGCAAACAAAGTAATAAAAACTTTATTAGAAGGAAAAATTGTTTGTGTCTGGAAAATCATCAATGCCTCAATGCCTCATCAGTCCCCAGGCAGCAACCAAGCAATGCAACAAGGATGTAGGTGCAGAGCACCCCAACACCCACACAGATTTTAGGCCACGAACCCTGCTGTCACTGCAAGTCACCTCAGCCCACACATCCAGCAGGCAGCAATAAACATGAGGACACCCATTCGCAACTGATAAACAGGAGCTTCACTGACAACCGCCAAACAAACAAACAATGCATGCAATCTACACTTCTGATTATTTACAATGAATACTACAATCGCCTCTCCTTGCCACAGGACACTGTAATCCAGCTCTCAACACCTCCTGACTTTTGTTGTTCCCAACATCCGGCTAGTCAAACCCTCTTTGGTTTGTCTGGTATAGCACCTAGCGCCACCTGGTGTGACTAGCTAGCTCCTTGAGGCTGCCTCCTCTCTCCTTACTACTATTGTTCCAACAACACAATCATTTTACATTCAGACCGAGTCAACAGCCACTGCTCACAGATGTCATACACAACCAATTTAATGATTTATAGTATAGGAAAACTTCTAGAAAGCACCAGCCGACACCCAGTGCACTGCTGCTCATTGGCTCAAGAAAGTCTTACCACGTGCAAAATCAGCCAATGAAATATGGGGGTCGGAGAATTTAGCCGTGCCAAACCCGATTTTCATGAAAATTTTTAATAATAAAGATATATATTTGGTTCAAAACAAAAAGTTTCAAGCTGGCATATTGAAACCAGCGTTTTAATTTTAATTTTTATAAATAACTGAAATGACTTATTGTTACTTATTATACTGAAAGGTGACCAATAGTTTAATAATGCAGCCCTCCTTCGTGACCTGTTTTCAGGATCAAATGGTTTTTGAGAAAGAAGGTCACAGTCCCCATTATATGAGAATAATAGACCGATGGTCGAAAACTTGGATACCAGCAAAGTTGGATCAACTGATAAAATAAGTTTGGTTGGCGACAGCTCTGACCAGTTGGATGATTAACTAACCTCGATGTCGACAGCGGTTATAATTAAAGCTGCCATTTTACACCCTAACCAAGTCTCAGCTAGATTAACCTGCTGCTACCTTTGCATGGCTACCTAAGCCACTATTTTTCTACAAAACTTTGCGGTAAATGAGTAACAAAAGACATAAGGTTTGACATTTGATAGATTACAGAATTACCTTGCTGAATGGATTGTTTCAATTCCTGTAGTTGCTGTTGATTGATCAGACGACTCCTCTGTTGTGAATAAGTGTTCATTATCGATAGGGTCAGTGACAGAATAACCATTAAAAAAAGTAAGAGGTAAATCAGTATTTTACAAACTTTCCATTTTCTCCTGTACGGTGGAATCTGATTCTTGGCCGTTCTGTTGTCGCCGAACTGCAAGTTTTCATAAGAGTCACTTCCTGCCGCTCCGGACTGAAATTTAACCTCCATTGCAAGAGAGTTGATGTGCTACCAAACTAGTAGTAGCTACGCTGAGCGCTACTAGTGAATGTTAGCCTATACTAATGTGTGCGCTTATATTCATTGTGTCTTAGCCTAGTCTCCACAGATAAAAGCTTGCATAATGCGGGTGGCTGTAGGAAATAGTAATAGGAACTAGGCGCTGAATTCTTGTTTGACAGTTGTATACATAAAACTACAACTGCTAAGGAATGTTTGTGATCATGCGTGCAGTTGTAGTTATTGAATGATCCCAGGCTAAACTATTGTTGTTCAACAAAATAGTTTATTGTAAACAACTATAGAAATGGATTTGATCATAAATCAATTGAATGATTCAAAGCAAATGAGCTGGAAACTTTTTCTAGTTTTCAACTGGTTTTAACTGGGTTCAACTGGTTTCAACTGATTTTTGCCAGTTATACACTAATCAAAGTAAGAGAAAGACAGCAGCCTAACATCTGCGACCTTTTCATCAACAGCTCTTTAAGCTTTTAGTGTGTGGGGCTATGCTACCAAGCTACTGGTACACACTCCCCCTGACGGGCTCACAGGCTTTAGCCTTAGAGCCAAACTTCAACAACTGCCACCATTGTGACTTGTGGCTATAGTTGATCAGCCGCCAGCCAACCAACCTTCCCTCTGTCAAACATGTAGATATTTAGCTACCTTTTAGTTTCGCAGTAAATTTTAAAAACTTCGGTTGAGGTGATTGTACCAAGTATATTGCTGGAATTATGTAAGTTACCCACCCAGTATATAATATAAATTCCCACCGTATCATCTGACACAAGTTCTTCTAACCAGCTAATGGCTAACTAGACATGCCTGAAGGAAAGTCACATACAATATCGTTCTATACTGGTTATGGTTTCAGCGCAACAACTAATTCTAACATTACATAAATAACAAACAAACGATATATTTAGGTCATTTATATCTAGTTCTGTACCAAATTATCTGACAAAGTGTTTCATAATAGTAATCACCAACTTCCATTTCAAAAGCTGCCGGCAGCATTACCATTTAATTATTTAAATCTACAAACCATCAGATTTATACCAGCAATACTAGTCAGGCGTCAGTAATGCTCCGATATATTGTAGTTTTACACGTAGATTTTAATTGACTTTCTTAAATTAACAATGCTAGGAGTTACCTCCTCTCTTTCCCTCCTCTTCTAGCGCTTATGTTGAGCCAGTGAGATTGTAAATAATATAAGACCTTTCTCTTATACACGAGTGATAGCACCTGCTGTAACCTTTCCAGCAGCTGATAGCACCTGCTAAAACCTTTCCAGCAGCTGATAGCACCTGCTGAAACATTTTAAATCATTCTTTCATGATGGCTGAGTTAACTTTGAGAGCAAATGATTTTTTTCTCTCCTGTATCATTTTCTCCGACCCAATAGTCCTTTTTGGATCAACACTTTTTGTTGAGATTTTTTCCTGGCAAATTTACTTGACCCGATATTTTGTGCTCAGCTGACAACTTTCAACATCATTTTGTATTCATGCGTATCAAAACTGTAATATTTACGTCCAACATTTTTTTTCTGTGAAATATCTGTAAATTCTTAAAGCACTTTGAATCACTCTCTTGTAAGCTACAGAATGGGCAAACCACTTTGAATCACTCTCTTGTAAGCTAGAGAATGGGCAAACCACTTTGAATCACTCTCTTGTAAGCTAGAGAATGGGCAAACCACTTTGAATCACTCTCTTGTAAGCTAGAGAATGGGCAAACCACTTTGAATCACTCTCTTGTAAGCTAGAGAATGGGCAAACCACTTTGAATCACTCTCTTGTAAGCTAGAGAATGGGCAAACCACTTTGAATCACTCTCTTGTAAGCTAGAGAATGGGCAAACCACTTTGAATCACTCTCTTGTAAGCTACAGAATGGGCAAACCACTTTGAATCACTCTCTTGTAAGCTAGAGAATGGGCAAACCACTTTGAATCACTCTCTTGTAAGCTAGAGAATGGGCAAACCACTTTGAATCACTCTCTTGTAAGCTACAGAATGGGCAAACCACTTTGAATCACTCTCTTGTAAGCTAGAGAATGGGCAAACCACTTTGAATCACTCTCTTGTAAGCTAGAGAATGGGCAAACCACTTTGAATCACTCTCTTGTAAGCTAGAGAATGGGCAAACCACTTTGAATCACTCTCTTGTAAGCTAGAGAATGGGCAAACCACTTTGAATCACTCTCTTGTAAGCTAGAGAATGGGCAAATCACTTTGAATCACTCTCTTGTAAGCTAGAGAATGGGCAAACCACTTTGAATCACTCTCTTGTAAGCTAGAGAATGGGCAAACCACTTTGAATCACTCTCTTGTAAGCTAGAGAATGGGCAAACCACTTTGAATCACTCTCTTGTAAGCTAGAGAATGGGCAAACCACTTTGAATCACTCTCTTGTAAGCTACAGAATGGGCAAACCACTTTGAATCACTCTCTTGTAAGCTAGAGAATGGGCAAACCACTTTGAATCACTCTCTTGTAAGCTACAGAATGGGCAAACCACTTTGAATCACTCTCTTGTAAGCTACAGAATGGGCAAACCACTTTGAATCACTCTCTTGTAAGCTACAGAATGGGCAAACCACTTTGAATCACTCTCTTGTAAGCTACAGAATGGGCAAACCACTTTGAATGGCTTAGTCACACTTCACTCTGATTTGCTGATACTTTTACAACCGGATGAAATTTTTAGTAGATTGTAGTAGATTAGCGCATGACATGTGATCAGTTTTTGATTGAAAACGCACATTTTTGTGGAAATTATATCATCAAGTATTGCCACACATGTTTTATAACTGTTTTAACGGATGTTTTTAACTGGAAGAATGAAATCGTGAGTAATAAAAGCATGGTCAATGTATCTGGCCAGCTCAAACATGAGTGGGAAGATTTCAAAATATCACCATTATATAATGTTTTTGTAAAAATATTATAAGCATGTATCTAGTCTTATGCCTATTGCATCACCCAGAAGCTTTTTACCGCCATTCCATGTGTATTGGTGGGTTGACGGTACAAGCAGCTGAAAAATGAGCAGGCAATTCCCAGCAGCTTGCTGTTGGCTGAACTCCAGTCTCTCCAGCTTGTCTCTAGCAGAAAGGCAAGATTAAACCAGCTCTCCAGGTTTGACCCTCTTCCATTGAATATGAGATGATGAACTTCTCTGCCATCTTTGTATAAGCTAACCTTGACCTAAAACATTAATTCATATATTGTATGAGGTATCTGTACGTTCTTACCTCAAAACCAAGAGAAATGTCTCATATCTCTGATTACATAACAAATCCTCACCTTATCAATGTTTAGGCTCTCCCAAAATCTATTGAGTGGACTTTTTAGTATGGACCAAGATACACTATCTGGTAGTGACTCAGCTGTGTTGTGTAGGGACTGATTTGTGTAGTAGGAGTTATCTATCCATGGCCCCGTTATTTCATTCGTGTATCCAGACTTTGTGAGTTTTGGTCTCCTGTACATCATCTTCCATTGATCTGTGTACATAGATATAGCTATATTGTAGAAAGAAATACACACAGTTACACAGAAATTGATATATGGACATACAAATATATACAAAGAGTTATGTATATATATATAGAGCAATATACATGAAGTTATATACATAAAGCGATATACATAGAGTTATATACATAGAGTAATATATCTAGATAAAGCGATATACATAGAGCTATATTCATGGAGTTATATACATAGAGTTATTATACATTGAGTTATATCCGCCATGTTTCCAGCGATAGTATGTACTATGACACGTAACTCATTTACACAAAGCTAACAGGCGAGTTACCCTACCTTTTTGCAACTCATTAACCATGTGTAAATAACACGCTTGCCTGCGAACAGAACAAAAATGGCTTTTAGAAAATGCATAAATTTTTCTCAAGCACGCTTCGTTACAGCCGTAGAATGCATAGAAGTTAATCTCTCATAAATGGAGGTCATTACATTAGCAGAGTTAATTGGAGATGATCACTTGGCTATCTCTATGGATAAGCAAGGAAAAGCAATAAATTTACATATTAAACTGCTTTCTTTGTATTTGCTTATGCTTGGCACTCTCGGGTCAAACACCACAAAATACAGGTAAGTTTCCTGATAAACAGATGTGAGCTGTTTAAATGTAAACAAATATAGTTATTTATCAAGTAGGTTGTAGAAATTCTTGACTTTGCATCAAAATAATCAACTTAAAAACTCTGTGGCTACAGTTCTTAGATTAGGAACTTCGTTTAATGAAAATAAGATTGTTTTGTAATGTGTGAAAACTGGTTCAGCGATAATCTATAACATATACAATGATAATAAGTTGTCAATAACTGTATAACAAGAAATAACTATGATAACGCCATAGCTGAATACATTGTTTGATCTTGCAGTCAAATGTTACCACAGGGTAAAATGATGCAGATGTTTATTGCGATTATTTCGTGTTTGATAATTTACATCTATTTGATAATAGATAATATTGACCATTCAATACTTTAGAAGAAATAAACTCTAGCAATAGAAACATATTTTATTTGGAGAAAATAGTTAATATTGATCATTACAGAACTCTACATAGCTTTGGTAGTATTTGGTTTGTTCAAATATGCAGTATTTGGAATGTTGTTGAGTATTTTTGTCAATCATTCATAGAGAACAATAAAATTTTTATTTATTTGAAACTTTTTTTTCTTTAAATAATAATATAGTTGAAAAACTTGATTCGTTCCACATTTGTTGTTACGAAACCTTAAAGCATTAGTTGTTATGTTATAAATTTTGCAAGCTTTCTGCATTATTCCATTTAGTAGTCGCACGATGAATACCTCAACTTCTGAAGAAAACAATGAGGTATCAACTTTTTCTTCGAGTGATTCCAGCGAACAAATTGCTCCACTTCATTATGTGTATCCGTCACTTCCTGTCTTGGTTTTGGTGAGTATTCAATTCATCTAACCAGCAATTTCTTTTTGCATTCAATCGGTTTAGTTTATCATAAACTATTTTTTTAAATTAAGCAGATTTTTCTAGAACACAATAAGTGTAAAACAGATTTTTTAGCGGATTTTCATATTACAAGATTTTTTGTATAAAACGGGTGATAACCATATAAGTAAAATAGGCCAATCATATTGTAGATAAAACGACAGCAGGATGCTGCCATCATGAATCATTGCATGAGAAATCTTCTGAGCCGAGATGAACTAGTCAGCAGAATCCAAATAGCTGAAAAGTTGCAGAATGCAATTTGTACTAGTCCCAAGTTCCAGCAATTATTTCCACATGGTAAACGTTATTTCATAGTTTCATTGCATTTGCCTGCTTCTGTGATATCAATGACCATTTACCTATGCGCTATTACGGTTGTTGTAGTATATTTTTGTATACTTCAAAAAGTATATAAACATTATTGTTAATACGTATTATATTATTATAGTCATAAGATTTGATTTAATAATTTTATTATTATATTGATAGTATATTATTATTAGGATTGAAAACACTGTTTTAATCAATTAGCTCTGTTAATTTGAACTTTTTCTTCTAATCATTGATGTAAATATTTATCAATCAAATAGTGTAAAATAGTTTGCTTGCGATGAACAGCTTTAGCAATAAAGCACTTTGAAGTTTAGGAGTTGTCCTTCACTTACAACCACTTATAAGTGTGTGCTGCCACCATATTACTCTCTACCTCAACAGATAGTGTAGAACATTCCATTGTATGTCATATATAGGACACCTCAAAGCTTCTCTCATGTTGCAGGTTGGAACAACATAGGTCTGTATATCATTGGTTCAACCATGACTGGACTAGGGCTCAAATCTAACCACATGGACTTGGACATCTGTATGATGATTAGTTATGAGAAGGTAGTACATTACGTCAATGTCTATAGCTTGGTAGGCAATAGAACTACTATTGAATTGAGCGTGTTGGTGAACTATTGGTTGCTTCCTGTTACAGATACACAGAGAGGAGGCGCTGGACATTCTCAAGGTAGTGGAGAGGGTTGTAACACCAACAGGTATACATCTATAAACAATACAAGAACGGATAAACAAATATGAGAATGAATGGCGACAGGAATGAATGCAGATACTTCCTGGAATGAACGCAGACCGACCTGGAATGAATCTGGACCATGCTAAACAGAAAAAGACATTTTGACGTCAATTCCAAAAAGTGTCAAAATTCAATTCTGGCGACATATAAACTACCAGTTCGATGTTTCTTATAGGAATAGAAAAGCTGTCTTCTTTGTTCAAGTAGACCACTTCTGGAATGAAAATCGAAATGAATTTCCATGTATTGCCGAGAGCCCATGTAGACACTTCCAAAAAACGCTGAAATTTCTTTGTTATTGCAAAGTCGAAATTCATTTCAGGTCCGTTGACATTCATTCTAGGAGGTGTCTATGTTCATTCCAGCTGTCTAAATTCCTTCCTGTAGACATACGTTCATGTCGTATCATATCATATTATAATGTATTGTATTGTATTACAGATGAATATAGTGAGGTAAAGCTCATATCAGCAATTGTACCAATTCTAGTGCTCAAACAGAATGAAACGTAAGTAGCCATATTTATGTATATCATTTTTCATAATCAAATAAATTTGTGCTTATATTTTAAAAAAAGAGAATAAAATTTTTTTTAACACCATGTGGCAAAAAAGAATAATGGATTATTAAGTGAAACACTAGAAACAGTCGAACAGTGTAATGTTTATGTTATCGATAGTATAAGACCATCCAGTAACACGGGGCATTAACGTTTCTTTGAAAACATCTTCAACCACTAGTCACTCAAAAGTGCTGCATCTATCCTTAATTTTCTCATGCTAGTGATTATGTCATATCCAAATCGCATTGCAGACAACAATATGTAGCTCTCTGTTTACCAGATATGACAAATTGGGTTTGCTACAATTGCAACTTCTTAGTATTTAGCTGTGGGTTTTCGTTGCACGATTGTTTCTATTGACTTCCAATGAAACTCAGCAATGACAGTAAAGCAAATAAAACTTTGTACCGTGTTTATCTATTGCACCCATACATTTATGTGACATACATGCATGCATGCACATGTTTGTCACGTGTATGTCATAATGTATAAATATGTGCTTAAAAGTTCATCATCTCAGGATTCACACAAACTTATTTTTTACAGGAACACAGTCAGTGATCTGAACATTAACAACTTCGTAGGCTTACGCAACTCTCATCTGCTGCTCTGTTACACCAATTGTAAGTTGTAATTTCTACTTATAACAGCTAGTAGGAGTAAGACAACTCCTACGGATTTTGACATTGATGAAATATACCAGGATTGTTAACTTGGGATGCTTAATATGTCTGTAATAACAATGTAAATGTAACTGTTTGCACGGGTTTCCATGGTGATACCTAATTCAAACCTAATCTAGTCAACAAGTATACATACGCATTTAATTAATGCGTCATATCGCAACAGTCTCATTATCTTGTCTTTACAATGACGGAGTTGCTTTCTCATTAGGACAGACAACTACACCAATTGATGAAAATTTCATCATAGCTGCCCCTTACTGTGGAATTTATCATTAGTAATTGTAATTTATATCAGCTAATTTTTGTAGCATCCAGCTTGATTATCTGCCAATCCTGACATATTTCGTCTGCGACTTCTAGTCCCGATTCGTTTTATTCATATTTTGTAGATGACTGGCGTGTTAAGCCTTTGGTCATGTTTATCAAAACCTGGGCTAAATGTCAGAATATAAATTCCGCTAGAAACAAGACTATTTGTAGCTATGCTCTTACGCTGATGGTTATTGGTTACCTGCAATGTGGTTTGGGGCCACAGCCAGTGCTGCCGTCTTTACAAAGGCTTTGTCCAGTAAGTAAACGTTCGTTAGTTCCTAAGGCTATGCTTGCATCTGAAGTTTCTATCTAAAAGTCTTTTCTGCAGCAAACATCATCTCTGAAAATGCATTCTGCACCTCACGGTCAAATAAAATATCACTACAAAGAAAATGAAATACTTCGATTCATAACAATTGTTTTTCTTGATCTAACTTGGAGGTTTATTGAAGCAAGCAAACTGTGTTGAAATAGTGATAACAACACTGAACGTCTTTTAAAATTTCCTTTGTTGTTTTAGGAGTATTTCCCAGAAGATGTGAGTCTACTTTGCAACGCTTACACCCCGTGTCACCTACATGGACCTATCTCGCAGAATCTAATGTCACCTGTAGAATTACTTTTGGGCTTCTTAGAATTTTACTCTTATCGCTTCAGGTGTGTGCTTTTAATAGAGACTACTAGGTGTGTGCGTTTAATGGAGACTACTAGGTGTGTGCGTTTAATAGAGACTACTAGGTGTGTGCGTTTAATAGAGACTACTAGGTGTGTGCGTTTAATAGAGACTACTAGGTTTGTCTGTTTATTTGAACAGAATGGTTGATGCCCAACGATTTAAGGAATTGTGTGCTTTCAGTCCATTTATTTTCGAACAAGCCAAATAGTACTTATTGTTAAATGCAACAAAGTTTTAATTTCTGAGACATTAAATGCCAGAACGCTAATGAGAGAATAGAGGTGGTTGACGTCGTCGTATTTTAAACATTAAACTAAAACAGTTCACTGTTCAGAAAGTTTTAAAACTCACAAATCTAACAAAAATAATGATTAATAAATAATACAGATACTGTTAGTTAATCATATGAATGATGAATTATTTAGATTTGAGGACAGTGTGATATCTGTACGGCATGGTAGAGTGCTACGAATGGAAGAGATGAGAATAGACCATCATTTTATGAGACAACATCAGCGTGGTTATGATATCCAAGATTCCGGTAACTCTTATGACAGTAAGGCTCAGATTTATGTAGAGGGTAAGTTTGTACTGTGTATGTACAAGCTGAAGATGTCTTGCAATAGACATTTATACAGTTGTATATGTACTTGTAGTATATACTTGTACACTTTTAGAGCCATTTAACCTGAGCAACGTGGCTAGAAGTGTGTATGATGCGCAAACCTTTCAACGGATAAAGCGAGTGTTTATGAAATCGCATGAGAAACTTATCTTGACTGGAGATCCAAATTCTATTATTGCTACTGAAGTATAAAAGCCACTTTCTCTCCTTATCTTTCCTCATCATTTCTGTTCGTTTCATTATGTTCCGTTTTAGAGAGATATTTTATAAAAAGTTTTAGATTCATTGTTATAACTATTTTATACCGTCTTCTTCGTCCTCGATTTCCTAACCCTATTGCATTGTTTCATGAAAAACTAATAATGAGGGAAAATTTTTAAAATTTCATAGAAAACTTTTGAGAGAATTTCTATGAAAACTCTCTTTTTACAAACTTTATACCGTACATAAAAGTTTAGATGAAATTTTAGAAATTTACCCGTCTTAGCTAAAACTTCATAGTTTATTCACCTCTTGTTGTGTTAACTTACATCCTACGCAACAAAATATATATATTAGTCAAACCGAAATTAATCTCTTGTTTACAATACTGAAGTTCAAAAGGAAGGAGTAATAGATATCTATCATAGACATACACATTGTGTGACATGTGAGGTAGTTTGAGCCAAAACTCCAAGTCAACCAACCAAATAAATGCTCCAGTTTACCCACATAAGAATTTTTCAGGCGCTAAACAAAAATGAAATAGTTGATAAAAAATAGAGCCAATAAATAAAGCCTCGGCTGATCCGTTAAATGCAAATTACTGAAGCAGAAAATGCAAGCCTAGTCAGTCACATAAGAATGTTGATTGAGCTTTCATAGTTGTAGCACGGCTTCCTACTCTAATCTGTAGCTACCAGCAAGCTTACTCTAATCTGTAGCTACCAGCAAGCAGCAACATAGAATCTAGAGATTGTAGTCTGTCTAAGGCAGTACCAAAGATAATTCATAGTATCTTTTCCCACTGTCCGTGTTAGCGACACAGCTTACTAACCTGTGCTGACAATGATACAATGATGATATAATGATTTGCTGTGCTTCTTTTTTTCTGAAAACAGGTGTAAATATTAAAAATGGTGACTAACTTCTATGGACCAGCAGTTCTAGAGAGTGAACAGAATCCTCTATATATTAAATCGTGGTAAGTTGTCAGCCATATTGTACCCCAAAAAATAGAAGTTGGCACACCGCGTTCACCACGTTTTATTGTATAATTTGTGCTAATGAATGGTAAACAAGTAAATGTCGTTGAACAGGTAAATGCCGTTAAGATATAAATACCATCCAGCTGAGAAGTCGTTAATTGGAATATACTTTCAGGTAGCCAAATCTTACCCAGAAAATTTTGAAAGTGTAGGCGATCACAAAGTGAAAAAAAATCTTCATCTCAAAAATACTCAATCTACGCTCAAGAGACAGTGAAAGTTGACTCTATTTCTCAAGTTGATGGCGAAAAATTCAAGTTGAGTTCAATCTTTGCAAATAAAAAGAGTGTTTTTCACCTATTTATGTTGCTTGGTTACTTGGTAGGGAGATCTGCTCACATATTACTACTCCTTTTTATGTTGCTTCTATTTTGTTAAATGGTTGTTGTATAGCTGCCAATGTTATCAAATAAAATTGTTGAACTTCTAGTGTTGAAACAAAAGATTTTCACCTCAACTGAAACATCTAGTAAACCCTGTCATCAGCTTTTATCCAATCTAGTGTTGCTGGTATTTTAATGTTTAAAAAATTTTAGTAATACAGAAATTTAAATTTTAATTCGAATTTCAAGAAGTTATTATTTTCTACAACAATTGCATATGTTGGTGAGTTCATAAGCGAGGGTTCTTGAAACCAAAAAAATGTGAGTTGGGGTGATTTCAGCTTTCTTGTTTTGGCTATTAGCCGCTTTCAAGAGGATTAATGGAATTTCTATAAGAACTGTAGACAAAGCCTCATAGCGTTCCGTTGTGTGTGCTTTGTCTGTCTGAGCAGCTGCTAAAAACTGTCATTTCTGTTTGAGCTCCACGTCTGACCAGTCATGCAGAGGCACAGGTAAGAATTTTAATATTTTGACAAAAGAACACTTACATACTGCATAATCATTCAAAGTCAAACAAAATTTCTTACCATCGATTAATCTGTCTGTGTTATACAACATTGCCTAGGAATTTCTTTTGCCAACTAAAAAGTTTTGACACCCAGTTTTATTTGTCTATTTTAAAGTTGCAATTCCACGAGTTCATCTGCATATTGTTACCCCCCTGAAAGCAACCGTGCTTTTCCATTTGATGACTTGACTCCACCGAGCTCCTACAGTTCCAGTAGTGTTCCACTGGGCCATAACTGTTCATGCAGTAATGACGGTGGGTTAGACAGCTCGCATTACTACGAAAAACCTCCACAAGCATCGAGTACCATGAATAGTTCAAGGTCACCGGTAAGTTTTTGTTTGATTTGATTTTTTAAAAAGTTAAATCTGGTATTGGTTAAACTTTATGAGTTTTTGTCTCGAAGGAAATATTGAATGTTGTTTACTGATAATAGTTGCACTCAGAGTGGAAGACAACTCCTGATATTAACCATTGCCTTATTGAACCAGTGCTACTTTCAGCCACTTGATGAAGTGAAGAGAAATGTCATAATGGATTACTCATTGTTGGAGATTAATAAGTCCTTCAAGCTCAGTGACAAAGAATTCTTGACCAAATTGAGTATAGTTGACGGCCTGTGTGCAGCTACAACGCTGAACCAACCCTACAATGGTAAGTAAATGTTATTGCTACAGTAATATTACAGTAAGACACAACTCACTACTGCTACCTTACCCCGTACCTTACCCCGTACCTTACCCCGTACCTCACCCCGTACCCTACCCCGTACCTTACCCCGTACCTTACCCCGTACCTTACCCCGTACCTTACCCCGTACCTTACCCCGTACCTTACCCCGTACCTTACCCCGTACCTTACCCCGTACCTTACCCCGTACCTTACCCCGTACCTTACCCCGTACCTTACCCCGTACCTTACCCCGTACCTTACCCCGTACCTTACCCCGTACCTTACCCCGTACCTTACCCCGTACCTTACCCCGTACCTTACCCCGTACCTTACCCCGTACCTTACCCCCGTACCTTACCCCCGTACCTTACCCCCGTACCTTACCCCCGTACCTTACCCCCGTACCTTACCCCCGTACCTTACCCCCGTACCTTACCCCCGTACCTTACCCCCGTACCTTACCCCCGTACCTTACCCCCGTACCTTACCCCCGTACCTTACCCCCGTACCTTACCCCCGTACCTTACCCCCGTACCTTACCCCCGTACCTTACCCCCGTACCTTACCCCCGTACCTTACCCCCGTACCTAACCCCCGTACCTTACCCCCGTACCTTACCCCCGTACCTTACCCCCGTACCTTACCCCCGTACCTTACCCCCGTACCTTACCCCCGTACCTTACCCCCGTACCTTACCCCCGTACCTTACCCCCGTACCTTACCCCCGTACCTTACCCCCGTACCTTACCCCCGTACCTTACCCCCGTACCTTACCCCCGTACCTTACCCCCGTACCTTACCCCCGTACCTTACCCCCGTACCTTACCCCCGTACCTTACCCCCGTACCTTACCCCCTACCTTACCCCCTACCTTACCCCGTACCTTACCCCGTACCTTACCCCGTACCTTACCCCGTACCTTACCCCGTACCTTACCCCGTACCTTACCCCGTACCTTACCCCGTGCCTTACCCCGTGCCTTACCCCGTGCCTTACCCCGTGCCTTACCCCGTGCCTTACCCCGTGCTTTACCCCGTGCCTTACCCCGTGCCCCGCACCGTGCCCCGCACCGTGCCCCGCACCGTGCCCCGCACCGTGCCCCGCACCGTGCCCCGCACCGTGCCCCGCACCGTGCCCCGCACCGTGCCCCGCACCGTGCCCCGCACCGTGCCCCGCACCGTGCCCCGCACCGTGCCACGCACCGTGCCACGCACCGTGCCACGCACCGTGCCACGCACCGTGCCACGCACCGTGCCACGCACCGTGCCACGCACCGTGCCACGCACCGTGCCACGCACCGTGCCACGCACCGTGCCACGCACCGTGCCACGCACCGTGCCACGCACCGTGCCACGCACCGTGCCACGCACCGTGCCACGCACCGTGCCACGCACCGTGCCACGCACCGTGCCACGCACCGTGCCACGCACCGTGCCACGCACCGTGCCACGCACCGTGCCACGCACCGTGCCACGCACCGTGCCACGCACCGTGCCACGCACCGTGCCACGCACCGTGCCACGCACCGTGCCACGCACCGTGCCACGCACCGTGCCACGCACCGTGCCACGCACCGTGCCACGCACCGTGCCACGCACCGTGCCACGCACCGTGCCACGCACCGTGCCACGCACCGTGCCACGCACCGTGCCACGCACCGTGCCACGCACCGTGCCACGCACCGTGCCACGCACCGTGCCACGCACCGTGCCACGCACCGTGCCACGCACCGTGCCACGCACCGTGCCACGCACCGTGCCACGCACCGTGCCACGCACCGTGCCACGCACCGTGCCACGCACCGTGCCACGCACCGTGCCACGCACCGTGCCACGCACCGTGCCACGCACCGTGCCACGCACCGTGCCACGCACCGTGCCACGCACCGTGCCACGCACCGTGCCCGGCCTTACCATTAATACCTTCTACTCAAGATAAAACGCCCTACCTCTGGACAAAACCCTTCACTTGTATATGCATTTTGAAGTTTTGAATGCATTAAAAACTATAGCAATAATAGAAATGAAAATTGATTTTCAAATAAAATAAAATGAAAGGATTTAAATCATTTAAATTCACAACTTACTTGTGGAGAGAAAAATGATTGGTTTGCATTTTCGACATCATTGTTGTAATTGGCAACAAATAATTCTCAAATCTGAACGCAGTTAGTCGACTGAAAAAAAATTGAATGTTGAATGTAAACAAACTATTTTTGATCACAAAGTTAATTAGCCGCTATTTCAAGATTTCACTTATTCGGTTGTGACTATTCGGTATACTTTGACACTATGGAAAGACAAGTTGTCTAAATGTAGGGGGCTTCAATGGTGGGAATGAGAGGTGGTAGAGGTTTGTCTTACCAGTAATGCTGCATCAATTAGCTCATGACACTTGAGTTGTGTTCGCTTGTTCTAGAGCAACAAGGACTGTTCATAATTGGATCAACTATCAATGGCTTTGGTACCGAGAAAGGAGACCTGGATGTATGTCTGATGATGTCAACAGCACCGGTAAGAGTAGTGACGCCCTTGATTGAACTTAATTGAAAACGAAGATGATCGTTTGCAATATTATGATAAAAATCTCGCCTCAAGAACAATATAGACATGCTTAAAAGTGAAGATCCAAATTTTTATTGAGTGACCTTCCAAACTAAATGTTAGTAAAAGAGTAAAATGTTTGTTCAGTGATTTTATCAAACCAATAACCACGAGTTGTTAACCACAAATCGAAAATGTAGAGGTGAGGATTGGTTTGACAAAAATTGTCAGCAGGTGACAGCAGTTGATAAAATCTACATGAAAGTAGCTAATCTCTGATAATATTACACTTACATAGGACACGGTAGACTCATTTAGCAAAAGAAATTGTGGTACATTTTAGTCAGCCATAAAACTTTTAAAACAAATCTAATTTTAGGTTCCAAGAAGCTTCGCGGTGACTGCCCTCATGAATCTGGAGAAAATACTGAAACATACATGTAAGTGAGGAGTTTTAATTTATTGCTTTCTTATGAAGGCTTTGATAACTGGGGTTTGTCTTCTCTCTAAAATGAATAGCATTTGATTAAGTGAGTTTACAGAAAATAAATTCCTACAATGAGTTTAATACAACTTTGTGCATTTAAGACCAAGTTGAAAAACTTTTCTATGTGTTTGTGGATGGTCTTTTATTGCTTGTAGCAAGGTGGCACAAATGTGAAGTGATACGCGCCATTGTACCAATACTGAGCATTTTTGATGAAACTACGTAAGTTGTCTGCTCCTGAATGGAAATAAGAGTTTTTGTGAATGACTACTCCTTCATCTAGTCATGCGAGTTTTCTCCATGGATGATGTATAACAGGATTGCCAGGTACTAGATTCGGGTGTTTCGGAGCTGGCGATTTTGTAAGGACCGAATACGTATTACTTTTACAAGTGACTACATTTGACTCGTGATAAATGTACTAGTGAAAGTCCGCCATTAAAGAAATCTAAAAATTAAAACTAGAAACGGTGTCAACTTACGACTTTTAAAATATTACCAGCAATCACATATATTTTCTTTGACTTGGTCCTCATTTTCGTAAGACCCGGAAACAGAATATAGCAAAGCACACCTGCCGTGAATGAAGTTTCAAAAACCTAGAAGAGCTGGATATTAAATTACTGGATATGAGGATACTTATTACCAGGGACGGACAACTGCACAAAACGGGTTAATATGGCGACTCCCTCAAACGATCTCACTAGAATCGTGGTCAAAGTTAAATTGAACAGCCGTAGCACGCAATCCTGATATACACTTTTCATGGTGTTCTTCTCTCACACTCAACCAAAATGTGTATTAATACAAGAAAATATTGTTGTAGGAATCTGACAATCAACCTGAACATCAATAATATTGTCGGAATTCGTAACTCCCATCTGATGAGATGTTACAGCAACTGTAAGTATGCTAGATGTCTCTATTGCTAGATGTCTCTATTGTTAGATGTCTCTATTGTTAGATGTCTCTATTGTTAGATGTCTCTATTGCTAGATGTCTCTATTGTTAGATGTCTCTATTGCTAGATGTCTCTATTGTTAGATGTCTCTATTGTTAGATGTCTCTATTGTTAGATGTCTCTATTGTTAGATGTCTCTATTGTTAGATGTCTCTATTGTTAGATGTCTCTATTGTTAGATGTCTCTATTGTTAGGTATTTTCTGTTATAATTGCCAAAAATTTGTCCGGATACAAATAAAAATCTTTAAAAACTGATGACGGGGCAAAATAATTGTTGAAAGTATTTAAAGTGAGTTCTAAAATTGTCCCATTATGGTCTCTTCAATGTCCGGGCATCCAATGTATTCCGCAACAAAAATTGAGAATTTGGAGTTGCGTTCTGTTTTATTCTGATTGGTATAACATGTGGAGCAGGTAGAACTACTGTATAACATTGAGTATTTGCTTGTAGTTGATTGGAGAGTACAGCCGTTGGTAATATTTGTCAAAAAGTGGGCCAAGTTTCAGCAGGTGAACTCCGCTAAGAACAGGACTATCTGCAGTTATGCCCTCACTTTAATGGTTATAAACTACCTGCAATGTGGCCTTGGAAACAGACCAGTGCTACCCTCTATTCAGCAAGAATACTCGGTAAGCATTCCTTGGTTTGAAAAGGTTAAAAGCTCGTTAATTTGCTCATAATCGAGTCGCCTAAGATTAATAAGCTTTTTTTGTGTAAAGTTTTGCTTTTTCAAGGACATATGCTAAACTTGACTATCATGTTTTTCCAATCAACTGATTATTTTGATTTAGAAATATTTTACTGAAGATATCCAATCGCTCTCCAGCCATGTGCTGTTACCTCCATACTTGCCTCAAAGTCGTAATACTATGACTCTTGGAGAGCTGTTACTCGGCTTCTTTGAGCTGTACGGTGGTCATTTCATGTAAGTACATGTCTGTAGTGGTTAGAAGTACTATGACTGTGTGTCTGGCTGTGTGGGTGCATGGGCGTCTGTCTGTGTGGGATTCTGGCTGTCTGCCTGTGTTAGCATCTACCTGTGTGGGCGTCTACCTGCCTCCATTGGCATCCGTCTGGTCCAGCATCTGTTGGGTTGCGCGAGTTTGTCTGCCTGAGTGTCTGTCTGCCTGCGCATTAATCTGTCTGCTCTTTAATCTACCTCGATGGGTGCCTGCCTGGCCGCATGGGTGTCTCTGTGGCTGCGCGGGTGTATGTGCGGCCACTTGGGCGTCAGACTGGCTGCGCGTCAATATGACAGCATGTTATCTGTCCAAGCATTCGTCTGCCTGCTCATTTGTCTGCATGTCTAGCTGCAAGCCAGTTGGTGTCTATCTTTGAGCGGTGCATAGCCATTGTACATGTATATTACACTGCAGATTTGATAGAATGGTCATCTCAGTAAGGCTTGGCAAGCTGTTGTCAATAGATGAGGTCAGGCATTCACCGATGTCATCTGAAAGTGACTGGGGAGACAATCAGGTTCCTAAAAACTCGTATAGAAATGCCCAGCTGTATGTAGAAGGTGAGAAAACTCTCTTTCTGCACTCGTGATATAATCTTGGGTTTATTATAACAAAAGTTTATGTATGCAAAAAATTTCAAAATAAGATAATGTTTTCTATGTTTAAAAATTTTATTTATACTGCTTTTATCAAACGCATAAGAAAAGTAACCATTGTTGAATTCCAAACTATAGCGTAGTAGAATTGACGAATAGTTAATGCTGTATTACTACTTGGTTTGTTACAGAACCGTTTAATGGTACAAACGTGGCCAGAAGCACCTATGACCCTGGAGTTTTTCACGGTGTTAAGGAGGTGTTCCGTAATTCGTATAAATTACTAAAGCAAACCAAAGATCCATATACTCTCCTCAGTACCAAGTTTCCTTTGAATGTTAACAATGCTTAACTAAGACTTTGACTGGCCTTTTGTTAAATCTATAGCAATGTTTGCTAATGGTAACCTAATGTTATATTCCAATCACTTAATACTGCTGTTATGTATGTTCTGTTGTATACCCTGTTTCATTTCTATTAATACTTGTTAAACATTTTCGGTAATAAAAAGCGTGGGCCTTCATTATATGACCGATTTATTAGAAAATATCTCTTAGCTCTCAGTGTAGAGTTAATTGGTGAATTTATATGGATTATTCCAAACAATGTTAAACGCTTAATTCCCATGCCAATGGGTCCATATTTTTAAGCTACGTTCACATTACACGATTCATGGAAAGGCGATTATTGGGATGAATTGGGAGTTGCTCTCTCGAAGATTTCCAAGAGTTCACACTTGCGAATTTTGTGCCCGATATTGTATGGCCTTGACAGTTGCCAAGACACCGCATTTCATTGACAAACATTGATAATTGATAAATTATTGATAATAATATAATGTAGCTTATATTACCAGAGATTTCAATGAATTATAGTATTTCTTGATTTGTCAATCATGAGAAAGAATTTACAAATGATAATATATGATCGTGAGTATACATATTTATAATAATAAATAAATGATAATAATTTTTTTCAATATATTTAGCTATTATAATGACGTAGCATGTAATTGTTTTTATTATGTTGATAATAGTTAGTACCCCTACTATTTACTTATAAACAAGGCTTGCAATTGATCAATTGGGAAATATTAAAAACACTTCTAATTCGGTTAAGTAATAATTACCAAGCAGTTGCAAGGTTTTTTGAACGCATTTAATTGCAAAGCTGATGTGGATGCTGATTGGCTAGACAGGCTGATAACTGTACAGAGCTCCATCACTGCCTGATGAAAAAAAAATCTGCCACCGATTGTGAAATGGTTAAGATTGCATTGTTCACACTAGCGAGCTAATTTTAGGCCCCGCCTACTCGTATGAAAACTTATGCTGTCAAAATATTGACCTTGGCTAACCTCGCAAGTGGGAAATTGAATGCTTGAAGAAAAAACGTTTTTGGCAAGCCATTTGTTTATACATCCAATGAAAACATGTGAAAATTTCCACATGTGCTATAATAAAAACCTTTTAATTTACTAGGCAGTAGTTTCAGTTTAGTACGGTGATGATAGTAAATATAGTTGATGATGAGTAGTTTGGTGTATTAGTCATCCAGTAAGTTCATCAGCTTTGTTTAAGAATTGCTCTCAATATGCTACTCATAAAAGGCACGGTAGTAGTAATAAACTGGTGTTGAACGTGTTGCCTCGTCATTGAATCCAAATGTTTATAAGCAGCGGCATGCATTTCTTATGAAATGAGTAATACTCTTTGACAAAAACATTGCCGCAAAACCTAGATTATTAACCATGGAAGGATTTCACCGTGTCCTTCTCCGAACAACAACTAAAGAGAGACTGGGTTGAGATGGATGACAAGTATTGCGCTTGCCTCCACACCTGTACTACTACTAGTCTAGAGAGCACTCCCGAAGTAGTGTTAGTGTCTCTAATGATTGTGCTTGTTAGATGATAACACAAGTTCTGCCGTACTGCCCACTAAACCAATCATCCAATGAAATCCATTTAAAGGTTGCCAAGATAACAATGGGGCATGCAACTCCCAATAAAAAACGCACAGCATATTCCAAGCAGAATACACATTTGCCTCGAATGTTGTCCGAATGCTATATGTACATCTACCGAATAGCTACCGATTTGTCCTTAACGATTGGAGATGTTGTCAAGATGTTTCCGGTATTTTTTTCTCCATTTGCTATTCTCACACAAAACCGGTCAAACTCGATGTATTCATATCATAGTTGGCCATGAAGTGCTTTCAAATAACAAAGAAGGGACGCTCGAAAACTGCTCTTCATTTATGAATAATTGCGGTGATATGACCGGTCAAATAACGAATTGTCTACCAATTTTTTGATTCACATCAAAACCTGCCGATTGCCTCAAATCAGGCTTTACCGATTCTTTGGCGACATAGCTGGAAGCAGAAGTTGCAAAATCACCCAATCGGTAAGGGCAAATCGGGAGTTAATTGATAGATGTACATGGGGTATAAAGGGTCTAGAGCAGGGGTGGGAAAACCTTTTCATAAAAGAACCAAATTTGAATATTGTGCCATTTTTAAGAGCCATATGTATTAAAGTGTCAGATAGGTATATTAATGAATATACTTTCATTTAGATAATGTTATATTTTTAATCATTACGGCATAATAATGTGCATGCATGCTACTAAAACTAGCTTAATATAGAAACACAAAATTAGACACCACAAATGGGTAGAACCATAAAACTATATTACGACACTATCACTTCAACGTGAGCTATGAGATGGTTTGTAATTGTCCATAATTTTCTTGTAATTAGGCTCTCTAGTAGAGCAGGCAACTCCAAGTTTTATTATACTTCTTAAAACAGCTGACTGTGTTTTGCACAAGAATATTTATAAGCTGCTGGTCAAATGTTGCTATATGCTATCTAAATAAGGTAAACTATCATTGATCAGGGTGTAAAAAACTTCATATGTAAACGAGCCGCACTAGATTTTGCAGAGCCGCACTTTTTCCCCACCCCTGAGATAGAGGATAACTTTTTGTGACTCACTTAGCCTATACACGCTTTATTTCTTTTACTTTTTTCAAATAATTTTTAAAACTTTTTTGATGTGAAAGCTTTATTGTCTGTGATCTCAGATATCGATACCAAAAGTGGCTATTTATATAATCCATCAAGGAAATGACAAGATGGAGCCATTGTTTCTCATTTGCGTATCAGAATTTTTCATGATGAACGCCAGTAAATGTTTAGGAATTTGGGTTCTTCCTTTCTGGAACAAAGCCTGTAAATCGGTTTTTTTTTGTAATGTGAGATTTTAAATCGTTTTTTGCAAGATTTGATCTTTCCTGCAAACTGTAAAGACTTTATCAAATATTCCTATAATAACTCTGGTTTTTATGTGTGCTGCCATCAAGTCGCTGTTCATACATCAAACAAAGCAACCTGCCAGGTTGTCTAACACCAGTTTTTGCTTTAAAAATCTGTAGACCGAGTGAATTAAATAGGTAAATTTACTTAACATGTACTTTAAAAGACAGCATTGTGAGTGCACTCTATACAACTGATGTTAGTAACCGACACCTATAACCTTCCTCGTTCTATTTTTTATTATGCCAAATCCAACTAGAAAGGTATCGTCTATTGTCAGTAGGAGTTGTTTCCCCCACACAGCCCTCGTACATTATACAATAGAAGCACTTGAGCTGGCAACGTGCCAAGTACATAAATTGGTTGATCATATATTATTGCATGCACTCCAATTCCATGAAAACCTGATACAAAACAAGATGTCATCCTCTCTGACCAGGTAAAGAATTTCAATAAAAAAATTGTTGACTATCGAAAAATTATTGTATTACCGAATAACATAAAACAATGAAAAATTATCTTTTTAAAAAAATTTGCTATATGGCTTTCTATCTGAGGGTAACCAACTCTTCAGAGCTGGTCGGGTGGATTGCCACCGTCTCATCCAAATCCTTCTTAGTTGCGCCCATCTTTACAGCAACTGCGAATCCTTGCATAGCCTCATCAGTTCCTGGGCCCATTGTATGAATACCCAGCACCTGCCAGACAAAAGCGAACATTTAATTTTTGCTAATTCTCACTATACAATGGATCAGTAAAACCGCTCCGGAGTTGTCTACTCAATATGTACAACAAATTTAAGAGGAGATAACTCTAACCTAAATGTGAACAAGATCACAAAAGTAGGTTGGCAGATACAAACCTTTTCATCTGGTAGAAGGCAAACAAGTTTAGAGAGAGATTTCACTTTTCTGCTGGTCACAGAATGGTACATGGGTGTGAACACACTTGTATATACTTTTATTTGATCCTCTCCATATCTGGTCTTCGCCTCATCTGCAACACAAGAACACAGACTACAAGAACACAGTCTAACAAACATGACAGCATCAATAGAGAATACAAATAGAGTTGATACCCAAGTGTTGACTGCGATAGCTAACAAACAAATATTAGCTCAAGCTTGATATTGTGTTCATTGTGTGAGAAAGCTATACTTGTTAGTGAGAGGCAAAGTGTCTACAGCTTGCAAACAGATTTGAATCTCTTATAGAGCTAGTGGTATCATGCATGGACACAGTAAAACATAGACATAGTAGTACATAGACACAGTAACAAATAGACACGGTAATACATAAATGTAGTAGTACATAGACACGGTAATACATTGACATAGTAGTACATAGACACAGTAATACATAGACGTAGTAGTACATAGACACAGTAATACATTGACGTAGTAGTACATAGATATAGTAATACATAGATGTAGTAGTACATAGATATAAGTAGTAGTACATATACACAACAGCACATAGACATAGAAGTACAAGTATGCCTACCTTCAGTAAGTCCAACAGTGCCAACTATTGGGTGACTAAACACAACAGTGGCAATGTTGTCGTAGGACAACTTCAAGTCTGACTGATTGTTAAAGAGTCGGTGGGCAAGTCTACGACCAGCCGCAATAGCAACTACAAGAGCACAAAATAGAAAAAACAGATTCACAAGCAACCAAACTATTGTATAAAGCTTGTAATTAACTTGAGAAAATAGTAATGCAAAAAAAACACATCAAGATCAAACAGATTCCGTCGAAGCTTTTTTACAAAAGACAACTGAAAAACAGGAAATAGTCCAAACTCGATCAGTTTACCACAAAATGAAACTGAAGTAATTCGGCTGTTTCAAAATTAGCCAACCTGGAGTAAGAAGGGCTTTCCCAATGACATCCCCTACTGCGTATATGCCAGGCACATTCGTATTCTGGTAATCATCTACAATGACATGACCCCTGGTGTCAACTGCCACACCCTACAAACATACAACTAGCGGTGAATCTCTCCCAGACTGTAGGAACTAGGGAGTGGATCCTGGAATTGTGGCCATATTTGACGAATACCGCTTGATCCTGGAAAGAGGCTGCAGACGACCATCAAAAACAAACAAAAACACCTGGATTTGACTCCATTATAACGAGTCAATTACTTACTTGTCTTTGGACCAGTTTGATAAACTATAAAATTGAAATATTGATCTTAAAATGGCGACACCAAGTGTGGTGCTATACGGAAAAAATTTGTAGATTTATTTACAGCCTCAAACTACATCTACATACAACAATCGCCGGCGATTGGGGACTTCCTTTTTTTGCTTCCCATAAAGTTGCTAAGGTAACCGCAAACGTTTCATTTCAGGTTATCGCTAGTTTTTGATAAAGAAAAAAAAACGCCACTTTCTTGATCCACCAATCACAACACAGAAATGCTTTACCACAGTTTTCAATAATATCATGTACATGTAGTGCCTCAATTTACCAACGAGTATATAGAAATTTGTGAGCTATATTTTGTGAGAGCTAGTTCAACAGAAATATCTAAATAATGGATAGTGGTAAAAAATTGCACAAATCTTGCTAAGGAAAATCGCTAACGCAATTGCTATGCGTGCATTTAGCATAAGAAACGCTTGCCAACTAGTTTACTCTTCAGTGGAGACATACAATATAACTGTAATGCTAAAGTCTGTCTTTAACAACGTTGTTTTTCTTATAAGAAACAACTCAGTTACAAGTTAGGGAGTTGTCTTCTTTGGAGCAACAATTATTTCGTTATCTTTATTTGGTCATGTAAGCAGATGCGACTCGCTTTCTAAAGTCTCTCATCTGAACAGACTCTATTGCTAAATAACTTCAAACATAAACGGCTCAATGTTGAATCTGATCATATAAGATTGAAATCTTCCAAATGACTATAATAACTCATAATAAAAAAATTGCAATATTTGATAAAACGTGTATTACAGTTTTTTATTTCTATAAAAGAATTAACTTGACTCACTGTCTTTTCTAGCCCCAAGGTTTTGGTGTTTGGCTCTCTGCCTACAGCGTATATAAGACAATCCACATTGTCAATGACCCCATTGTTAGTAGTGACAGTCAGTAGACCATTTGGTTCCTTCACTATCCTAGATGCCTGAAATACAGAGAAACCTTGTTCATGGTTGGATAAAAACTACGCCAAACATTAAACCACAGATTGTAATGATTCATTTTTTTTTTAAAAAGTGCTAAAACTCTACAAAAGTTTCCCAATAAGCCCAGATGTTTATTGCAGTAAAAGGATCATCTAATGAAAAATATTCTAGAACGCACTTGAGTTCTTGTGTGTAGATTGATGCCGGAGGAGACAATTTCTTGTGTGAGAATTTGACAAATGGACTGATCAAATGTACGTAGAACTTGGTCTTTCCTTATGAGACAGTGAGTATCGCTCCCTAAGGCATTGAGTATTCCAGCAAGTTCCACAGCTATGTAACCTGCACCAATGACTACTGATTTCCTGCATCAAAATAAAATATTTATCACCACTCGTGACATAAAATATTCGATATTATCCATAGATCACTGAGGGACCAACAAAACAAATAAAAGAAACATATGACCTACTTTGGAAGAGTTTCTAGGTCAAAGAAACCATCACTAGTGATAGCATGCTCAGATCCTGGTATGTTTGGGATGGTGGGGTGACCCCCAACAGCAATAAGAATATGATCTGCAGTATATCTCCTGCCATCTACCTCTACTAATCTCTCATCCACAAATTTAGCCTCTCCACGAATTGTGTCCACTTTTGACTACAACCGATGAAGTTTATTGTGTCACAGGTCAAAGACCAATCTACTTAGAATCTGATGGGCTAACATAAATATACAAACCTTGTCCAAGTTGTTGCCATATATACCATTCAATCTTTTGACGTACGCATCTCTAGATTTCTTGATCACACTAAATAATTAAAAAAGAACAGAAGTGTGACCACAAAATAGCACAGGTGATAGTGAGGGGCACATTATGTAACCTCGAGAGGAACATAACGTGGAATATTGTTAAAAATAAGCAGCATACTGAAACTTTAATGCATTCAAATCAAAATAGTATAACCCGTGTTTCGGTGAAATAAAATGACTTCCTCAAAAAAACAAGAGAAAATACATTACCTCCAATCAAACTTTTTTAGACTAGTTGTAAAACCATAGTCAGCATGATCATGTAGCTGCTCCGCTAACATTGCAGTGTTAAACATGACTTTCTTTGGAACACATCCTACATTGACCTATCCAAACAACCATAGCAACAGCAACAATAGCATGAATGCAAAAAAGTTAAAATGGACATTTTGAAAATTGAATGAGTATGAAAAAAAAGAAGTTTTTTTCTAAAATTAAGCTACACTATGAAATGGTAAAATGCATTAGCCTACCGTGATCTGTTATGAGCGTATAACATATTATCCAAACAACTGCTGTAGATATATTATATTCATTCATGCTCCAAATTCATTTGCTTATTATGATTGATATGATAATAATAATTGCTACTATTGTTACTGTTACCCATTATTACTAATATGAATTCCCGCTTAATGTAACTTTTTACAGCAAATTGTTAAATAACAATGTTACTGAATAAAAAGTATCTGTCGAAGTAATAACTGTTGGGGATTATCATCAAAATTAATAATTTTCATTAAAAACAGTAATAATATCTATATAAATTATTTTAATTACTATTTATTATTATTTATTACCATCATTAATTATTCAATTATTATAATAATAATTAGAAGAAGATGAATGGTTGTCATGATGGTAGATCTCAGTTCCTCAAAATAGTTTCATTGTTGCATAATAATAATATTAATGATAATAATATATTGTTCTTTATTATTGAGGTTTATATAAACAAAAGTGAAAAAAACTAATCTGAAACAGAGAAAAACTGGTTTGCCTAATTAATAATAATTATTAATTAATATAATAGTAATTATTATTATTATTGACTTTATTTAATGTGGTTAAAATATCATGTCATAAATATGTCATGTTTTCCATAAGATACCACAAAAAAAGGAATAACCAGGCAAAAAATGAAAGAAAAATTTTACAATATAATTTAAGTATAGGAAGGAAATGGTGACAGCATGCTATAATGTCGTTATATATACAGATTATTACAATAAAAAAAAATTTTTTTCTTAACAGATGTATATAACAATATTTACAGAAAGGATATGTACATCAGTTAATAGGCCAGATCACTTGAAGAATGAAATGAGACCAGATACTTGTGGAGAAAGAGAGTTGTTAGAAAGAGCATTGCATTGTTGGTAAGATATGAGCGAGTAATAATAGTGCATTAGTAATTCAATCTTCATGTTTAAGTAGAAAGTATTTAGAGGCTTTTTTAAAATGCTTGAGAGTTTTTGATGTTCTAACAGTCTTAGGTAGAGGATTAAAGGAGTGAATTGCAAATTTAGGTAGTGTAGTGTGAGAGAGTGAGTTGGGTATCTTGTGATTGTCACGGGTGGTACGTTCAGAAATAGACACGCTTGAGGGTTCAAAGATGGTATTGATATATGGAGGACAGAGATGGTGAAGTACTTGATAAGATAGCGGCGGAGTAGGTGGCTAGCTGAGGAAGGAGAAGAACTTGGGAATACTTTTGAACAAGGGAAGTTGGAGTACGAGGAGGAAGAAATAGTGCATATTTTAATGCTTTCTTTTGAAGTGTCTTCAGGGGCTTGGTTATTTTTTTGGGGGAAAGCGGGTAGTAGGTGTTGATACCATAGTTTAGGTGGCTATAAATAAAGTAGTTGTAGAATTTAAGTGCCAGTGGTTTAGTTAGTAAGTGCCTAGTTGCCAGGAGAAGTCTTGTGTTTTGGTTCACTTTATTAATAATAATGTAATAAATAAAAAAAATGATAAGTAGCAATAGTAATGATGAATAATAATTATAATAACCATTTATAACGAATAATTATTTATTCATTCAAGTATTAGTGTATAATAATAATAACAACAATTATTATATTATTTATTAGAAAAAGATGATGATGATCATTATGATGGTGGTGATGGTAGATCTCAGTACCACAAATGTTATCTGCTAAAAACTGAGTTTAAAAAGGTTTACTACAAGCAGTATATAAATAAATTACTCACACAAGTTCCACCTAATGCTCCTTTCTCAATAACTGCACCTTTTACTCCAAACTCAGCAGCCCTTCTAGCACTGGCTATTCCACCAGAGCCAGCGCCAAGAACAAGGTAATCATATTTCTTAACTACAGCAGGAGCCATCATACAAGCAGACTTTGAATAGTGGGAACAAAATGTTAAACAGACGTTTTGAACGCGTAGAAAATGCCCAATCATTTGTGAATGGCAATGATGCTTCACGTTTGATTTGTGCAAGCAAATAATGACTTGCTAATTATTAATCACTATTTTGCGCGCGGACGCTCTATGTTCCGGTGGCTCTATATTCCGGTAGGCCTATGTTCCGGCGATTTTGGTTCTATGTTCAGGTGAAATATTTTTCATAGAAGAAGACTATCGTGGAGCGTCTTTGACATTTAAAGACAATGAAGCTCACATGAATTGTACTATTTAATTTGGTACTTGGTTTGAAAATAAACGTTAATGAAAATAGTTTATGATTATGCAACAAGTGATAAACTACTTTTATTAGAAATAAAAAACAATTGAAAAACCAAACTTCATTATAAAATAATATAGTAATAGTTTATTGCGAAAGGTAGCGTCCATTTTTAATAGTGCTCAACAGTAGCATTTTTCTATGAAAAATATTTCACCGAAACATAGAGCCAAAATCACCGAAACATAGACCCACCGGAATATAGAACCACCGGAACATAGAGCTAGACCCATTTTGCGGGTTTGCTGAATAGCTATGCAAAGGGAAAGCGAGTTGGCCAACCAATAAATGAATTCACAAAATGTCACACGATTCTTGATTGGTTGAAAGTTAACTATACAAATTGAGATCTCTTTCAGTTTAACTATTGGCAGCAGGAGTTAAATCGATTTTTATTCGTCAGTAAATTTTGACCACAGATTTTCAGACAATCACAAATAGGAAAAGTGCAAGCCAATCAAAAACTCTTTTGCTTCATCTTCTAATAGATAATACTCATTAAATCATAAAAATGTTACCATTGAAATTTTTTCCTATTTGTATTAGTTTTGTTGTAATAGCACAATGTTGTATGATCGCTGCTGATTTACCATCATATGAAAGTTTAGCGGATCAGCGAATAGTATTAAACACCTGGGGTTTTCAGAAAGCTACTCAAGCCGGTGAATTAATTCTTCTAATAATAATCATAATAATAATTATAATAAATAATTAAAAATAATAATGATAATAATTATTAAATTATTATTATGATTATTATTATGATGATAATAATGATGATAATAAATAATAATAATCATCTTCTTTCTTCTTTTAGTTGTTGCTGAGTAGTAAGTAGTAGTTCAACTATAATAATAATAATTTAAGTATTATTGAATTATAGTACTGTAACGGACGGCGCCATGTTAGCATACTGACACTCACATTCATTCACTCTATGTTTATACTCACATTTACTCATTCTATGTTCGGACTCTCTTATTTACTCGTTCTATGTTTGTACTCTAACCCTAATTGTTCTATGCATATTTTTCATACCCGTCTACTTGTACACAATTTTATACGAACGCCATGTGAGTGCACCCAGCCAGCCATATCTATCTACTTAGCCAGCCTACTATTTTTCTATTTGTCTAGTCTCTAATTATCAGGCGTGGCTTATAGCATTCTTTTGTCTTGTCATGTTTACCAATTTATTATTATGTAACTGTCCATATAAATACCAGTGTCTTTGTGAAATAAAGTCAGAGTCAGCTTGCACACTCTCAGAAGTTTCTTTGTTCTCTAACAATAATAACTTCACTGCGCTAAGTACATGCATGTACAACGAATGCTCTATTACTCGAGTAGTAATAAACAAGCAGATCAGCCTGAACCTCTGCTGGCCGAACCTAGTTCGCCTTCAAAGTTTAGTCACTGACTGGCACTGAAACAGCATACCGAACCTCTGCTGGCCGAATCTAGCCAAGGCTGATTCGCCTTCAAAGTTTGGGACGCTGACTGGCGCTCAGTAGTAGTTTACGCAACCGGCAGTTCGGCAGCAGCCTGCAATGGTCGACCACTATTGCTAAGGAAGTCTGTCGATCTGTGGGCGGGTTGTATAGCTGCTAGCTATCACACAGTTCGGGCAAAGCTGTGCAGGTAGGCCGAAGCTACCAAAACCGACCAGAGTGAAATCCTGCACAGTACTGTGCAGGATTTCACTGTGGTGGTGTGAGTTGGTAGCTCGGCCTACCTGCACAACCTCCCGAACTGTGATGGCAAAACTGTGTCTAATGCGCTAGCAATACAATCCTCCCACAGGTCGACTTAGTAGTCTGGAGAATGGTGATTGACCATCACAGTTACTAGCGAGCTGCCGATTGCGTTAGCTGTTATCAGTGTGTAAGCAAGGGCCGAACTTTGAAGGGCGAACTAGTCAAGCTAGGTTCGGCCAGCAGAGGTTCGGCTAATCTATTTCAGTGCAGTGCAGAGGTCGAACATTGAAGGCGAATTAGGCAAGGCTAAGTTCGGCCAGCAGAGGTTCAGACTGATCTGCTTGTATATTACTACTCGAGTAATGGTGCGCAGTGAAGTTATTTGTTTAGAGAACAAAGAGACTTCTGAGAGTGTGCTAGCTGACTCTGACTTTATTGATTCAAACATCCATATTTATACACACTGTTACATAATAAAAGTGACAGACAAGTGATAGACAAAAGGTGGCCACACCTAGCACAGTAATTGGCTAGAGTGCGCCTATAAGATATAAGAGGTGGTACATCAGTGAATGCATGGTTAAACTCACATGGCAAATATATAAGTTTACATGTAAAATAGAAATTAATAATTAATAGACATAGAACTACTGGCCCTAAAGCGTGGGCATAGAATTGCGACATGTAGACAGTACTAGAATAGATGTGTGTAACATAAGGTAAGTGTAGCATAGAACTGTATACCATAGATCGTTCGAAATGGCGCCGTTCCTTCACATACTCCGCCCCATTGGCGATGGTGGCCAATAAAACTGGTCGGCGGCTTTGAACGATGTCTTCTTTACTCTCGATAAGGCCGGGTCAACTCTTTTTTAATGTCTTCTGCGCGTAGCAGCAACTGGCAGGCTTCATGCGTAATAGCGTGTAGCTCGCGGTCCAAGGCTTCCATCCTATGCCTGTGTTCTCTCCTCCTGAGTCTTTCTGCCTCAGCCGAACGTTCACGTTCGGCTCGCCAACTATATGAGCTTGGCTGCGACCGCTCTCTCTTGGGTGAGGTTGAGCGTCGTGGTGGGGTTGTCTTACTCTTCTTCGTCGGGGGGGGGATGACTCCGGCTGCTTGCCTAGCCGTTTCCGAACTGGTGTTCTTTCTCTTGGTGCTTTGTCGTGATGCCGCCTCTCTTCTGGTATTCTCTCTATGCTGGGGGTCGGGGTGCCGAAGGGTGGTGGAGCTTCCCAGCCGATGGCTTTACAGAACTCTTCATATCTGTCGGCCTCTACCTCATATAGTGGTTTAGATTTTCCACCATGTTCGGCAGTGCCACCTTGCACACGAATGTGTTTCAAGATGGCGTCCCTTGATGGACTCTTCTTTCCACACTTGCAAAAGAAGAAGGTCAGATGCTGCCGTACGTGGTAGGTGACGCGCTTCCTCACTTGCTGGTAACTGCAACGTAGACACTTCCATTGGTCGCTATCCCCGATCTGCACTGCCATCTCCTTTATGGTTCTCATTGTTTCCCCGCTAAGCCAGATTTCCCTCATGAGGTTGGCTGTCGGCTTTGGTGTTGTTATCTCACCCTCTTCTACAATAGCAATATGTCTTATATTGATGAGAGGTGAGGTGCTGTTTTTGTGTAACATGTCCTCCTTGCGAGGGACAGTCACTGATAGTTTCATCTGTCGATCTAATGCGTTGGTTAGAGATTGTATTGACACGTTCGGCAACTTCTCACCTGTTGTTGACGTTATGTCGATCCCTTCTTTGGTGTACTGTGCAGTTCTAGCCATGGTGGTTGGTATGTTGTCCGGTTGATCTACTCGTCTGTTGGGTAGCGAACTCGTTCTTGGCTGGCTGGCAACTGAGCGTTGGCGGCTCCTGCACCTATCTATATTTTGATTGGTGATGGCTACCACGTGTTCTCTCAGTGCCACCCCCCACGTGGTGTTGTTTTGATGACGTGAGGTGGCGGGTTCGTTGCTAGATTTTCCGGTGGTTATTCGTTCGTTATTTTGAGGAGTTTCGTCCCCTTGTGCATTGTTGATTTTGGCGGCGACGTTACCATTTTGGGGAGTTGCATTCTCTTGCTTATTGTTTCCTCCTCGTCCCCCTTGATGATAACTCGCCTCCACTTTCTCTTCTTGCTGATAACTCGTCCCTTTCTTCTGTAGATCGTTTTGTTTCCTCTTTCTTTGCACCAACGTCCAGCCGATTTCGACCGGGTTTTCTTCTGGTGTGTTGAAGGGTGTGGGGGCTAGGGTTTGTGAGTCTGCCTTATGGTTTCCTCCTGCCCTAGTGGGTGGTCTTTCGGATGACTGCTGCTCTCCTATTGTAGTGTAACAGTGGTAGTCATCAAGCTTCTTTGGTTTGTGTCGTTCTCTCTGTGGTCGATCCAGAGGTGATATGGGCGCCCGGTTTTGGCTCAGAGGTGGCCAGTCCTCCTCATTGAGGGGAGGGGGCCTCTGAGGGCTGGGTGCCCTCTGGGTGACCTCCAGGGGTGGATCGTCCTGTCCCTCTACTCTTTCTCTTGCGCTTTCTCTTTCTCTATTACTTTCTATTGGTTCTGGCCTTCGCGGTGGGTTATGGCCGACCGGAGGTGAAGGTGGAGGTGTAGGTACTGGGGTATGAGGTGGCCCGCCTCCTGAAAAGAGGTTTCTCGGCTCTTGGGTGGCAGGTGTTGTCGGCGATGGTAGTGGTTCCATTGGTTCGTCCGGTGGTTCCCTGACAAGTCGGGACCTGTCTCGTGGGGGTGACGATAATGGCAATGGTAATAGTTCCATCGGTTCGACTGGTGCCTGGCGAGCCTTGGGAGGCCGCCCTCTCCTTGCCCCCTTCATGTTGGGTTGGAGAGCCGGCTCTCGGCAGGGCGGGGCCCGGCCGACTGGTTCTGGGCATGTCCTGTGGTGGCGTAGCCTCATCCCGTTTTGTATCGACCATTGTCCGTTTCTCTCTACCTTGTAAGTATGGTTCGGGAATGCTTCCGTCACTTGGTATGGGCCCACAAACCGGGGTTGCAGCTTCGGATTGCTGCCCTTTACTCTCCGTTTGTTCTCAAGTACGACGAGCTCCCCTTTTTGAAACACAGAGGGTTCTTCGTCGTCCTGGCTCCTTGTCTCCTGTTGCTGGTGCCTAAGGTACTCGTGTGCCTTCTGGAGGTTCTCCTGCACTGTTGCAGTGTGCTCCATGATGTTGCGAGGATCCAGGGTAGGGGGCGTACCTGTCAGTTGGTCGGGAAGGCGGACCTCCCGTCCCATTACTAACATGTTAGGTGTTTCCCCGGTCGCTGAGTGGGGGGTGCTGCGACAGGCCCGCATGATTTGCGGCAGCAGGCTGTCCCACTCATCCTGGCCCTTCGTCAATATCAGAGTGCGGAGTGCGTCTCCCAGCGTTCGATTCTGGCGCTCCACCATCCCGTTCCCTTGCGGGTGGTAGGGGGTGGTTCTCGTCTTTTTGACGCCCCACAGGCTGCACAGCTCTTCTAACAGTACGGACTCGAACTGGGCCCCTTGGTCAGAGTGTAGCTGTTCGGGCAGACCCCAGTAAGCAAACACTCTCTCATCCAGTGCGACGGCGACCGTGGGTGCTGTAGCATCGGGCAGCGCGATCGCATCCTGCCAACGGGTGAAGTGGTCGGTGAGGACCAACACCCAGCGGTTCTTCCTTTTCGTTAAAGGCAGGGGGCTGACCAGGTCGACCGCCAGCTTCTGAAAAGGTTGTCCTGCATACATCCTCTGTCGGTGAGGGTTCTCTGCCTTCCTTCCATTCTTGGCTACCTGGCACACCTCACACTCCTTGATTAGTCTCCTGACCAGGGGGGATATGCCTGGCCAGTACCAATCCATCAGGATGCGCTGCCTCGTCCGATGAATCCCTGAATGGATCATCCGGTGCGTCTCCCAGACGACCTGTGTCCTCCTGCTCGGTGGGCATACCACACATTGCTTTGTTCTGGAAGGGTGATGCAGCGTGATGACGAGCACTCCGTCGGGGTGGATCTTCATCGCCTCTTTCCGCTCCTTCCTTCAACTCGACACTTCCTTTGGCCAGCTCCCTCTCTGTGACGCTCCCCGGTCGTCTCAGCTCGGCATAAATCCGGCCCACCGCATCCTGCCCGTCCCTTTGCTCTTGAGCTAAGGTTTGGGCGAAGTGTACCGGGTTTGTCACAGTGAGGTTGACCCGCTCCTCCTTCTCTCCTTTCTCTGTAGACTCCCTCTTCATCATGTCTCCCGGCCGTCTCGGCTCGGCGTAAGTCCGGCCTACCGCATCCCGTCCCTTCGGCTGGGCCGAATCCTGGGGGGGATGTACCGGGTTCAATGTGTTGAGGTCGTCTCTTGCCTCTCTCTGAGGTCTCTGTCCAGCCTCTAGCTGCAGTTCTACATGGGAAGGTCCCCCATCTCTTTGCTCGATGGAGCCGCACTGCCTGCAGTCCGCGCAGGGTCCCTATCGGCTGAGCCCATCAGCAATGCCATGGTGAGTTCCAGCTCTGTGCTCGAGCTTATATCGAAACTCAGCCAAGATCTCTAGCCATCGAGCTATCTGGTTCGATGGTTCCTTCCGTCTGCACAGCCAGCGGAGGGATGCGTGGTCCGTCCGGAGTTTGAATTCCCGCCCATAGAGGTAGGGGCGGAAATGTTTTACTGCCTTGATGACAGCAACCAGCTCCTTCCGTGTGACGCAGTAGTTCCTCTCCGCTGGTGCCAGCGTCTTGCTGAAGTATGCAATGACGCGTTCCTTGCCTTCTTGTACTTGGGAGAGCACAGCACCGACTCCTACCGCACTGGCGTCAGTGTCCAGTGTGTATGGTAAGTTGGGGTCGGGGTACCCGAGTACCGGGGCTTGGGTGAGTCTGGCTTTGAGCTGGTCAAAGGCTGTCTGCTCCACCTGTCCCCACTTCCATGGTGTCTCCTTGCCCGTCATCACGGTGAGAGGTTTAGCAATAGTGGCGTAGTCGGGGAGGTACTGGCGGTAGTACCCGGCCGTTCCTAAGAATGCCTGCAGCCCCTTTACGTCCGTTGGTGCTTCCCATCTCCTGACGGCCTCCACCTTTCCTGGGTCGGTAGCCACTCCCTTTGCGCTCACTACGTGTCCGAGGTACTTGACCTCTTCTTGTAGCAGCTCGCATTTGGAGGGCTTTACCTTCAGGTTTGCCTGGTGGAGTCGTCCTAGCACTTCTCCGAGCCTCTGTAAGTGCGTCTGGAAGTCGGGCGCGATGATAATCACATCATCTAAGTACAAGAGCAGTGTCTTCCAGTGAAGACCTTTGAGGACCTTTTCCATGAGCCTCTGAAAGGTGGCGGGAGCTGACGTCAACCCGAAGGGCAACACCTTCCATTTCCACAGGCCGCTTCTTGTGGTGAAGGCCGACTTGTCACTGGCGTCTTGGTCCAGGGGTACCTGCCAGTACCCACTAGTGAGATCCAACGTAGTGAAGTACTTACTCCCGGCCAGGGCGTCTAGCGATTCGTCGATTCTGGGGATGGGGTAGGCGTCCTGTTTAGTTATGTCATTCAGCCTCCGGTAGTCCACACAGAACCTCCACGTGTCGTCCTTCTTCCTCACCAGTACCACAGGGGAGCTCCAAGCTCCGTCGGCCGGCTCGATTAGATCCTTCTCCAAAAGGTCCTCAATCTGGCGTTCTGCTTCCGCCTCCTTCTCTGGCCCCAGCCGGTGTGGTGGGCACCGAATAGGTCGGGCCCCTTCTACTGTGGGGATTGAATGCTCTGCTAGGGTTGTTCTGCCCAGGTCTCCGCCATGGCTACTGAATACCGTCTGGTATTCGATCAGCAGCTCCTTCACTTGCTGCTCCTGCCACGGGTCCTGGCACCCTCTCCTTGCTTGCTGGAAGAGGTCGTGCAGATGGGGGGGCAACTCTCTTCCTCCCGTCTTGCTCCTCTGTCGTTCGTCTGGTTTTGTCAGCTCCTGGACGCCACCCTCTTCCACTCCCGTAAAGGTACCAATAACCTCTCCTGCGGGTAGTCTTAGGGTGTCCTGCGTCGGGTTCAGACATCTAACCAGCACGTGTCCTTGAGCGTCTGGCCTGTTAACGCTGGTGGCGATGGGTATCCCACCCTGTATGCTTTCAATCACTCCCTGGGGAAACGTATCCCTGGAGCTCAGGTGACATGGAATAGTCACCTCCGTCTGTGGTGGAAGCTGGGTGTCTTGTCGGACTTGTACCTTGGACACGAGATTTCTCCCGTGGCGGTCGGTACACGCCAGCTCCTTTCCTTGTATTACCAGCACTGGACGGTCGAATCCCATCTGGCATCCTTGGCTTGTCAGGAAGGGCATCCCTAGGATAACGTCTTCGTTGACCTGGCTTACTACAAAGGTCTCCTCAAACTTGACGTGCCGTATCCTTCCCTTCAGTACGAGCAAGCCGTAGAATGGGAGTCTAGTGGCGTCGGCCATGATCCCATGGGAATCATAGTGCTGCAGGTTGCGCTGTACGTGGCTCGGTAACTGATCAAAGACTCGCTTGGCCAACAGGCTAGTGTTGCAGCCTGTGTCTATGAGGTGTGTTACCGCCTCTCCTTCTACCCTTCCATGGAAGGTAGTAACTCGAGCGATATGGTCGCTCGATCTGGTTGCTCTGGAGTGTCACAGGTTTTGGAATGAACTCTTCCTTCTCCAGTGGGGGCGTTTGGGTCTGCCTGTCCTTCCTCCTGGGCCTTGGTTCCTGCTGCTCTGGAGTCCCGTCGCCGTCCGTTTCTTCCGCCACTGAGCTGTCGAGTGCCGACAGGCTGGCAAAACGGTTGTGTAGGGCGATAGGGGGACTAGTCAGGAGGTCCAGGGGAGGAGTTGCTCGACGCACTGTTGCCGGTCCACTGGAGGGCGCCTGGGCCCTTTCCTTCTGAGGTGTTGTTGCCCGTGTGCAGCCAGCGGGTCTCCCTACTGCTGCGGGCGGTAGTCGTTTCCCTGGCGGCTAGGCCAAGGGACGGTCCTACACGCCTTCCGGGTATGGCCTATCTGTTGGCATCCCCAACATCTCTTTGGTGGCTCAGGCTTCTTCTCCGTCTTTAGGCTGGCAATCTCTTTGCTCAACCCTTCTACGGTCTTAAGCAGCTGTGCCAAGGGGTCCTGTACCTCTTGGTGTTGAGCCATCTCTCTTTGTTGGGTCATCTCCTCTTCCAGGGGGTCGGCCTCCACTGTCCTGATGTGGGGTCCGCCTAGGGGTTGGTGTGGTACTTGCAGGAACTCATTTCCGGCCAAGATCGCTTCCTCCAGGTTCTGTGGGCGTACTGCTAACAGGTGACGTTGCAAGTACGTATGCCCCAGCGTACTGTGGAAGGTCTGAAGTACTAGTTCCTCTCTGTTCTGCCGTGGCAGGGTGCTGTGGGCGGCCTTGATGAGGTGCTCGACCGTAAGCGCGTGATCTCTGAGGCTGTCTCTGGGGTTTCGCCGGTAGCTTAGCAGTTTTGCTTGGGCTTCCGAACGAATCATGCCAAAGGTTGCCTGCAGTGTTCTCGTCACTTCTTCCACGGTCTCGCCTCGACCACATCGTTCAGCTTTGCCTACCAAGGCTTGGCGCAGGTGGATCACTGTGTCCTCTGCCTCCCAACGGTTAGCGTCGGCCACCTCTCGGAACCGCTGCAAAAAGTAGTCCACATCCCCTGTACCATCGTACTGTGGTACCTTGAACTTATCTCGCGTTGTGGCTACTGTCATGCGGTCCAAGATGTGGGTGAGCGTCCCCATCATTTGCAGGCTGGACGGATCCCTGTCTATACTCAGCGCTCGTCTTCGCGTTGCCATTCTTCCTCAGGGAGATGCTACTTGTGGGTGTCTGTCAATCCCACTGCTGCCACCAATGTGCAGGATTTCACTGTGGGGGTGTGAGTTGGTAGCTCGGCCTACCTGCACAACCTCCCGAACTGTGATGGCAAAACTGTGTCTAATGCGCTAGCAATACAATCCTCCCACAGGTCGACTTAGTAGTCTGGAGAATGGTGATTGACCATCACAGTTACTAGCGAGCTGCCGATTGCGTTAGCTGTTATCAGTGTGTAAGCAAGGGCCGAACTTTGAAGGGCGAACTAGTCAAGCTAGGTTCGGCCAGCAGAGGTTCGGCTAATCTATTTCAGTGCAGTGCAGAGGTCGAACATTGAAGACGAATTAGGCAAGGCTAAGTTCGGCCAGCAGAGGTTCAGACTGATCTGCTTGTATATTACTACTCGAGTAATGGTGCGCAGTGAAGTTATTTGTTTAGAGAACAAAGAGACTTCTGAGAGTGTGCAAGCTGACTCTGACTTTATTGATTCAAACATCCATATTTATCCACACTGTTACATAATAAAAGTGACAGACAAGTGATAGACAAAAGGTGGCCACACCTAGCACAGTAATTGGCTAGAGTGCGCCTATAAGATATAAGAGGTGGTACATCAGTGAATGCATAGTTAAACTCACATGGCAAATATATAAGTTTACATGTAAAATAGAAATTAATAATTAATAGACATAGAACTACTGGCCCTAAAGCGTGGGCATAGAATTGCGACATGTAGACAGTACTAGAATAGATGTGTGTAACATAAGGTAAGTGTAGCATAGAACTGTATACCATAGATCGTTCGAAATGGCGCCGGTCCTTCACAGTACTAGTAATAGTAGTAGTAGTGGTAGTAGTGGTAGTAGTACTATGATTTAAGAGGAAGGTACCACAACTACTAGTTGTGGTACCCTCCTATTAAATTATTATAGTTTTACTTCTTCTGGGCTATTTTATTATTATTAGTAATTATTATTAATTAATTGTTGTTCCTTATATTTTTTTACAATCTTAAATTTAAACGTGATTATTGTTATTATTACTTACTAACTATTATTATTGTTATATAATAATAAGTATTTTTTTGCAATTAATTATTATTAATAATAAATCTACTGTAAATAACTTAACTACTAACAACAAATACTACTACTATTCTACTGCAATTAACTAGCAACTACTATTATTCTTCTTCTACTGTAATTATCTAATTAACAACTACTACTAGACTATTGTTGTTGTTTATTAATTATTATCGACCACAACAAAGGTGTAGAGAGACTCTATGTGTAATGTCCGAAAACTTTGAATGCCAACAACCAAAGTTCAACACGAAAAGGTGAAGTTATTGTCATTAGGTAACCAACTTGTAAAAATTGTTTATGAGACTGTAATTAAGGATAGCAATGGAAAGAGTAAAGTGTGTTTCCAATTTCAAGCTGAAGTCTATTTTTACATATGAAATCGATTAAAACCAACGTTGATGTAAAACCAGTGATGTATGCTACAATTCAAAAATTGACTAGAAAGAAGATTTGTTTGCCACCGGATAATAATAGTAAGTAGCAATTAGTAAGTTTATAGGTTGTAAGTAACATACCAGCAGTAGAAATAGAAAGACTAGGAACTAGCGGTGCCTATATTAATAAAGCAGAACTTGCATTTTTGAATCCGTAGACTGAAGTGAAGATACAAAACATTTCAGTCGCTTTTATAGGCATGTATATTATTTATATGTGTTAAAAGTAACCGACCGTTTTAATTGCTCACAGTTGCACCAGGATCTGCTTAAAAAGTGTGGAAACAACAAGAATATCTAAAAATCATAACTTACACTATAATATTCATACTTTCGACATTTTTGGATTAATTCTGGAATTAAGCGATTTTCTTTTCATTCTTTTTACTTGGTTTTAGCGTGAGATACTTTGAGTTTGGCACGGGTGTAATTTCTGCTGTGATGTATAGCTGTAGGTAGTTTCGTTGACGGGTGGCTATTTCTTTGTCTGGATTGGTGGTGTGAATTGGTGTCAATCTTTTAGTTCAGGATAGACTGAGCTTTGTCTCCACTTTGCCAGGAAGGTGGGCTTGTATGATGTGTTGATATTCTCTGCTAGACTTGTTTGTAAGCTAATGTGAAATGTCAGGCATATGGAAGGGATAAGTTGTATGGAATAGCAAAGCCATGCTTTGTATGAAACTCAAGTAACTATGTTCTCCTATGTGACTGTACTTTATAACTACATACTTTATCCTCACCTTATTTATCACTAGCGGCTGGTTTTTATTGCAGAACCACTCGGTAAATGCCTTGATATTCTGTAGCCTAGGCCGTATAATTATACAGCTCTGGCTTTAACAAATTTCTTGAATCAAATTTGACTCAGGAACTTGACTCTGAGTGCATAGCACTACACTGCCCTGCATATTTTGTGATACGGTTAATACTGAGTAACAACGAAAGCAATAATAAAATGACTAGTTTTTTCAATTATCGTTACTTTTCCTCTCAATGATGACGAAAACAAAAGCCTTTTTACCAACGTTGGTGCAAGTCACGATTTGGTAAAATCACCTGCAAAGTCATGGAAAAACTTTCCAAATCAAATAATTTGGACATATTCACAAAACAGTTCAAATCGGGTCAAACCACAACAGTGGTCAATTTAGAGTTGTGTACCCTGACTTGAATTATTTATCAAATAATTGTTCAAATCGTTGAACTATACTATTGTTTATAGTTCCATGATTAATATCTTATGAAAGCTACAGGATAACTCTATGTCAGTAGCACAAATATCACTCAAACGCTATATTGCATGAGCTGAGGGTAAAATTTAGGCACCGAAGACCTGTGATGAGTCTAGTCGCCTCAACAAACTTGAGCTTACACACGTTTTACATTATTTGTTGAAAGACACTGGTGTACAGTATACACATAGAATGACTAGGAAATGTCAAGGTTTCCTAGCTTTTGTTGGTGTAATAATATATTAAAGAAACATGTATTGCATTTCTTCGCAAGCAATTAATGATTTGAAAATAAATCCAAATCATTTTCAAATTATTCCTAGTAAGCTCAAATCTCTTAAATTACGTGTGACTACAATACCAAGTCAAATCAGTTCTTTTCCTCAACACATCAAATCATCGAAAATTGATGATTTGCAAATGATTCAAAACACTATTGATTCACCCCAACTCTAGTTTTCACCATTTATTGAGATGCGACAAAAATTGGCTGAGTGCAACTGCTACTCACTTTGAGTTTAATAAGAGACACTGCTAAGTTTAGTCTAGCCAGAGAGCTGTTTTGTAGAACATTGACAAACTTTTGGGGTCAATGCAAAATTGTTCAGCCTAATTTTCATTGGTGATTTAATGCCTTGACCAGTGAGACTTTCAAAACAGTTTCTTCAATTGATTGCTAAAATGTATAAAGCATCCCCTGCAATGCACGGCTGATGAGACTGGCTTGGAAAGACTTCGTGTTTTAGCAAGGCTTCGGCTGAAGCGCTGGTGATGATCTCGAATGAATTCAATTTTTCTCGGTAGATTTTGCTGCTATGTTTGAAAACGAGTGTAATTGCTTCGAACACTTTTTGAAACTAGTTGGATAAAGGAAATTTCGTTAGCTAAAAAAATTGTGTCTGATGATCTCGATTTGTCAATTAATGAATTCGTTTTCGTACAAAACTTGTGTAAAAGACGATTTTTTAATAATATTGTTTTACTTTCCAGTATTCAATTTACATTTAATGCATTCCATCACACGGCGCATTCCATCAGATGGCGCATTCCAATTCAGGGATTCCAATCAAATCGATGAGATTTCCAATGAGTCAATCAATTTAAACATTTTTTTTAGGTGTTTTGTAAATTGTCAGCGCCGACAGTACAAGAAAATAATGAGTCAGCTCTAGTATAAACTGCATGTATGCATTGAGGTGTAAGCTGATTATCATTAGATATATATAATAATTATTATGTAAGTTACGCATTAAATATTACATAATGCACTGGTTGCAGGTTGGAATGTGCTAGAGAAAGGTGGTTCCTCTTTAGATGCAGTAGAAATAGGATGTAGCCAATGTGAAATAGACCAGTGTGATGGCACTGTGGGCTATGGCGGCAGCCCCGATGAGAGTGGAGAAACCACGCTAGATGCCATGATCATGGATGGGTTGGTTATATCGTGTCACCAGCTATTTATGCTGGCTGTCACTCTCTTGTATCTACTGTCTATTCTAACAAGTGACCTACTTATCTTTGTGCAACTTCTGTTAAAAACTCTCCCCAGTTATTCTCAAAAAATGCATTTCATATATAATAACCATTTGCCGTTTGCATGCGTCTTTCTGGTGCCAATTGTTTTGAAAGAGACGCCCTATGATTTAAAATACCCTGTAGCTAAATAAATAGCTAAAAAAAATATTAATAGCATTATGTTAGTGATGAAGTTTTAAAACACCATTTTGGAATAATCCTTGGAGACACATTTGCTTGACGAAATGATCTGAATAATTTGATATAACAAAATTCCGGGCGGTTTTTATACAATATAATGCGCTTTACACCTTAACTTAGAATATCTTGTTCTGGCATGGGCAGCAATTAAAATTATCGTTGCAAAACCAAATATTTATTCGGTTGTTGAAGCGCTATTTTTTAAAAACCTCACTTGATCAAGCTTTTATGGCATGCTCAAGACAGCAAGATAAGGTTGAGTCGCCATTTAACAATCACTTCAACTTCATTCTTTGAGTGGTTTGGTTTTCAATGAAATCTTTTATCACTCTTTGCCGGCACAGAATTGTTTGCATATAGCGTCAGTTTTATCTCTTGCGCGCAATTTCGATACCAAATTGAACAAAGGCAAGTTTGTTGCCGCGCAGATAAGTTTTATTAGTCGATGGGAATAAGAGCGAAGGGTTGTTTGAATAATGATACGTGCTGGTACTTGATTGGCCTGTTTCCGTTACCAACCGTCCATCTGGCAGTCTGGGGTGAGTGTTGGTGGGAGATGGACGTATAACGTGTAGCAGCTCCTATCATAGTCAGCTGTACAAGTAAGAGCAATTCTTTATTAGCAACTTGATAATATAACACGATTTTAATTCATGTGTTGACGATTTATTTATTTTTTTAGCATTGAGTAAAAGTTTTTTTTATTTCTGCTTTCAGGCTGACTCATGATGTGGGAGCTGTGGCAGATCTACGTAGGGTAAAGCAGGCTATATCCGTGGCTAGAGCCGTTCTAACTTACACCAAACATACCTTAATTGTCGGTGAATCAGCTACCAGGTGCGTACACACTACTTGCTTATAATAATTATCAGTCTATGTATTGTATTAATATCAATTATTTTGTTCAAAATGTGAAAATACTTGAAGTTATTTTTACATTACCTTGAAATTTTTAAAATTTATTTTAGCGGTTATTGAGATTTTATTACTGATATTAAATAATTATTTTGTCAACTTGTGTAACAATTCTGTTACGTTGAGAAAGGTGATTATTTGAACATGCGATGTGAGACCAATGATTAAACTTTACATGCTTAAAAAGAGAACAGCTATTACACTGTCCTACCTGATATTTATTTTGTTATGTAAACAAATTTTTTATTTCTACCTATTTTTGTATTTGCAGGTTTGCTGTTGAGATGGGATTTACTGAAACCAACCTTTCCACTCCAAAATCTGTAGAAATTCAGGAAAACTGGAAGAAAAACAACTGTCAGCCCAACTTTAGACAGGTATTGTTATGTAATTGATCTGTGGTTTCTCTTGTTAGTTAAACTGGTTTATTTCTCTGGTTTTTTACATCAAATGGTTACATTATTTAATATATTTTATTGATAGATTTGATTGATTATTCATCTACACTACTTCCTATAGCAATTTCTTTATGATGTATTTAGTGGCTTCTTTTTCTCAAAGCTTCAATTATTGTTTGTTTTTGGTGAGGAGTTGTCCCCTTTCATAATAATAGAAGTTGTATTTACTGGTATTTCAATTAGTTATTTCTACATGATTCATTGAAGTGCTTGTGGAAAGGTTATCAGAGAGCCATTTTACTTGTAGTTTTGAAATTTATAAGTCATCTTTTCCAATCGGTTTAGCGTACCTGTTGAGGAAGTTTAATGATTAATTAAATTTATAAACTTTTTAGCCTCCTGCTTTATGACTATAATAATATTTCAGTGTAAATGGGTTCGTAGATGTCACTGTGGTTTTTGTAGAATGTATCCCCAGATCCTAGCAAAGCCTGTGGACCTTACAAACCTAACACTTTATCTGATGTGAAGGATGCTTACCCCAGACTCAATGCATATACATCAGAGTACAACCACGACACTATCGGTATGTTGGCCATAGACTCAGAAGGTCACATTGCTGCTGGAACTTCTACAAATGGAGCAAACCACAAGATTCCAGGGTGAGGGAATTAAGTCCTTTATTTGTTGGGGATTGCGTGTTAGCTGAGTTGTATAGCAGGTGACAATTGTTTAGTGCTTGCCTGTAATATATTGATTACAGAGTAGCTGACAACTCATAGCAGGTGTTTTTGATCTGTTGATAAGGGAGCGTGTGACAGGCTTAAAATAGCAGGTGCTTGTGAGGCGTTGCTAGAAGAGTAGGTGGCACTCACATAGCGAGTGCTTGTGGTCTGTCGATAAGAGAGTGACAGTCCTATAGCAGGTGCTTGTGGTCTGTTGATAGGAGAGTAGGTGACAGTCCTATAGCAGGTGCTTGTGGTCTGTTGATAGGAGAGTAGGTGACAGTCCTCTAGCAGGTGCTTGTGATATGTTGATAGGGGAGTAGGTGACAGTCCTCTAGCAGGTGCTTGTGGTCTGTGGATAGGAGAGTAGGTGACAGTCCTCTAGCAGGTGCTTGTGGTCTGTTGATAGGAGAGTAGGTGACAGTCCTCTAGCAGGTGCTTGTGGTCTGTTGATAGGAGAGTTGGTGTCACTCCTATAGCAGGTGCTTGTGGTATGTTGATAGGAGAGTAGGTGACAGTCCTATAGCGGTTGGTTGTGGTATGTTGATAGGAGAGTAGGTGACAGTCCTATAGCAGGTGCGTGTGATCTGTTGATAGGAGAGTAGGTGACAGTCCTATAGCAAGTGCTTGTGGTCTGTTGATAGGAGAGTAGGTGACAGTCCTATAGCAGGTGTTTGTGGTCTGTTGGTAGGAGAGTAGGTGACAGTCCTATAGCTGGTGCCGGTGCATACGTAGAACAAGGAGTGGGCGGAGCCGCTGCCACAGGAGATGGAGGGGTGATGATGAGATTTCTTCCAAGGTAAAAATCAAACATTTACCAAAAGTATGAAGAATCTAGAGTCGTCTTTTTTGTTCCATTTCGCACTCCTCGTTCACCTCTTACAGTTACCTGACAGTGAATCTGATGTCTATGGGTAGCAGTCCTTCAAATGCTGCTGCTGTTGCCATTTCTAAGATTGTTAAACTTTACCCAGAATTCAATGGAGCCATAGTGGCCCTGTCTATGGATGGTGCCGTAGGTGAGTATATGTCCTAGCTGCTCCGTTATCTTTGAATATTCCAGCTAAACGGTCCTTTTGTAAACTTGAGTCGTTTGTTCTAAAGTTGATAATTAAATTTCTGGCTCTTTCGCAAACATTTTGATGTAAGCTCTCAGTTATTCTGCTGCCAATATTTAATTAAAATCTGCTTTCAACAATTTCTTAGCCTTTGCTTTAATTTCAGTTTATTTACAAAAGATGGTTGTCTGGGCAATTTTCATGGTTAATCAGGGATGACCGTTTTTTGCATAAAAACGTCTTATAGAAAAAATGATCAACAGCATTGTCACATTACCTGTATGAGTTTCGGTGAATTTTTTATCTTTCATTTTTATTGGTTTAAAGACTAGCCACTGTTTTGTGTCAAGTATTTCTCAGCTTAGCCTGTGATCTTACTGTAGGTGCTGCATGCCATGGATTTGACAAGTTTCCCTACTCGTACAGAAGAGCTAAGGATACAAATGTGCAGATGGTCACTATAAATTGTACCCATACAAAGTATTAGTAGTTCTCCTCAGTGGTGTGGTGATACAGCCTTTTTTTTCCAGCAGTCACATCTTATAGAAAACATTCCAAAAATTAGTTGATATTACAATCTTTGCAACCAATTAATGTATCTTTACCCAATTGAATTATAATTTTCGCAACCAATTATGTGATTTTTACCCATTTCTGAAAGTTGAAAAAATATGAAAGTTTTATTATCAATTTTGAATTGTCTGTTTTACCGATGTTCACTCATGTGGAACATCTCATCCCTCACTTTAGATTTCTCTTTCACAATTTTCTCTTGAAAGATTCGTCTTCTTCCATAGAGCTGCTCGTTGTCAGCTCTATGGAGACGGCTCTTGGAGCTGTATAACTCTCAGTCTCTCGTCACTCTCATTGACTCAGCTCGTCCTTTTGATGTTCCCTTCACCAAAAACTTTCTTCCTCTAGTCATTCGGAGTTTTCATGCATTCATTCTGAGAAATTCAGCATTGGTAATTTTAGTATTGGATTAAATCTAAGCAGCTAAATAACTAAATCTTACTAGAAATTATTGTTCAGTAATAAATGAAGGTTTTCATAGAATTTTATTATGTAATTTTCCTCAAGTCTTATCACACAAATACTACTGGAAGAAGTTTGTCGTAATTTTTTTGTGCATACAAGTACGGTGCGCTTCTGCTGTGCACTCAAGCCTTTAACAAGCTCCTTAGACAATAGAGATCACGTATATAAGCTGCTAGTCTCATAGTAGTATGTACTAGCAGTCTTTCACCGGGAGCTGTGTGACACTCCTGGTGAGACAAGTTGTGGTTGACAATTGACGCAGCAAGTTATTAGATCGAAAAATTTTCAATTTGATTCTCAAATATTTTGATATCGAAGCAAATAATTATTAAATTGCAAATCTATGAGATTCTCAAAGGAATATTGATTATTTATTTGTTAAGAAAGTATCGAATATTATTTGATTCATAATTAGAAAATGGAAATTAATTGACTAACTGTGAACCAATTAGCAAATACAAGAATATAGAATAGAATATCGATAAAAAATAGGCCATGATTTGAAAACTGGATATTACTTTTGTTTTATGTAATTTTTATTTACCAAAATTGATAATGAGCGCCTTGATGTTTTTGTTCAGTAAACAAACTCATTTCACAACTTGTCTGTAGTAATCATAAGAATTCGTTGATGAAATGGTAAAATTTGCTTTAACAGCGTTAATAATTTTTGATACGATGCCCCTATCTGGATTGTACCAACATCAGTTGATTTAGGCTGCAGTTTTGTGTTGACAAATTTTAGTTTAATTTTTTTAGACAGAATTATCACATGTTTGTAATAATTTTAATTTCTCAGGAGAGGAAATGAATTGTTTTAGTGAATTTTTTTGGAAAAATGGAGCGTTTTTTCAAGTAACTTTTAATGTAAGTTTTATGTTATTACACAGTCTATCAAACGTGATTTTTATGCGGCACAAAAAGTGCCTAAATCCAAAACGCGTCGGTTTTATACAAAAGTTTTCAATCAAAATTTGAATTTGGTTCAATTATCACTTTTTAGTACTTTGTATTTTTGCCTCATCAAATGGATTATCAGATAATCCAAGTGTTGTGCTCAGATTATCTCATCTTCACTCTCTTGTTCAAACCATGATTTTCTTGCATTGACTCAATTCTTTAATTAGAGCGTTTTTCCAAATGCGCCACACCAAACAAACAAAAATGTAGATCAAACGAATGTCGGCCATTTTAATACTGATTATTACAGCCTAAAATTATTTCAGGACAAGATTACATGGTTGCAGTATAACGCAATGAATTGATCATTTTATTGGAGGCAAAATTTTATTTCATTTCTTTGGTTTCAATCAAAAAATTTCTTCTGCTCAATAAAAAGGTACAATTACAATTATTTTATTGTTTTACTGATATCGCAAATTTTTTTAAACTCTAAATTACCAAACATTTCGAATCTAAACGTTTGTTAGTGGAATGAGACTAACAATGTGGTCAGCTGTGTAACCGCACACTTCTCGCTCACCGCGTATCATCGCAAAAAGACATCGGTGTCTTTTTTTGCGAATCTTCGTCTTTGCCTCAGTGCAGTTCAAGTCTCACAAGCTTACAGCTCATTTAAATTCAAATATTTTTGAAGTTTGAAATAAAAAATCATATTTTAAATCATAGATTTGTTAGGGTTTAATTTTGTAGGAGTATTATACTCGCCCATTAGTCTTATTTCTCTTTGCTTGTGTGCAGCAGCAGTCTATGTTTGACACTCCAGCATTTTTTTTTCTTTGGCAGAATCGTTTGGTCGGTATTTTCATTGTATGGAACTGGATGGTTTACCAACTTCATGTATTTTTTTGGATTTTCTTTTGATGAGGAATTTTTTTCTTTCTCCATTGAGAGACGCACCCATCCATCTATTGTCGTATGTTGAAGTTTCCTTTTAATTACTATAATTTTCAGTCTATTGTTCGGTCTACTTTAATGAGTTCACCCCGTTCTTCTTTTTATTTTTTGTTGAACCCTGAGAATTTATCTTGTGATTTTTTCAATGTGACATTAAATTTGTGATTTTTGTGTGCTAAAATTTAGAAATTTTTGTAAAAAGTTTTACAATTTAGTTTGAATGAAGCTTGAAAAAATGACAAAATGACAAAATTTGTAGAATGTTATTCGTATAGATAGAGTTTTTGACTGTGTCAGAAGTTTTCTCTGCGGGAATCGCTGTATCACAATACCACTGACTTGAATTAATTTTATTGCATTTTGGGATTTGATTTTATTAACCGAGTGAATATTATATAAAGAATGCAGTTATACAATAATACATTTACTCAGCTTATTCTGCTGTTTGTTCATTCCTGGTTCTAAGAAAGTTCCTAACAATTCTTGTGGATATATGAGCTGTATATTGTGATTATAGGTTCAGCGTTTTTTCATCTAAGATATTTGCAAGTGTTTTTGTGAGTGATATCACATATGAATAAATATTTCTATGGTTTTCAACTTGGTTGCCCTAGTTCTCATTCAATGTAAAGGGAAGGTTTTTGTTAGTCTACAATTGATACTTGTTTACCCTGGTAACACGGCAGAATAAGTACAAGTGCAGCGACAATTGGTGTTCTGCATGGAAATAGCGTATCACTGCGGTAACTAATCGCATCATTCAGATATTGACAAGATCAACTTGTTTTTTGTGAAACACTGGCCAACCAAAGATCTAGTAAACTGATCATAGTTACTTCTGTATAGACAACCTAATGCAAGGTATCATAAGAGCTGGCGGGGTGGAGAGATTAGGGTAAAACGATAATTTGAAGATGATCTTTTTTTTGAGCTCACGCACCAGTAGTTTTGTTTTAAAATGTCCAAGCAATGAGTTTGCTCAAAAATGACTGCAAACAAAGCTTTGTCTCTTGCAAATCTGTGTGCTTCTGCATTTAGCAACATTTATGAACTTGATAAAATTTGCTATTTGCACCAACCACTCTAAGTTGATTTGGACCAGCTGAAACCCAGTGAATAAAATTACCAATGCTATTTTTTTTAGCAGAGAGCAATAACGATTAAGAGCAGTAGTGCAGGGAATTTTTATATACACCAGTTGCAGTCACTACGTATACTTATTTACAGATTTTAACCAGCTTGTTTTTCACAAATTCTGTTTTAGAAATTTATTTATCATCAGATTATGAATTTAATTTTTGCATTTCAAAATTGCATGTCAGGAACTGATTTATAGTCTGTTTACTTTTTTTAAACTCCTCGATGCAAGCAGCCACTGCCAGCAATGTTAGATTTTTGGGAAATCAGATCAGAAGATTAAACATTGCAGTAGCTAATGGGAGTTGTCGCTCCATCCATGGGATGTTGTAAAAATACTAGCGAATAAAACTGCGTCCAATGTATGGAGGAATTAAAGTAAGCGCATCAATCATTGGTCATTTTGTATAGCCAAAGTATTGTTGGCTCAACGGGAAACTTACTCGAAGCCCTCAAGGCCAGCCCAGAATATGGTTCTTTCTCGGCGAAGGCACAACTTTCATTTTAAAGAGGGCGTGATACAGAACAGGGCGTTATCCGAAGCCATGAATATTTTATTGGTGCAAGTTTTTGGAATCAGCTTGCTGATGGTCACTGTCAGTACTAGTCTGGGGCTGAATAACAGTACAAAACCTACAGATTCGGCTGTAGTATTAACCACGTGGGGTTATTTTGGAGCTACTGAAACAGGTGGGAAACAAAGCAACAATGAGTGATTGATTACTACTAACTCACACTACTACTAGTGCTACCTACCACTACTAATTATTTTTCAAGAGATTATGAAGATCGTTGTTGTAACAAGTAGTAGATAATAACAATGAAAAATAATGTGTATAATAAATAAAAAAATTTGCAGTATTATTATTTATCACCCTTTTAACGTTGTTAAAAATAACAATTATTATAAATTTTCTTGCCACCGTGCGTGTTGTTAGAAGTTTTGTTTGTTTATTAACTTCTTATCAAACTTTTTTGTTCTATCACCGATGTATTATCCTTTGTGATTAAGAATTTGACTGTTGCTTTCATCATGGTGAAGAAACTGGGTTATTCTTTTTTTAATATAAAGCTGACGTTGTTTTTCACTTTTCTGGAAAGAGGTTACGTTTTGTTTGATACCATATTGTGAAGGAAATGTGTCACGACCTAACAGCAGGTCGACCCCATAAACAATATGTGAACTGCCGAACTGTCTATGCTGCTATTATCTCATTACCGAACTGTCTATGCTTGCTATTCTAACTTGCCGAATTATACTTATATCTATTTTACACCTATTCTTATATGCTTATACCATTTGCACGAGCCATCACTTTTTCACACATGTGCTTGTGCAACCAACCATACTGTCAAGCACCACCTTGTTCTATGTCCTGTTGTTCTATTGGCTACTAAATAACCAATTACTTGTACCAGGCGTGGCCTGCTTTGTCTTATTTATGTCAATCAATATTATATAACTTTTTGTGCTTAAATAGTCATGCCATGTATGGAATAAATCAGAGTTACTGCCTACACTCTCACTTGCTTGTTTGGTCTAATAGCATAAGCGCACTTATGCTCGAGCACAGGTAGCTTGACAGAGATAACACAAGTAAGCACTTGCACTAATTATACTGGCGAAGGAACTTGCTAAGTTCAGCACTCATACAAATTAGTGGACCGAGGAATTGCACTGAAACCAGTCGACTAGCAACTAGAATAAACAGTCAATAGAAAGTGGTCAGTCGATCTCGACTCACACTGCACTTGACCTACGGGCAAGTGATATTGGAACAGTTATTCAAACGGCTAGGTCGACCTGCTACACCTACTCCTCGGGATAGGTGGAGAGCGAGTTGGACAGGCGTACACTGCACTGTTGTGTTTACTCATTACTGTGGGCCGTCGTACAGGTGGTCGCTACCACTCCTGACGGTAAATTCCTGTACAATATTGTAGAGGAAATAAATGACTCTAGCTTTCCTTTGGTAACACTTGTACATTACCTATTGCTATTATCAAAATGTCATAGAGTGATCATATCTACTAGAGGACAACTGAGCATAAACATCCCTCCCTTTTGTTACGATCTATCTAAAACTAAGTACATGACATGCATACTGTACCCCTTTCTTCTAGTAGCCACTTTTATGTATCACCAAGGCTATTCTTATACTCATTTATGTTGCGTTATAACAGCTCAAATTTCTTTTGTATGTGTTATTAGGGCTACGTGTCAAACAAAGAAATGTTATGTAGCATTTTATATAAAAGCTGGCTGAAGCTCTCTCCTACTCAGAGTAGTAGGAATAGCCAAGCCAGAAGAATGAAGAATAAAGAACTACACTCAACACAGCCTTCACTTAATGTTGCACTGACTGAAAACTTGCAATAAATTACAGATCAAGCATTGTAGTTTACTTGAAGCAACTAGCATACACAGAATAATTACAAGCCTACAGGAGTTACGGCCTACAAGGCCTGCCACTCAGAGCAGTCAGTCAAGACGACCTATCAGTAGACAGGCCTGGTCAGAGCATGCCCAGCCAGCACTACTGACTTGTAGTCCAGTATACAGACTGCTAGCAGTCAGTAATCAGTAACCTAGCCTGAGGACCAGTGCAGATGAATGCTGCCACAGAACTACAGATACGCGACGTCACCCAAAAATCCTGCACAATATTTTCACATTTGAATATTAGTTATTTATGCACTTTACAACTACTATAATAAAGATGGTAAAGCAATTAAAACTTAAAATAGCATTTTATCCATATTTTGTTTGTGGTAGCATGGGATGTGATAGACAAAGGCGGCTCAGCGTTGGATGCTGTGGAGGCAGGATGTAGCAAGTGTGAAGAAGACCAGTGCCGAGGCACTGTGGGTTATGGCGGTAGTCCTGATGAGGATGGAGAAACCACACTAGATGCTATGATTATGGATGGGTAAATGTTGACTGTTTCTAGACATGTTAGCATGTAGGAGGAATTATTGTTTATTGCAGTTATAACTGATTTTTAAATCTATTTTTACTATATAAGTTTATTTAAGTGTACTATCTTTTTGGAATTTTGCAAAAAATAATTATTGGAACTCGCTGACATCTAACATTCAATGTTCTCATGCTTGTTTTATTGCTATCATTTATTCACAACTTGCAAGTAAATCATTTATTCACAACTTGCAAGTAAAACACTTTTCACAGGCCAACCCACGACGTAGGGGCTGTCTCTGGTTTGAGACGAATAAAAGAAGCAATATCAGTGGCCAGAGCAGTGCTTACTTATACCAAACATACAATGTTAGTTGGTGATTCAGCTACCAAGTGAGTTATAAGATGATGTTTGTGGATGTGACTTGGTGAATTCCCACATATCAGTAGATAATTGTAAAATTATATCAAGGCTGTCTATTAGATGATTACACTTCGTCTTTCAATTTGTCTATTATACAACACTTACGGTCACAGACTTTCAGGTTTGCAGTGTCGATGGGTTTTACCGAAACCAATTTGAGCACACCTACTTCTGTCGCGATTGCTAAAAAGTGGAGAGAGAACAACTGCCAGCCAAACTTCAGACAGGTATGGGAATTCCAATGCGTTATATTATTGTTGGTTTTTGGAACTCACTTACATGTTCTATAGCAAGGGAAAGGAGCAAAAAGAGCTCTAGGTTTTTTCATAATTTATTTTGCTCAAGCCCCACTGATGATAGATTTTAATTAAAATCAATAATCGATTTTGTAAGGCAAAAACACTGAATTTATTTTATTTATTGCTTTGTCACGCTGTGTCCCTGAAAGTGAGGTTTATAGGCCATAAGAGTGTATTGGCAGCACCTTGCTGCTAAGCCGGCCACTCTCCTGATAACACAGGTTTTCTCACTAGCGTCACTTCATATTTAATATAAGGTGTGATTGTAGAACGTGTCTCCAGATCCCAGTAAATCCTGTGGGCCGTACTCACCCAAAAGTTCGTATGTGAACCCTGCATCTGATGTTAAAACGTCAGCAGACAACCATGATACTATCGGTATGATTGCTATTGATAAAGCTGGAAATATTGCCAGTGGAACATCTACAAATGGACTCACTTACAAAGTTTCTGGGTTAGTAATATCTGTCCATACAATATGCTTTTGTGACTAGTCGGTAAGAGAGTAGGCGGCAATCCTCTATCAAGTGCCTGTGATTTGTATATATTAGAGAGGAGGTAACAGTTGTATAGCAGGTGCTTGTGGTATGTTGATAGGAGAGTAGGTGAAAATTGTATAACAGGTGCTTGTGATATGTTGACAGGAGAGTAGCTGACAGGCCTCTAGCAGGTGCTTGTGATATGTTGACAGGAGAGTAGGTGACAGTCCTGTAGCAAGTGCTTGTGGTCTGTTGATAGGAGAGTATGTGACAGTCCTCTAGCAGGTGCTTGTGGTATGTTGATAGAAGAGTAGGTGACACTCCTATAGCAGGAGCTTGTGATCTGTTGATAGAAGAGTATGTGACAATCCTCTAGCAGGTGCTTGTGGTCTGTGGATAGGAGAGTAGGTGACAGTCCTCTAGCAGGTACTTGCGATCTGTTGATAGGAGAGTAGGTGACAGTCCTATAGCAGGTGCTTGTGGTCTGTGGATAGGAGAGTAGGTGACAGTCCTCTAGCAGGTGCTTGTGGTCTGTGGATAGGAGATAAGTGACAGTCCTATAGCAGGTGTTTGCGGTCTGTTGATAGGAGAGTAGGTGACAGTCCTCTAGCAGGTGCTTGTGATCTGTTGATAGGAGAGTAGGTGACAGTCCTCTAGCAGGCGCTTGCGATCTGTGGATAGGAGAGTAAGTGACAGTCCTCTTGTAGGCGCTTGTGGTCTGTTGATAGGAGAGTAGGTGACAGTCCTATAGCAGGTGCTTGTGGTATGTGGATAAGAGATAAGTGACAGTCCTATAGCAGGAGCTTGTGCTCTGTTGATAGGAGAGTAGGTGACAGTCCTATAGCAGGTGCTTGTGGTCTGTTGATAGGAGAGTAGGTGACAGTCCTATTGCAGGTGCTTGTGGTATGTTGATAGGAGAGTAGGTGACAGTCCTCTAGCAGGTGCTTGTGGTCTGTTGATAGGAGAGTAGGTGACAGTCCTATAGCAGGTGCTTGTGGTATGTTGATAGGAGAGTAGGTGACAGTCCTCTAGCAGGTGCTTGTGGTATGTTGATAGGAGAGTATGCGACAGTCCTATAGCAGGTGCTTGTGGTATGTTGATAGGAGAGTAGGTGACAGTCCTATAGCAGGTGCCGGTTCATATGTAGAACAAGGAGCAGGAGGAGCTGCGGCCACAGGAAATGGGGATATCATGATGAGGTTTCTTCCGACGTAAGTGACTTTAACCACAATTGCTGAACCACAAGTACACTATTACTCTGTGCAAAATAATCCAGTTATCCAATGTTCGGTCATAGAGGTCTACAAAGGGAAGTGCGACTCTGTCACATGATATTTTACAGTTACTACACGGTGAGCCTGATGTCTGCAGGCAAGTCTCCAGAGGTGGCTGCCTCTTCCGCCATTTCAAGAATTGTCAAGTACTATCCTGACTTCAGTGGAGCAATAGTAGCTGCATCAATGGACGGGGTTGTAGGTATGTATTACTTGGTTGTAGGTATGTGTTACCTGGTTGTAGGTATGTACTACCTGATTGTAGGTATGTATTACCTGGTTGTAGGTATGTACTACCTGATTGTAGGTATGTATTACCTGGTTTTGAATAAGTAACTGGTAACTGCAGCCATAGTTTTGGCCCTCGTAAGCCTCGAAATATCTGATTATGAATAACTGACAACCTCACTATATACACTAGAGACCTGACTGACAACCTCACTATATACACTAGAGACCTGACTGATAACCTCACTATATACACTAGAGACCTGACTGATAACCTCACTATATATACTAGAGACCTGACTGGCAACCTCACTATATATACTAGAGACCTGACTGACAACCTCACTATATACACTAGAGACCTGACTGACAACCTCACTATATACACTAGAGACCTGACTGATAACCTCACTATATACACTAGAGAACTGACTGACAACCTCACTATATACACTAGAGACCTGACTGATAACCTCACTATATACACTAGAGACCTGACTGACAACCTCACTATATACACTAAAGACCCGACTGACAACCTCACTATATACACTAGAGACCTGACTGACAACCTCACTATATACACTAGAGACCTGACTGATAACCTCACTATATATACTAGAGACCTGACTGACAACCTCAATATATACACTAGACTGATAACCTCACTATATACACTAGAGACCTGACTGACAACCTCACTATATACACTAGAGACTTAACTGATAACCTCACTATATACACTAGAGACCTGACTGACCTCACTATATACACTAGAGACCTGACTGACCTCACTATATACACTAGAGACTTAACTGATAACCTCACTATATACACTAGAGACCTGACAACCTCACTATATACACTAGAGACCTGACTGACCTCACTATATACACTAGAGACCTGACTGACCTCACTATATATACTAGAGACCTGACTGACAACCTCACTATATATACTAGAGACCTGACTGACAACCTCACTATATACACTAGAGACTTGACTGATCTCACTATATACACTAGAGACCTGACTGACAACCTCACTATATACACTAGAGACCTGACTGATAACCTCACTATATATACTAGAGACCTGACTGATAACCTCACTATATACACTAGAGACCTGACTGACAACCTCACTATATACACTAGAGACCTGACGGACAACCTCACTATATACACTAGAGACCTGACTGACCCCACTATATACACTAGAGACCTGACTGACAACCTCACTATATATACTAGAGACCTGACTGACAACCTCACTATATACACTAGAGACCTGACTGACAACCTCACTATATATACTAGAGACCTGACTGACAACCTCACTATATATACTAGAGACCTGACTGACAACCTCACTATATACACTAGAGACTTGACTGACCTCACTATATACACTAGAGACCTGACTGACAACCTCACTATATGCATTAGAGACCTGACTGACAACCTCACTATATATACTAGAGACCTGACTGACAACCTCACTATATATACTAGAGACCTGACTGACAACCTCACTATATACACTAGAGACCCGACTGATAACCTCACTATATATACTAGAGACCTGACTGATAACCTCACTATATATACTAGAGACCTGACTGACAACCTCACTATATATACTAGAGACCTGACTGACAACCTCACTATATACACTAGAGACCCGACTGACAACCTCACTATATATACTAGAGACCTGACTGATAACCTCATCATATACCACAGAGACCTGACTGATAACCTCATCATATACAACAGAGACCTGACTTGGCATATTATCAAAACGACTTTTGACGTAATTGCTTTCTCTTTTACTAGATTTGTTTCCAGGCTAACGGTGAGTCGTTGCTCAAGAGAGTAACTATAACATGACATAAACAGTTACATCAAAGACGTCGACTATTTTGAATTTTGCCTGTCAGTCGTGCCTAGTACCAAGATTCTTTGAGACTAATTATTATTATAGTTAACAGAAAATGCCCATCAAGTTGAAAGTCAGTGCACTAGTTGAGTTTGTTTCAGTTTTCGAAACCAAAACGTAGTACGTGTGCCTCACAGAAAACAAAAATGAATGGAGACTGCAATTTACTAGAGTTATTGTTTCGTTTATTTACGAATTTAAGTCAAATCTGCTTCACTTAATGCGATGTATTTGATTCGCCACGTGCATTGCATCACAATTCCAGTTTTTGGCTTGATGCGACTCTATCCAAAAGTTTTGAATTAAATGTTTCCTGCAGTCTTAATTGATCAAAGATGGTGCCCATTGCATATTAGTTAAATCTATGGATGAAATATAACATGATTGGCAGAAAAGCCAAATCGGACATGTCCAAAATTAGGAAAAAGTGTATTGCAATACAAAACAGGCGATGCAATTTGGAACAATAACAACCATAAAAATCCAGCTACTATCTTTACACGAATGGTGGACACGGTGGGGCTACCATGTAAAGCAAGCCTCACAGAACGACTCTTTTTCAAAAGCCCCATTATTGCTCTCTGAATTGGCTGCAAGAGCGTTATTACTATGTATGTGCTCAGCTGGCAATCTAATAGATATATTTCATTCACTTTTCTACAAGATTATATAGACTTTGTGTCACCATTTTCTTCTCTGACTTAGCCAAACAGAGTAGTGGTCTTATTGTAGGTGCCGCCTGCCACGGGTACAAAGAGTTTCCGTTCACTTACAGGAGAACCAATGAGAGCGCTGCACAAGTAGTAACGGTGAAGTGTTTATAGGCTTTTTCATTTCCTGTTGTTATCGTTGGGCTATTTCGATACATAACTACCAATTTTTCTATTTCTATTTATAAGCAGCACTTATCATATTTGGATATAAATTGGAATATTGTGCAAGCGGCACATTAATTATGCAATTAAGTAATTTAGTAAGTTAAAATTACATCGATGAATACAATTGATGAAGCTGGTTGGCTAAAAAAATATTCTCAGGCGACTTGAATCGTTGCATTTCATTTATATAAAACTATAACTATATAAAATATGTACAAGAACAGAACAATGTACAACTCGGCAGGCAAACCTAATATGTTACATTACAAAGTTTATTGGAATCGTCCACTCGTTACGCATCCTCAAACTGACTGTCATCCATCTCTTCTGCAACAAGAGATTGTCAATGGCTCACACAAAACAATAAAGTAAAATGAAAGAATTTAAATAAATAAGTTGTTGAGCAAGTCATCAAGGGAGTTGTATCTGAGAACTGTACTGCTAGCCAACTAACAAATTTCTACACAATGCTTGGTTGTGATTGGTCAAGACACAAACAGTGATTCTGGAACAAGTCAAAATAAAGAAATACACATCACACCTATGCGACAAATTTTCTTCATTTACAGATAAAAAGAGCGAAAAGCTGACGTTTGATAGAAACAAATTTAGCTCTTCTAAGGGCTACTGGTAATGCATAACACAGAATCGTTGGGTATCGAGCCTATTTCAGGACTCACCTAGAACTCATCAAAAGACTATCAATGCCCAAGTGAAAGCAATGTGAAATACACCGGCAGTAAATATACCCACCCTCCTCCTCATGGTCCGGGTTGCTGCCAGCTGCGGTACCATTCATGTCTCCATTAGCTGACAGCATCTGTTCCATCCTAGCCAGGTTCTCTAATCCCTGAGCGGATATTCTGGGACCGTCCCCTATAAGCTCCTCCTCACCATAGAAATCTGAAAACATATACATCAATACTTCACAACTATGTCCACTATAGATTACTGCAGTGACGGTTGTTACGTTGCGACAGTGTGAGGTGCCAAGATTTCACCAAGAATGAAAACTGTTGCACTGGGATGTGTTAGTAACTACGTGAAACAGGCGTTGGTAAGTCTATGTAAGTATAGAGTGAAAGAGGAGTTGGTAAGTCTATGTAAGCATAGAGTGAAAGAGGAGTTGGTAAGTCTATGTAAGCATAGAGTGAAAGAGGAGTTGGTAAGTCTATGTAACCATAGAGTGAAAGAGGAGTTGGTAAGTCTATGTAAGCATAGAGTGAAAGAGGAGTTGGTAAGTCTATGTAAGCATAGAGTGAAAGAGGAGTTGGTAAGTCTATGTAAGCATAGAGTGAAAGAGGAGTTGGTAAGTCTATGTAAGCATAGAGTGAAAGAGGAGTTGGTAAGTCTATGTAAGCATAGAGTGAAAGAGGAGTTGGTAAGTCTATGTAAGCATAGAGTGAAATAGGAGTTGGTAAGTCTATGTAAGCATAGAGTGAAAGAGGAGTTGATAAGTCTATGTAAGCATAGAGTGAAAGAGGAGTTGGTAAGTCTATGTAAGCATAGAGTGAAAGAGGAGTTAGTAAGTCTATGTAAGCATAGAGTGAAAGAGGAGTTGGTAAGTCTATGTAAGCATAGAGTGAAAGAGGAGTTGGTAAGTCTATGTAAGCATAGAGTGAAATAGGAGTTGGTAAGTCTATGTAAGCATAGAGTGAAAGAGGAGTTGGTAAGTCTATGTAGGCATAGAGTAAAACACTAACCGTCACCGGAGTCGTCTTGTTCTGGATCTGGGTGGAGCTCTTGGCAGGCACACATAGCCTGGTACATTTGATCTACTACAACACAAACATTTACCTGCTTTAGCTATTTATTGGACTAGAGGACCAGCAAACAGAATCAATAAATGTGTAATCGTTGATGTAACAACATAGAAAATTTGATTCTGACATCAATTGCTAGTTAGTTTTTTACATATTACTATCATGTAAAATAACAAAGTTACAGTAACTATTTTGTGTGATAATTATTGGTAAAAAACATATTTTACAACCTCGCTATATTTTCACTTAATATTTCATAAATCAACAATCAAATCTGTATTCAAGGATGATAACTTTCCTCAATATTAAACACTTAATGAACAAGACACGACAACTCCAGCTAAAAATTATATGCACCAAAAAGTGAAGATGGGGAAAATCTGCATCTTGCAAAATGAAATTGTCAACATTTAAATTAAACCTCAAATAGGCAAAAAAAAAACAATTAAAACTTGGTGTCTGTAGTAAAACTTGTGTTAGAAATCAAAGTAGATAAAGGCAACTTAATAATTCACTAAAGCCTTGGCTAAACACACCTACGTTTTGTAGGAATATGACGAAAAAAACGTTTCGTAGCGTCGCTCTGGTGGCTACACAGATGGTTGATCACCGCAATGCTACGGAGTGTCCAGTGAGACAAAGAGGACATAATTATTGAAAATAGTTAATATAATAACTATTATAAATATAAATTATAATAATTAATTAATCATGAGGTTTGTTTATAATACTAGATAAATAATTTATTATCTGTAATAAATAATTAACGTTTATCAATAATAATTAGTTGTTTATAAATAAAAAACACCCTCTTTGATAGAAGTAAAAAATGGGTCTGTTGGCCAATCAGTAATGACCAGGTCAAGGTTGGATTATAAAAATTTCGTCCTTGTTTTATCCAATCAAGAGTAGTTGTTTAATAATAATTGTTCAATCACCGAAGCGTCAGGCAAAAAACGTTTTCGTAGACCAACATGTTGGTCTACGAAAACGTTGAAATTGAGCGCTTTTTTGTAAAAAAACGTCGCTTGCAAAAAAAAATAACGCGTATGTACCGCATACCGACAAAACGTAGGTGTGTGTAGCCACCCCTTAACCACTGGCCCCACCACTATTGGTTGCTAGGTAACGTAGGTGCAACTCAACTTGAACAAATCATGGTGAATATTTAGTATAATTGAGTCGACTCTCCTGATAACCAATGCCAGAATGTAAGAAGTTACTTATTATGGCGAAACAAAAGAACATGAGCAGACAACTTCTGTTCCAAGTTAATAGCTCTGAAGCGACACCGTAGTCAATCAGGTAAAGAAATAATCTGCCTGGGAGCACCAGTTTTCATTCTAGAGTTTACTTACAATTTTCTTTTTGTGAGGGGACAAATCTCAATTCCGTAGAGCTAGTTTGGGAATCGTCATCTTCATCTTCCATTTGTTCTTCTGCATCTAACAAACATACGAATTGTGTAAGAGCTGGTCTTTGTGAGCATCAGTTACCTTGGAACACTTCAAGTTTGAGTACAATACTGAAGGAAACAGAAGCTGTAGTAGTACACCAATCATATACAAATAAAAAAATAATTTATAAGACTTTCATACACGGAGACTGTGTTAAGATACAAACTTGACAAAACACCGGCACTTCTTTAACCACAAAATGAGGAAAGAACAAAACTTGACAGGTTTATTATTATACCAAATAGAACTTTAGAAAAACTTTGAATACATTATTCACATCAAGCCTAAAGAGGCCCACTAACGAAGACTAACTGAAGGTATTAACCAAACATAGATGACAGCAGGCAGCGCATATTCAAACAGTTATCTGCTCATTAAAACAATACTTAATTGGAAAGCCTTTGGGACCAAACACCTTGTTTGCAGCACACAATACTGAATAAATAGAGAGGTATACAAGTAGAATGGCTTGAGAAAATTATAAGTGAAAACGGAATAAACCTAAGGCTATGTCGAGGATCATGAAGAGGCATTCGTGTGGGAAAGTGGCCGTGTCTCGAGAGATAGCGTGTATGCTGATGTTAGGATAGTCCAATGCCAGCCCATCACCACCATTACTCAGCCATAGAACCTTGCTACAAAACACAACATCTACCGTAAAAGCACACCAGAAAACTTCTTCAACGGAAAGTAAGTTACATATAAGGTTAAAGGTTATATTAATTATGATACACATACGTGTACTACGGGTGCACTATCACTTTCAAACAGCATGCCAAATAAAAAAAATGGGTAGGAGCAAGAGGAAAAATTTGGAAAGCGCATATTGGTGCACAAAATTAAATAGCAGTCAAATGTTTGGACTGATTCTACCAGTTAATAGGCAATAGCAGATTCCTTTATTATTATAACCGCAATGATGATTGATTAACAAAACGTAAAAGTTTGATGAAAAACCAGGCTACCCAATTTCTCAGTTTTAGACAATAAATGAGGAAGTATGCTCATGACATCAACATCTCCGGCAACAATAATGTCGTGATCGCTACCATCATCATGAGCATGACTAATTATTGTCTTTTGCCATTAAATTTTATTAAAATATAATTTATTATGATCCCATGTACTGTGTGGGATTTTGGCTTGACCTCTACACAGAAAAAATCACTTTAAGTTGTTCAGAGAAAAGTTGTAAGAATGGTAAAAAACATCAAACACACTGACCACACCACCAGCACTACCCAACTTATCAAAGACCTTGAGTGGGACACCCGGGTGTCTAGAAGAGTGAGATGCAGGCTTGGATTATTCTGAGCAATGTGCTTTGATGAAGTTGCAACTAATACACCAACCACCAACAAAAAATACACCACCAACAGCAATAATAATACATGATGGTGATACCCCACTGTAAGACCAAGTTACACCAAAATAACTTTATGATCAGCACTGCTAAAACGTGGAGCAATCTTCTTCCTGGGTACAGGATCTTGGAAGAACCGTTTGTGACTGAAATAATAGAGCTTGGAATACTAGTAAGGATTCTGTTGATAACAAGTACTGATAAATATATCAACATCAAATTTCAATATAATAATTAATAATTATTATATATATATAATAATAATACTACTACTGTAATAATTTAATTATTAAATTTAATAATAACTAACTACACTACAACAACTACTATAATAGTATTTGATCTCTGCAGCAGTTGTTGAAGCTAAGGATGGCCTGACAGCTATGTGAACCAGTAGTATGTTATTTTGTACTTGAAGTGAGCTTGGAGTGAAGTGCAGTAGTTTAAGTTAAGTCACATTATTCCCTCCCATTGAGTGCAAATAGATAAAGATCCCGACATAAATCACTGCGACTATTATTATTATTATTATAATTATGCCACTACATAATAATAGTAACTATTATTAATTATTAATAATAATAATTATTATTATTTATAGTTTATTATTTTAATAATCATATCATAGGTTTAAAAAGTTATTGTTGTGTTACCTTTGAATACCTTTGACAAAAAAAAGTCGGCATCTACTACTATTGATACTTGTCTAGTAATCGCCAGCTTTTTCCAGAAGGTAATAGCAATAATAATAATAATATTTATAATAATACCATTATATTATTATTATAATAATTATGGCACCTTCGTTCTGCAGTGTTGTTTGTTAAGTAATAATAATAAGTAACAGATAAATAATAATAAATTTAATATAATAATAATATTAAAAATATAATATTATTATTATAAATACCTTTCAGTTATATATAAAGTGCCAGTGCCAACACTTGTTTCTTTCACATAGGCTTCAGTTAATGGCTCTTGGTGGACAATACCAGAGTCTGGAACAGAATGAGCAGTCATAGTGACCATGATTGATAGATAATAAAAAAAACTGGTTGACAACGAATTTTCACGTTTTTAACCAGTAGTGAGTACTTCCGGTACTTCGACGCTTCATACGAATAAAATAATACCGTGTTCGCCGATATACAGAACGGAAACGGCGCAACTTCATGTGACTTCCCTTTAAAAGCAAAACAAATTATTATTGCTCTAAAAACACTCTCTAGTTTTTGTCTACAACCCATAGTGTTGGTTATTTTTCTCGTCATTGTTGTAAACAGAATTGATTCGGCTAGTAGTAATATTTTTTGTTGTAGGCTCATCTATAGCATTAATTGATTAGCAAGTTTTTGTTGATATATATATATATTATAATAATATATTATTATTATTATATAAATAGATAATAATTATTATTATTTAGTCATAACAGTGGAGGGGGTAGCAGGAGCTAGTAAGTAATAGTAGTGGTGCTGAGTCCCAGTAGTATAGTGTATGAATGTTACTACCATGTTGTTGTTGTTGTGACTAAGTAAATACATAATAATAATATCAAATCAATAATAATAAAATAATAATTGTTATGATAATTAATAGCCTAATCACAATAATAATAATGAAATAAAAATAATCATAATAATAATGTATTATTGTTCACTTGCTAGGTTATTAGTATAGCATACTATAGCTACTAGGATACAAAACTCTATGGAGACCTGAACTTGAGTAATATGCCGCAGAGCTCTCGAACCCTTTTTTGATCAAACACATGAATGACTCAGAACTGGTGCAGAATAAGGCTGTGCGTTTTTTTATAGTGAACATAAGGGGGAGATCTGTTGTCACCGAGAAAAAAAAGCTTGAGCTTGAATTAATTTTAAGTCGCTGAAAGACCTGCGATTGCGAATGTTTGGTTTACTACTTAGTAATTCAGAGGGGCCTCTTCAAGATATAAACAAAATTATAAACCAGTTTTCTTTCATCCACAGTCATCATACAAGAGCTCAGACGCTAGGTATTACTGGAGCAATTCTTCAAATGGTAGAATGTATTATAGCAGTTTTATAATGCCGACAGGTAAATAAATAAGAGCTCTGTAGTCAGATAAACCGATTTGGGCATGTTTCTTTCAGATCATCGATGGCCTCCTCTTCCACTTGTAGAGTGGTATAGAGGCTCTGTTTAAGACTTGAATTTGAATAAAATGTGTAATTTAGTTCATCAATTATTAATAATGGTATAATAATTAATAATAAAGGAGTATTTTAATGGGTTAAATATATTATATTTATCAAAAATTACCATTATCAATGCTACCATTTATCACTCTTCTACTAATAATGTAACCCACTGGTAGTCACTATTTAATTAAAGTAAATTATTTATAAATAGGGTTAATAGTTCAAGTTTAAAAAGCGGCCTCTAGACCACTCTACAAGCGGAAGACGAGACCATCTATAATCTAAAAGAAACATACTGAAGTTGGTTTTCTCGACTATAAAGCTCTCATCTCTCTGCCTGTCCATTATAAAACTGTTGTAATACATTCTACTATTTGTAAAATCTGTTCCAGGAATGCCCAGCGTCTGAGCTCTTGCTTTATGACCTTAAACCTAACCTTAAACTGGTTTATCATCTCGTCAATTTCTCTTTGGATTTTTTTTATTAATAAATAAAACATTTGCGATCGTCGAATCTTTCTGTGATTTAACAGTAATGCAAGCCCGAAGGCTTCTTTTTTCTTTGACTCCAGATCTACTTCTTATGTTCCCAACAAAACGTACAGCCTTATTTTGCACCGGCTCCAAGTCTTTTATGTATGTAATCAGAAAAGGGTCTCAAAGCTCTGATGCATACTCAAGTTTAAGTCTGCATTGAGTTAGCATAGAAGCTATCAACAAATTATATAAGTATTTTATTATTGTTTTTAATATAATAATTATCATTATTATTTATTATTGTTATAATATTTATTACAATCGTCATAACAGTGCATCATTGTTATGGTTGCAGTAATTATTATTATCATCAAATAAATTTGATAAATGAAATAATTGATAATAACAGTTACGACAATCATTATTTTTTTTTATTAATTACATCGATATTAACAATTAATGAATCATTGTTCTCGAAAATATTTAAGATTCATTATTATTAAACATATATCATTTTATATTATGATTATGACTGATTATTATTATGTTTTTTTAGCATTTTTGTTAAAGTTATATGTATTTGTTGTATTATTTCTGTAACATGATTTTTTTCACTATAGATACAATGATGGACTTTTTATTACATTAGTAACTGATTGGGATGTTCATGACAAACAATGTGTATTGCTACAGTGGTTAGTGTTCTATTAATTAGCATATTATGGCACAGTTGCTTTTATTGCAATCATGCTGTTAATATTAAATGTCAGTATATTTCCTGTGTTACTTTAGTAGTAAATGTTAATAAAGGCAAAGTCAGTCGTTGAGTTTAGATAGTTTTATTACAAAACTGACTTATCACACTTAGGTCTACTCTGGTGAGGTAGTGAATGAAACAACAATGGAGTTTGGCAGCTGCTTAATCTAAATGGCATATAAATCTTGATGAGTTGTTTATTATTATTGTTCTGTACTATTGTTTTTTGTCTAAGCATCATATCAACTTTTTATTTGTATATAACATGCTAGTGAAACTGCTAGTGTATGGTTTTGTAATGTCTAGAATTTAGTTGAGTCTTCAGTTTTGACTTTGCCGAATCCTAACCAAACTCTGCACATTTTCAAGATACAGTCATTTCTAGATATGTCGGTTTGTTCTACTTCTATTTTGTGGTTAAAATGTTATTGTCATTATCATTTACGTAAAGCCCAGATATTTCACTAGTAGGTGCTTTTTTGCAATGACTGTTGTCGTAATATTTATGTGTCTTTGGTAAAAAGTTATACTATTTTATTAGTGAACAACTTTCACAATATTTTTTACTGAGACAGTACTGATGGCATTGTAAACACATCATGTTGTGATAGTGACGCGGATTATAAATTGCAATCATCTGCTAGTATGGTGTTTTAAACCATAAATAATCTTTAGAATTTCTTCAATTCTATGCGAGAAATAATAAATTCACCTGAGCCCTTGGCCAGAATCATGGCCGATTATAATTGTATTTGACTGTCAACGATAGGCTTTTGTGGTCCGTAAAAAGATTCAAGGCAATACTATGTTTGCACTGCAATATCTCTCCTGCTAAAATCAATTATTTATTGAAATGAGAGCCGTATTCTTGTTCATTCTTTTTTCGTGAGTTAAAACCTGGATAAAGAACAATTGATTGCGTGTCAAGAAGTCTTTTTAATGTTGATATATCAGTTTATAATATTGAACAGCATTGTAGTTTTTACCTGTCTTTGTAGTTGTATGTCCTTTTTATTTATATTATAATTTTGAAATATTATTACATTGTTTTCTTACTATCAAGATATTATAAAAACTCATCGATTGCATAAGCGTTCATTGTTGAAAAGATTAACAGCAATCGAAATGTTACGCAGCCTTAGAACCTGTATATATAGCTGCTTGTATTAAATGATGTATTTGACATTATTCTGCTGATTAAGCGTGCAAGATTTACAAAAGAATCTGAAACTAAGCACGCCGGAATAGTATTCAGCAACTTGAATAATTTAAAAACAATTATAAACAAAGTTTAGATTCTGCAACAATAAATGCTTACCATTCCAAAAATGAGTGACAATCATAAGTTCATCAAGTCGGCGTGTGCATGAACCATTCAGCTGAACGCAGCAAAAGGTTTGAGTGAAATTACTTGTGTCTTTAGCATACAAACAGGATGACGCTGGAGTTTAACTACCATGAATAATATAGGTCGATTTGTACAAAAGGTAATACCCTCTTCACTGCGCAATTTAACTACTATTGTCAACCATTTGTAACAAGCTTGAAAAATCAATGATAATACTACTAGTTGTTGAGCGAATTCTTCTTGAATATAAGCCCGAATAGTATTAATGTCTGCATGGATATAAATCTATAACGCTGAAAGCATGTTGTTAGTCACTACTAGTTTTCTAGACTATTTAGTAGCTGACTATCCTGTATATACGGTATTCGATTATTTTGACACTTTGACAAGTGACTTCTAACTTTTGTCTCTGTTAGTATCTAATGATAATATTATGACAGCCGAAGGACAATGTAACATATCACCCATCTTGTCTGTACACACACTCTTTTGATGTCCTGGCATTTTGCTATTGATCATCACTGTAAATGATTGACAAATTAACAGCTTGCATTTCCTTGAACAATAGCTCTATTTATTGTTGGAATAGCTGGGGGTGGACAATGCAATATGACCACTAAGATAAGATTCGTTTGAACTTGTGTAATTAAAAAACATTTATCTAGACCTTTGACACTCAACACTAGACAAAGTAATGCTTCGCTGTCACCAAAATATCTAACTAAAGTGCAAAAAAATATGCTGTTGACGTACGTATGACTTCTAAAATAGATTAGTAGTGATAGCTAGCAGTACTTTCAAACATGGCTACTGCCAGAAAATCAATTCATGGTACAAATGTCGTACAATTATGATGTGAATGTGTAGATTATTTAGTTCACATGCCGGGTAGGTTGTAATTATCTTAACAAAACAAGCTACCTACTTGGCGCACCTGTTATTTATAACAGTTGAAGGTTTTCTTCTAGTAGGAGGCAGCTAGTTTCCCGTTGATTGCTGACTCCAATTTTACATTTGTTGTAGGTGTCCCACGGCACTCTGTATTGATATGCACTCTTAGGTTTGTATGCACTAGGATAGCATCTGCTGGGACATAACGCAACAGTTGATTGCAACTGTTACCTGGAGACTTTACCTACCTATCTAAACACTTACGCATGTAGCGCCTACTCTCCCTGTCACATCTACAACATGGAAGTTTTCACCATGCCTGTGCCTATCACATACTGGGATGGGTTTGTAAAGGTATCGTACATAAGTGATTGTCTGCTTGTTTTAAAGGGTCATTGAATGTTGGCACATTCTTTTTACTTGATCATTAACATTTTTCTGAGAACCGCAGCAAGCTTTCCTAGTTGAAATATTGAAATCTTTTGTTAGCAAATATTTACAGTAGCGTTATGTTTTTAAATTATTAATATGTACATTTTTTTTTATAGAAAGGATTATATGAAAAAGATCTCTCAGCATTTGAAAAATTAATTACTTTACAACTAGTCCTGCAGCTCTAAGGTTTTATGGTCACCATATTTTGCTGCTTTTTCTGTTGTATTACGATTTATTCTCTAAACATAATACGTCAGCATCTGTTTACACAACACGATATAGGCTGTATGCTTAGTATTTATCAGCAGTTACAGATGAGATCTTGTTAGTCGTGTGTGAGCCCTGCACATTGTTTGTATCTATCGATTGCTTGTCTCCTAGCACGCTTACCAAGTCAATGACTACAATATCACTTCTACTTAGCATTTTAAGCACCTGTATTTAAATTAAATGTGGCTACTGTGAAACTCAAATTTAAAGCATATGTGAAACTTCTACGCGTGTAGAAAATTTATAATTTCATGTCCTTATTTAGCATTTAATGATGGTATATGAAAAACATAACTTTATTTTTTACGATAAAATAACTGCAACAAAATTTATGCTTTTATATCTTTATTTATTATTAATAATAATAATTATAAATCACCGTAGAGACGACTGGTGCCCTCCAACATACCGGGCCTGGCGCTTCGTCCAGCTGCAGTGCTATTGCGCCTTGGGCACCAACAGTTCCTCTTCTGCCAACCTTTTTCCATTACTATATTTTTTGTGTTGAAATAAATAAAACAAACAAACCGTTTTATTTTGTAGTATCTAAACTCAAGCACCCACATAAATTTTACTAAATAAATAAAATCAAATGTAATTTTGGTAGATTGTTGACAATTTTCTTGCCAATTTGGGTTTCATTTTCCATAATTTTTGAATTATTTAATTGAAAATATCAAATCTTATAGATCGATTCGTTTGTGTAGTCTGAGAGAGGTACTAGGGCACACTGAGCTGACATTTCATTGCTGTATGCTGTAATAGTCTCTACTTTTGCAATTATTTATATTCATACCCTTCACATGATCTTCTAACCTCTCATAGCAAATCCTTCAGGTGGATATGCTTTCTCATATCTTTTCCTCTCAAGAAAATCATTAAATAATTTATTTTCCTTGCTCGCATTCTGTAGAAAAATAATTATTTTTGATTTATTTTGTGTTGATTTGAGAAACCTTTTTAGGCTTTACAAACTATTAATCAGCTTTTTTGATATTTTCAGGGCGTGAATTTCTCTATTGCTGGTACAGGAGGTGCCGAGTGTGTAGCATTTATCCCCCCTTGGCAGAAAGTCGCCGAGACAATATTTGCTCTCTGCATCAGTTTCTCCTTTTTCACTGTTGGATGTCGTAATATTGATGTAGACATCAAAGCACATCACTACGGTACGTACGCCATCATTGCACGTCCTTTGTTTATGGTCGCACACGTATGGTTCTTACTTTTCTCTAATTTTGAGTTAGTACCGCCACACTATTTCGCTAAATAAATTTACCTATCCAATCATTTTTCTTTCAGTAGAGATAATTTACTGTTTATTGAGCCAATTATTATTGATTTGGTCAAGTTTTAGCCTCTGCCGCTGCTCTAACTGGCGTGTCAGCGTTGCACATTATTTGCTTGTTCACACTATTATTGCTGCCACACCATGTGTAGGTAGCAGCGATAATTTAATGCGTAAACGATATGCTGACTGTTGCGGCTTTGATAAATCAATTTGTCAGCATGTGAAGTCAGCGACTGTTTGACATCCCTGAAAGAGGATTGTTGAGCAAATCAATCTTATTGATCACTCTATAATAGTAGACCTCCGCCCCCGGGCTACGCCTACATTGCTAAATCTATACTACAACGCTTGATGGTTACATATTTGGAGTTGTCTGCTTTTGCTCGCGCCATCTTTTATTTAGTAACTAAACTTATAAATACTTGTACATATATTAGATATTGCTTTGATTAATTGCTAGTCAATTTTATCTACTAACATTTTTCTGCATTCATAAAAATATAAACAGTTTGCAAGATGCAGTCCATTCAAAGGTCAACTACATTGAACTCTGAACTGTGCATCTGACTGTGCTATACATACACAGCTAATGAAAGATTTCATCTGAACATTCGCTCAGCATGGCTGCCATTTTGTTAAATGTCAAAATATTTCTACTTGTTCAATGCGTAGCGTGATCAGTCTAAATAAAGAGAGACGTCTGATTCGTTTTGCGATAAGTAAACATGAATCTGATCGTTTAGGCTTATTTTTATATCTACAGATGACAAAAGAATATCACTGGTGAGGCAGGTTATGCTGGTGGCTTTGTGTATGACGTTTGGTGTAGAGGTTGGATACAAGCTCTCTACCAGTACAGTTATATGGCTGGCTAACCCTTGCCATATCATTACCATGTCCCAGGTTGGTGCAGCACCTTGTAATATATCTGTATTACCCCTTCTGTGGCAGGAATCTCATGGTCTAGTAGTTAGAGTTTTGGCACCTCAACTGAAGAATTCAGATTTATTCCTCTTATGCAAAATTCTGAACTTTCCTCTATTAGTTTTGGCTGGTTAGATATCAATTGATTACATTGTTCATATCATTATCAGCTTTCAAATAAACAAGTTGTCCATATGGTGCCATACTTTAGTTTCCTATAACAGCAATGCTTATGAAAACCAAAATCCAGATATACCTTTTACCATCAGTCGTCTTGACATAGACGAGAAATCTATTTTGGAATTTTAATATCCTGTATGATAGGTCATAGACATAGATATAGCAGATATGTGACCATTTCTAGTTTCTGTAAGTCAATGTATGCACTAAACTATAGTTCCTTGTATGTATCTATGTTGTAAGTTGTAATCAGTGATCAGTTGAGATAACAAACTGTTTCGCAACAATTAGCTGATATATATTCCTGTGTGCATCAACAAATGGTGTGTGCAATAACAGCGACCCCCAAGGCCACAGGGGACACAAGGAACACAGACTAACTTTGGGTCGATTTGATGGACTCACTTATTCAATAGAAAGGCTGTGGTACCTGCATGAACTCTGTCTATTCCATTTATTTGTCCATTCATTTATTTATTTATTATTGATGGACCAGCAGATGCTGTGGCGGAGCTCATCAATTATTTATTCCCCCAGTGATGGTATAATAATTAATATTTAAATAATTCAACCGAGTTCTTTGAAAGTATCAATAGACTCGGCACAAACCATGACTAGTGACCTCCTACCTCCTGTTATGGTCTACCCTAAGCGCAAAAAATAACTATCAAAGGTAGCATCGTCGCTGGTGGAATGGTCGTAATCCTAAGATAGATTATCTCCGTTACAACAGAAGAAATGCTTGAAACAAAGAAAACATATCAATTTCAAACTTGAAATTAAAAAAACTGCCACGATTTGAATTAACAACATGGATTCATACAAAACTGGCAATATCGCACTCAGTAACATATATGGAAATTCTTAGAAGCTAATTTGAAACTGAAAACTTGATGGAATTGTTACAATACTTATTCAAATGCACTATATGATATTGCAATTGAACTGTTGCTTGCAGATAGCCCCTTTATTTGACCATGGAGCCTTACGCCTCCATAATCCTCTATAACCCTCAATAAACCTATTGTCATTTGTTTGTTATAAGTTCCAACTGCTATACCCTGCAGCTCAAAAACTCATAGCGCTGAAAAACTATCTCAAAACATTATATACATTGTTAGCGTGTATAAATGAAAATTGGTAGTTATCTGCTCATCATGCTGAGAAGACAACTCCCATAGATTTAAAGCTCTTACTCGTCTCATTCAGTACCATTGACTAAATAGCTCTACAACCAATGTTACATATGCAGTCACATGTCTGTGTTTCTGTTACAGATCGTACTATTGGCTGCCCCACCAAAGAGATGGGTGACTATACTCTTTAGGGTTATGATGCATTCCATGTATGTCGCCATAGTAGCCATACTCTTGCCTGTTACCAACACTAGGCTGGTGAGTATACACAAGCCCCCCTCAAACTGGTATGTGTGGTAATAAGCTACATTCGTGCTTTTAATGGGTGATGGGCCATTTTTGAGTTGTCTCCATTTGTCTTTTTCTAACCCTAATATTTTATATGCTCTTTAGGTAGCAAGAGCATAATTTTTAATTATAGTATAAAAGTACTCCCGGCATGTGAAATCAATGATAAAAAAATAATAGGTGCCTACAAAACAGAACGTTAGTTGTGAGCATCATTATAGTCCGATAAATGGGGTCCCGGCAGAGAAGTTTCACCTTAGCGATGCAACCGGAAGTAGCTTAGTCGATCGTTGAACTTATCATGAGAAATCACTACTTGCTTGACTATTATTCTGATGTGAAGAAATTTGAGCAAATAATATGACAAAAATGATGTTGTTGAGAAAGCTCAAAAGAACCAATGAAGCCTTTGGAAGTTCTTTTCTGAAAAAAAATTGGTTTATTCAGTTGAAAAAAATAATTAAATGTCATTTTCACGAGTAGAATCATAGTTTCGTATTTCGGATTTAATTGAGCTTGCCAACGCAAACTAATGAAAGCACGCCCTTGAACGATTACTGTGGTTTGCTACCACAGTGCCGTTGTAGTTTTACAGTTTATGTTGATGGCGCATCGTCAGTATTATATACCCCAAACTTATCAGCCGCCGTGAATAAAAAAGTGTTTCTTTAGTAATTGTTAAAATGAAGTGACTTTCGTTTTAATAGTATTGTTGGTGGAAAGCTGGCTTCCGGTTCCTTTAATGATAGCTCCGCACAAAAATCTGCCGGGACCCCATTATCCAATAAACTATAGAGAACATAACTCTCACTTTACAATGTATTTACGAAAAAACAAAACTGGTATTGTTAGAAGCAAATATAGTTAAAAAGTTGCCCTTTTTTGTTGTAATTTTACAATAATCGCTATCATACATGTTGTTTTTAAAGATGTAAAAATGAGCAATAAAAAAATTAGGCTCACGTATTATAATTCATCTAGTCTTCAGTTTCATTTGCACCTATGAACTATATGAATAGTAACACCTTTACTATTATTTCTTATTGAGTGAGCTAATTTTTTGACCGTCGAGTTACAAACTAACTGATTATTTATCGGGTAGAATTTATCGCCGCTTTTGATTATTTTTATTGCATTTTGTTCGGCGAGCATTGCTGCAAATACTTTTGATATTTAATCGCTTGTAAGCTCCGTCTAACCATTAAATATTGGTTTTTTAACATTAAAAAGAAATTGTCCACCATAATTTGTTGTGTATTCCGAATTGTATGTCTTTATTATAACATTAAAGTTGAAAGGGAGACAAAATTTGTTGCGCTTATCTGTAGACTGTGGTCTGTTGTAGCTGTAATTATTGCCAAGGTAGGCAGGCTATCGATCCATCAGTGATTTAATTCTGAATCGTGTCTCAGTAAGGAGTGGTGCCCTGTATCTCTCACTAAACATATATCTCTACTAGCTCTGTGCCTATGCAATACTAGTAGCTACCACTGATTAGTGCGCATAGACAATTTCTATCTTACCATTGGCTCCTATTCAACGCTTTTGAGATTAACAGTCATTAACCTTGCTATGGCGTGAGATTAATTGTAGATTAATTTAACAACACATATCTCACAGATTGGCTGAGTGACTGCTAGTGGAACTAATGTTCTCTTGCATTATAGAAATGGGTTTTTTTTACTTGGAGTTGTTTCCTCTCTTGTGGGCAGACAACTTATAGTAGCCCTAGAGTTAATTCGCAAACTTTTTGCTGATAATGTGGTGTGACTTGCATAGGCAACTAACCTTTTTGTTTGAATGAGTTTCTATATTACAAAAGTTTGACTGAATAGACGAAGACAAAAAATCATTTTTTTAAAATGTCTGCCCAAGTAGTACGGGTTGTTACTCCCTGACTATATACAGTATTTCTCTACAACATTTTACTGTCCTGTTTTTCGTTGTAGCTGTCGTTTGAAATAGTAGTTTACTGGGTACAGCATATACTCATAGTGACCATACCTTTCATTCTTCTTTACCAAAGAGGTATGTTGTTATATTATCCATATCCCCCGATGGAGTTGCCTTCTCTCTTTTTGTATATCCAATATTATAGACTCTACTACTTAACAGGCCTTTGTGGGTAGTATTTGTTTAGCTGATGATTGTTATAGCAAGTCGGTCATAATTATACTAAATCTATTAATTTGCCATAAATCCTATGATGAGGTTTGATTACCAGCTTTCCAATTTGGCTGATTTTCATCAAAAGTAACAGAAAATAGATTTTTTTGGGAACCAAACTTGATTTTTAGCTCATTAAATTTGAGTATACATTTTTAAATTGTCCACTTTTTGTCAAAATACTTTATTCCAATTATTAATGCTTGAAGTTTAATTGACAAATTTTATTCAAAAGCTGAGATATTGTCTGTATCCACCACTTGTTGCAGGGCCGTATATAGCAGAACCTGTGAAGGAATGGGGGTGGCCAGTGATGTCACTGGGTATATTATATTTCATCTACTGGATACCAGTACAAGGTCTATGCATTGTAAGTATCCCACTTACCTGATTGGTTATACTTGTAGGGAGTTGTCTCCAATTAGAGTGCACAACTCCACAATTCACTCCACAACTCCACTATTCAGCTCAGTGTTATAGCATTAATGCAAGCTACTTTTTACATTTGGTCTAGTGAAATAGTGCATAATGCAGGCCGTTAAATAAAACTGTATACATGTCCAGAAAGCTTGCCAAGTGTCGCAGATTTTTATCCTCTGCGGCATCCTGGTTATGTTTTACCTCTGTTGAGATATCTAAGGTCACAGTGGTCGGCTTGTTGGTTATCACAAATGCTTTATTTTGGGATTAATTTTTGACTTTTTTACTGCGTTTAGAACATGATTATTGAAAGGTGATCACATTTCGAATGCAACCTGCTGCAACCTGCTGCAAACAGCTGATCGCCGAGTTAGACTCTGTAAAATATTTATTCAACATTTGATTTTATTTCAACTGGTTGTGTTTGTCTTTTTATCTCCTCAAAGAAGCATCATGACAAAAAATAAGTAAATTGAAGTTTAGGTTACAGGCAAAGTGTTTCCTCTTTTAAAAATTTGAAAAATTTTCCAACATTGTTTAATATTGTATTTCCACTGGAAACTGTTAGACGTTATGAGCTAAGTTTCCATATACACATTCATGAACGGTAAAGAAAGTTACTGATTTGATGAGCGCCGGAAAATATGTGTTCCAGCGCTCGGCAAAAAATTTTTAAAGTTTTTCGGAATAAGCATCATCAATGGCTTGCACAGTAATAAAATATATATTTTTTAATAAGCGGTCCTTTCCAATAATGAACATAGGCAAGTTTGATTGGTTTAATAATAATTATTGAATGCGGTACAGTGTGATAAGTAATAGAATAATAAAAATGAAATAGTATAGATGCTGTTTATTGTCAAATGTGTTATAATGCACTATGAAGGTGATTATGCTGTTATAACTATTAAATAATAAATGAAGGCTGATGACATCACCGCTAGTTCTACTGCCATTGATCTATTAACCACACATACAATATTATCTAGCCTCTAGTTGGAATGAGTCCATGATATTAAACCTGTGGATACTCAATCGCAATAAATATTTGGAAGTTTCTACTACCACGTGAAGGAACTGCGTAGTAGATTCTGGCTTATTGCTTGTAACGATAATTTGCTATGCAGTGTTTCTAGACTGCGCATTCACTCAGACTTTGGAGGTACTGACTCCTACTGATCCTTACTGACTGTTTTGTGAATTCAATAATGTTTACAGAATGACCCCCATTGCTAAAAACTTGCATAAAAATTTGATATGAAAACTTAGTCATGGTAACTGTCTCATTAATTTTTGTTTCAGAGGTTACTGTGTTCGGGTTTCATTTTTTTTATTGATAAAATTCGAAAGCTTATGTAACTGTAGGTGTACTCCTTTTCCTTCTAATGGCGTCAGTAATTTTTATGATTTGTACGGATTTGAGGTTTCAGGTGCAGTAAGTTACAGTAAAACTGCAAATTACTCCAGCGGAATCCTCTGAAAATCCACCTGAGATTAATCTAAACTTGCTTTCGTAAAATGATCTCACTAGCTAGTGACAGCTGACGTCGTGTTCTCTCACATACTAAATTTTGTTTGCAGCTGACGGAGGTGAACCTAAACAATATGGTGTGTCCAGCCATATCTGATCCTTTCTACGGTAGATTCTATAGGCTTATAGCCATGGGACACTGTGGAGTGTGCATTCTAGGCTTTGGTAAACTGTACACATACGTTTCACTCAAGCTTATCAAGAAGATATCTGGTGATGACTCTATGGAATATGTCAATGGCATTTCCTCATTGCAGACCAATGGGAGTGCAACAAATATTGTAGTCAATGGCTCCGTGTCCAATGGGCATATCACCAAAAATGACTAGTTTTCGTCTCGTTGTTTCACCAATTCCTTACATATTTTACCATAATTTTCAATTTTCCATGAGTTGAACATCTCGTAGACTCAGATTGCATCATTCACGTATAGCCCTAGATTGTGCCAAATATTATTGTATGCCTCAGTATTACGAAAAGCTACCAGAGCCAAAGATGTTGTTCAGCAAGAAACTCAATTGGCTCTTCTGCAAGCTTTAAAGTTGTCTCCTCTTTGAACTCAAAAGCTACTTATTTGTTATCAAGTGATGTAATCACTTCTATGTAGTTCATCTTGATTCACATTTTTATAGCAATGCAATGCATTGTATGAAAGCATGATTTGGTATTCAAGTATTATTTGGGCGTTTTTATGGTACCCTCTTTCCAGCCAATCGTGTGCATAATAATCATATTCATTTATGGTTTTCTCTGGCTCGTACTAACCAATTAAATTTCAGTCTGGTATCTTATGAAACGCATCATCATCCGAACTAGAGTCGATCTCAATATTTGCAGATTGGTTAACTCTTTTCTGCTTTATTATTGCAAAAATAGATTATTGTATTTTTTGAAATAAATAGTTTTGGTTTTTTCTTCTGTTTGAACATGGGCTATGTGTTATAGAGAATTTATATTACACTTAATTGTACAGACACTTTATCTTTTTGTGCACAAGTAGTAACATCCGTCTAGCGATCGCATTAATTTAAATTAATTATTATATTTTTACCGAGTATTTGTGCAAACATCACTGTGCGTGCAATATAACAGTTGTCTATCATATTGTGGCATATTATTGTCAAGTAAATACGCAAGTAAAATAATAAGTTTTATCGCTATTTGGATTATTTTAAGAAATAATAAACTGTAGAGCATGTATAGAGAGTGTGTGAAAAATGTTCGTTCTTCTTTGGAATTATCTTTTAGTTCATTAGTAGCATGAGAATTGGCAGAAAGATGAAGTTGAGGAAGGGTGCTATGCGACCAGCCCCATCCGTGTTATCCAACTGCTGCTCTATTTCTCTGGTCGTCTGCCTCACGGTGACCTAAAATATATAATGTTTAGCCAACATACAAATTAATTTGCATATAATCTGGAAGAGCTCAAGCTATCCAACAGCAAAAGTTCTAGATCAAAGTGAAGGACAAAACAAGGTTGGGTACTTACAGCCGGTTGTCGGACGGTAATGGGCGCTTGAGTTCTTCTTGTTGTTCCTGGTGGAAAAAAAGATTGAACTTGAATTGAAAAACTGATAAGGAGATTCACAAAAACCAAGGACCATTAATAGTGAATGAAATGACAATTTTTCACCAAATTTCTATTTTTAAAATTGACGATCAACTCTAAACCAACCAAAGATCAGTGACAAAATATGATAAAACTGGTCTCCAAGTGACTAGATCACATTTTTTCCCGATTTGTTAGCACAACAGGAGTTGATCAAAAACAGTAATTATTAATGACTAAGTTGAAGGAATTTGAAAAGTAGCTACACTAGTAGTTCGAAACTGGCAGCTAGATGGAAGCAGCAATGAGTTGCTCTTGAACCCTTGAGCTACTAGGATGAACCAAACTCCGTAACACTCACTAGCGACGGTTGGAGGATTTGTCCGTTGGGTGATGACTGGGGGACGAGAGGGTGTAGAAGGAATACCAGGGGTGGCAACCGTCGGTGCAAAAGTTCTCAACCACGGAGGCAATAAAGTCGATTGAAATATACCAAAAGTTCCATCTATATTTCTACTTGTAGACTGCTGTGGAAAGGTGGGTATTGTCTTTGGTGTAGCCAATTGAGTACAGGAAGCATTCAAACCGTGAAGCAGCTCTTTCACAAGAAGCACATAGTTTTCGCGACAACGTAACAACCATGTTTCGTTCCTTATACACCTCTACAATGATAATTCTTATTTTATCTGTATGTTTTAGACCAACTCTCAAAAACTGCCATCACGCTAATTTATTTTTAATTTTATTCAACATATATGAACAAACACTAAATATTAGCAAGCTTAATATAAAATAATACGTTTCCCTACATGATATGGGAAGTTGTGCACTCATTTAGGAAACAACTCCTAGCTTCAAAACTTAAACTTTCCAGGCAAGGTTTATTAACCGACCGATACATAAAAATCTGCTCAGGATAAAAAATGGTTGTCATTAAGGACTGCAACCATCTTTCTCATAATTCCTAAAACAGCTCATAGACCACAGAGCGTTATTATATGTAATATTTTCTCATGGCGGTATTTTGTTTGTTAAACAGTTTATATAAAACATCAAAATGGAAACTACAACACCTGACCTACAAAATGGAAACTATGACGCCTGACCTACAAAACGGAAACTACGACACTTGACCTACAAAACGGAAGCTATGACACTTGACCTACAAAACCAATCCCATAGCTTCTGCTACAAAAAACAAATCTTTACTTTGACAGCTCTGTAAATGCATACTCACATTTGTTACCAGAAATATACAACTTGTCATTACCGCTTTTGCAACCGTGTTTAGCAGAGTTATTTGTTCTAGAAGAACTAAGGCTGTTTAAAACTTGGAGTGGTTTTCTTTTTGGGTAAACGATTATGTCAGCCGACTCATGTTATCTTAGCCAGATGGCCAAAATGCTAGCTACACAGGTGGGTCGGCTATTCAATGGGGGAGTAAACCCCCTCACCATTACATATTCAGCCCACCACTGTAAACACCTCCCACAAATGTAAACCCCACCCACCACTGTAAACCCCACCTCTTGAAAGCAACCCCATCTAATTTTATCTTATTAATTTTATCTAATTCAACCAGATGACAGTTTTTCACATCGCACTGAGTGAATAAAAAAAACATATAAAAAAATGTGAAGATGATCACATTGAATCTAACCTGCGCATCCGTTACTTCATCACAAATTTCCATAACTTTTGCATCATCCATATCTTGGTACTGCCCAGTGTTAATCATAGACAAGGCCTGTCCACCGTGCATGAGATTCATCTCATACAACTTTTTAAAACACCTGTTTGTAACTTGGTTCATCTTCACCTACAAAATGTGACAGTATCACTACCAACACACAACCCAACCATGTGATAAGCCACACCCACTTTGAGAGAAACAACATTAAGCCGCTATGCAATTCATAGTTTTAGATAATTTAAATAGTTTGTTTTACTACGTTGCGGTTCTGATGATAAGCTTACAAAACGTACCCAATCCTCAGGTTCATCACAGGTTGTCTCTATGATACGACACAGTGATCTAACGCTGTTAGGATAAATCATAAATTTGCGAGAAGCTTGTTGAATGTCGTAGATAAATTTGTTGTAACCGCGTTTGACTCTGTTACTGCAATCTTTAATCTTGTGTCTCAAACAAGGCACAAACTACAAGCGCAGACAAAATGTCAAACTTGTTTTACATCGAACACTTTAGTATGGAAAGATTACCAAACTTACCATGCTGTCAAAGTTGGGCATAATCATACATAAAGATTCAAATGTTGTCATTGGCTTCATCATAGATACTTCTTCACCTTTTATCTCGGCTCTACAGTCGTCTATTGGGTGTGACGAACATCGAAATATCTACGATCATGCCAACAATATGTTTTTATGATTAGTTGTCTTTCAGTAGTAAAGAAACAAAGAAAGTTATTGTTTTCAAGCAAAGAACTTGTTCATGGTGGTTTGACGATAAAGTTAATAATTTAGTAAATATACTACCTCTTCACAGAACTCATCGTAAAATTCCCAGTTTATCATTGAGAGTTGTATTCCCATTTGTACTTCATTCGACTGTTCTTCAGTACAGTAATACTCATACAACTGTAATATAAATCGACCAGACATAACATTAAATCTGTATTAAAAATGTTTATGGTGACAAGCAATGAAATAATACAACATTTACGATGCTTTTAGAAGAAACTTACTGGTAATAAGCCAGGAATTTCACTAGCGAGACATTGCAAAACGGGACGAAAGTGTGTCTTAATAGCACAAAAATGCGTATATTTTTGTTTCATCATTTCGTCATTTCCATTCATAACCTGCAAGGCCATAGTTTTGTCTACAAGTACAAAGAAGACCTGTCAACAAAAGGCATAACATTGTTAGATTTCTTTGTAAAACTATGGCCTTTTACTACTAACCCAATGTTCTTGTTTCGACTGTTGGCATCCCTGGATAATCATGAAGTGTAAATGTGCTCATACTGTAGTACTTTTCATGTATAAAACCAAGGTACATGGCATAGTGCATTGGGTTGAATAAAACATCTGGTACTTTATCTGGTCCAATGTGTAACAGCTCTGGGACTAAACGCTCTGACAGCGTTCCATTTTTGGGGTAGAAGCAGCTGCCGAGGGGAGTGATATTGGCTCGTACATCAACTAGCATAGCATCCCAACATTCTACAAATTAATTTGCATATATATATATTTTATTATTGAACCAGCGGTACATCCTCTAATAGAGGCGACCTTTAGAGGTTTCAGTACATGAAATAGCTATCAAAGCAAATAACCTATACCCATGCCCGCCGTTACTGGTTACTCTTCCGAAAAGGCAGAGGGGGATCTTTTACTAGCATGACTCCATAGTTATTATGGAGAGTGCAATCAAACTAGGGACCACGTTATTTTTATGCCCATATCCGACCAGGCAGAGCATAGGAAGCCAAATATCTTGCTCACAGATAACCGTATTGGGAATCGAACCCCAGATCCAGGATTGAAGTGCAAGCACCTTAACCACTAGACCACACGTGCATAAAATTGGAAAGCAATTAATTTATTGATGTCATTGGTGCTAGCGGGTTTAGTAGCAAAAACAGTCAGTGGGTGGTACTGCTAAAACTACGTAACTCGATTTTCAATTAATTTCTTTTAATGAAAACTGCGGTCTCCACTGACCTCGGTGTCCAGGCTGATAAAAACGATTCAGTTCTGTAAATCTGTATGCATCACTTGCTAGAGCAACAAAAAAAATCCATATTATCAGTCTGTAGTTGAACATGATTATGTCATGCCTGCAGCATACTTCAAATAATCAAAATGATCTCCACAACAATAGCGCACGCGATGTCACAACCGCCATTAACGTCACAGCTACAGATCCATAGACAGACACAACGTTTAATAAGCTTAATCAAAAACATCAACTGACGCCATTGATATCCAAATAATAATTTCGAAGTTTGAGGTAAATATAGAACTAAATAACAAAGTTGATCACTGAAACGGCGCTCAAGCTACTTTCACAGACTAGTTCAAGGATTACTACTGGTTTCCGGTTTTTAGCAAGTGGTCAACAAGATTTGTTCATCCAAATAGGAAGTGTTTTTGTGCAACAAGGTTACATTTTAAAATGTAAGCAAGTGCTACCGAGAATGTGTAGTATTTTTAAAATAGATACCAGACCTATTAAAATTTGTTTGATGAAAGTGAGTTGTGTTTGTTAAGTTCCATGTGATGGATTTTCTCACATGATGATGATAATTATTAATAATAACAATAAATAATAATAATTATTATTATAATTATTATAATAATAATAATTATTATTATATTAATAGTAATAATACTTATTATTATTATATTAATAGTAATAATACTTATTATTATTGTTTATTATTATTGTATTTATTGCATTATTATTTTTTATAACAATTATTAATTATATTAATTGTTGATTGAATATATTATTGTAACTAATAATAATATTTATTACTTATAAATAATAAAAATAGTAATAAAAATAAATTAATATTATTAATTGTTGTGAAGAATAATAATAAATCGACAAACACTACTATTATTTATTTATCATCAATATCATCATAATAATAATTAAATTATTATGATAATAATAATAATGAATGATAATAATGATTAATTATGTTATGTTTATCTAGATCTCTTAAACCACTGAGTGTGGGAAGGGGGAGACGTCATGTTGTTAGTTATCAAAACTAAAATTGTAAAAGAAAAAAGCAAATCTCGACATCCAGCACCACTATCTTTTGTGCTGAGCTCTCAACTCTCTGGAAGTGCGACAGAAAAAGCCTTGGTGCATGAAAACTTGTATTGCAAACTTGCACCGGAGGCACTGACCTAACCACTGATCTAATAAGATGTCTGGATTGGGAAAAAATCTGTTGGTTTTCGAATTCAGTCTTGAGAAAAGAATAATGTTTGTCACCGACAACTTTACTAAACAATTTGTGACGAGCATCTCTCTGTCTCTCTTCTAATGAGGGCAATCCGAGAGCCACCCTAGCCTTTGTGTCACTAACAACTCCTTTTAGGCCACACATGAATTGGAGGAGTCGTTAGTGTCACAAAGGGTAGGCTGGCTCTCAGATTATAATAATTTAATTATAAGTTGTTAATAATACTTAGCTACCATGTTATCATTATTATTGTATAAATAAATGAGCAAATAATTATAATAATAATCAATTCATTATTATTGCTATTTACAAACTAATAAATTAGTGAATTTATTTGACTTTGAAGCAGCAAGAAGAAATAGTAGATGATCAATAGAAAGAAGATGATCATTAGAGGTGTTTCTGCTCTTTTTTAGCCTTAAATTATCATTTGTTATCATGATCATTGTTGTGATTAGTTTATTACTATTGAAGAGGGTTTCCCCCAAAGCAGTGTTTAGTTTATTGCATAGTATAGATAGATAGATTTTAAAGATAATGATAGTGATGGTTGATGCTTTACAGTCCACCCTAAAGTTATTATAAGGAAACCATAACAAGAGCATGTTTTTTCTACTGATCACAATAATTATAGTATGATTTATGACACTCTTGTTGCTTGATAATAGATAAAACTGACAATTTTAAACTGTCTAAAAATGTTCCTGGGGATGTATTATCCTCAAGTTATGTGTATTTTGATTACGCATTATTCTGTCATATTGTGCTTTCAGCTTTTCTAATAATTAATGTTTGTTTTATTGCTTTACTACAGTGTTAACTTACATTACTTCCTTCCTTGGAGTTTTTATTTTTGAAACTATTAGAGTTTAAAAAAAAAGATGGTTGTTTATGTTGCAGAAATATGGCAGCGTGGAGACAGAAGCAGTGGAAGTACAAGAACACTGGACCTAAATGTCCTAAAAAAGAGGTAGGATTGTTTTTTTGTTTGTTTAGTGCGTTATCATAGATTTACATTACAATAGAATGGTATAATAGTAGAATAGTATCTCATACATTGCTTTCTTGAATCTACAGGAATGGGTGACTGGAATATCTGCAAGTCGTTTGATGCAAACGGCAGGCAACTACATCCAGGCTAGTTCCAAGTATATGGTATTTAACATCGACGGCCATGGTGGGTTCTTTTTACTTGATATTTATGCATACATTGCTCTCGAGTATTTGTTAGTCATGAAGCAATATTAGTTAACTCGATTGAATCTCTCACTGAATGAACATTCGAGTCTGTAAAACTACACTGATTTATGACCTATCGACAAGGAAGTACTGGTATTTGTTAAATGATAAATTGTTTGATTTAAAACACACTGTATACTGTACATATGCTGTCTATGGGCTTGGTGTAACTCATTATAATGTTATTGATGTGGTTCAAAGGTCAAAAGTTGAAACTGGTTTTATTGACTCATCGCCTTTTTCATAAATCTCCATCTAGACTAAAAGTCCATGTGAATGTTATCTGACGTTGCCTAATGGTAGGCTTGTCCTGATAAAGAGGACTTTGGCAGTGAAATTTGTTCAATTATTTTGATACATACTTTCTCATCGTTCTCTGATCTAACTCGCTTTTGTTTATCGTAGCTTGACTGCACAGCAGCGGAAATACTAAATAGTGTGAATCTGAAACTGAGTCTATGAAGATTCTATGCATAAAATTCTCAAAAATGATTCTTTGAACGGCAGGCTGTTTAGGAATTTATTTTTACTGATGGTTTTTGGTTTGTTCAGGAAACAAAAGTGAGGTCATTTTTAAATAGACATAAATCAACAAATAGGTATGGTCCTATTTTGATAGGAGGTCTCGACTCCATAACTTGTATCAAATGCAAGTGAATAAGTTTATTGCATGTAGCCTTAAAACGTGTGATTGTATTTTAGGAGGTGGTGCTCTGGGTGTCCTACCGTTAGACACATGTGGGCACATCAGCTCACAACTGCCCATAATGTATGCGCATGGCAGTAAGTATCAATTCTGCTCACTTTGAATACCCATTTATTTTGTCACATTCACCCAGTGATTCATTTTATTTAAAATGAGAGTGATAGAAGTGGTGGAAGGTTTGTTATGTTCATGTGGAATATCTATCGACCGCATGTAGGTTTTGTCTCTGACTTTGGCTTCTCTCCTCATGACGACACGTTGTTGGCCACAACCTCTTTTGACAACTTGATTAAATTGTGGAAGCTTCCGGAGCAACCAGAGAGGTCTGCACCGACAGAGGCTCACGCCACATTTCCAGAACTACCTAAAAGAGGGGATGCGCTGCAGTGGAATCCACTTGTCACTAACCTGATGTCTGTAGTCACAGGCAATCTGCTGAGGCTGTATGATGTGTCCACCAGAGAGAAGATATTTGGTGAGTTTGTGGAGTTTCTTCCCCTTGCCTAACATAGAACAACTAGCTAGACTTGTCTGTAGACAAATTTATTTGACCTGCTTCTTGTTTGTAGGCGTCAGTGTCAGAATGTTTTGTGGTTTTATGCAGTTTCATCATGTAAATGTTAATTTTGTTGCTCCAAAACTCCTTAAGCAGGAAGTCAGGATGGCTGAGCGGTCTAAGGCGCTGCGTTCAGGTCGCAGTCTACTCTTGTAGGCGTGGGTTCAAATCCCACTTCTGACAAACTTTTACCTTTTAATAAATTAAAATCTCAGGATCATACTTTCAAGAACCTAGATGGTCATTGGGAGATAAAATAATGCTGCTCTTGATTTGATTCTAAATATAGAGTTTATTTGTTTGTAGACTTTGATTGTCACGAAGATGTCATCCAAGGCGCTTGTTGGTCATTGGATGGTTCCTTACTAGTCACTACCGCCAAAGACCGTCTGGTGCGGCTCTTTGATCCCAGATCTAACGACAGCGCTGCTGTGCAGGTGCGTTCATCTCTCAACCTGTAGTTAGTTGGTGTCACAACAAGGTATGTGTATTATCTTCTAAATTTGGGTTATTGTGCACTTGAGATAGTATCATTATCATGGAATATGACATCACTTAGTTAAACAGCAAGTCCTTTCTAATAACCAATTGAAGTTTATCAGATAAATCTTGATTGAAAAGAACCAATTAATACAGATTAATAGAACTACAAATCTTAGAGCGAATAGTCTTGCTTTTTTCTATTGCACTCTGTATCGATGTCTAATAAATAAGCTACAATTTGACTATTTGTTCAGTTGTAGTTACTGGGTAGGTGTCTATTAATGTATTGTATAGCAGCCTTTTTATGTGTGCTTGTGTGATGTGTTGGTACGGCTATGTATGCGTATGCCCGCCAGTGTGTCCGTGATGTTTATGCATCTCTCTAGACCAGAAGCTTGCACCATTACCTAATGAACCACTCTATTATACAATATAGTACAATGAATGGGTTGGAAATTGGATGGAAATGAAAATGTACATTCAAGTTTCCACGTGATTTCATTGACTGCTGATGATAATGAAATCTTGTTTGTTTTATGTTATCCTCCGAGCATGTTGTTGTAATTCTAACGATTCATATTTTTAATTTTTTTCTGTTAGTTACCAAGGGCAACTGGATACAATGTTTTCACCTAACATTGTGGTGGGAATCATTTTATATTATACGTTTTACAGACAACGCGGCGTGTTGCTGCCGCTGCCGCTGCTGCTGCTACGGTTCACAACCTAGTCCACTCAAATTATTTAATTCAAACTTTCACTTAATAATACTCAACAGTAAAACTTCTGTGTGAGTGTCAGTTGATATACAAGTGTGCTACTTCAGAGGAAACATCATACTAATCCAATTGATTTCTATGATCGTTGGTTGTGATAGTATTACATAATATTGTATTGAGGGGCTCGCTTTGTAACGTCTGCTTTAGAATGTATCGTGTGGTGCGCTTGCATGGGTTTGTGCGCAGCAGGTTTAGGATTGGTGAAAGTTTTCTTTAACCCATTAAATCAATCAAGAGTTTTACCCAGTGCTGGGGTTTGGCATTTGGTTCAGTTGGTTTACTTTGGAATTGTGTTCTCGGTCCATTCTTTGTTGTATGATTTGTGATCCTGAAAGTTGACTGCATGTTTTTATTTCTTATTATATTGTATAATGTTAGCTGGTCCCCCCCCCTCCCTTGTATGGACAGGTATGTAAATATGTGAGTTCATCTAGACTGTATGACATTCACAGTGAATTGGTGAATTTAGATTAGCATATAATGGGAGGTTACAGCTGGTATAGGTATTGTTCTATGGAAATGAAAGTCGTAGTATCTGTCCAGTTTAGCATGCTATTTGTTATGTTTTAGTCGTGCCAAAGTCACGGAGGGGTGAAGGACTCTAGAATTGTGTATGTCAATGAGAATCGTTTTATGACCACAGGCTATGATGCAGTAAGTACCTGAATGTAGTAATAAAAGTATCCAGCTTACTAGCAGCTAGATATTGGAATCTTCTTTCAGAGCTATTAATGGAGTTGTCTGTCCAATTGTTTTGCAATTCAGAAGTTCAACGCAGTAGTTACTATTCACTAAAACACTACAGGGTTCTTTCCCCATTATTATTTATGTATTATTGTATAATTCTTTCGGGTTCTTGTGTCATCAGTGGATGACGGTGGACAGCTAATGTAGTTGATCCTTATTCATCTATTTACACTCAGTTATTGATCTATACAACTATTGTTATCGCGTTTTATTGTTGTGCACCTCTATTGACCTCACGCTCTATTACGTGTCACTCTATTACAGAGTAGGAATAGAGAACTGATGGTGTACGATGTACGTAATTTATCAGAGGCTCTCAGCACTGTGGAAATTGACAACAACAATGGGTGAGTCAGCCGTTGATATGGAGTTGTTCTCTCATTAATGAGATAACTCCAACACAATTTTTTCAGTTACTATTATAAATCAAATTGATAACATGGTTTGTGTAGTTGTGCTAGGCGATACCAGTTTGCTCACCTGATTAGGAGTTTTCTACCCGAATTTGCATTTATGATTACGGGGAGATAACTGCCAGCTGTAAAGTGAACTTTGCTGTATTCAGGACCCTGATTCCCCTGTTTGACCAGGACACTAACATGTTGTACTTAGCCGGCAAGGGAGACAACCACGTTAGGTTTATGGAATGTTCTAGCAAGAACCCATTCGCTGTACAAGGTATAAATGTTGTTATCTTTTAATGATTAACCAATTCATCGACAGAAGAACATGATAATTATTTTTTCTTGTGTACTGTAACATGTGAGCACAACTCCAGGAATCAGAATGAAAAATGCTCTGTTGATTGCTTCTGTAGGTTTTTTTACTTATCTTTGTCTGTTTTTAGTAAATTTCCTTTAGATGTAAGTCTGCTGTTGGTTACAATAACTCAACTCTATGTATAGCTCTACTGTTTTATGACAGCTGCCTGTGATATGCTACAAATCCAGCTAAAGGGGGCGTGTCTGATCCCGAAGCGATCGGTGGATGTGATGAAAGGAGAAGTTAACAGAATGCTTTTGTTAAACAAAGACAGCGTAGTACCAGTTCCATACATCATTCCGAGACGGGTACGTATGTGTTACCTAGCATAGTATGGTAATGTGGTTATGGTGATAATAGAGTTATACACAATAGAGTTATACACAAAGTTATACATCATATATGCAATGTCTGTTGTAGTCATACGCAGAGTTTCACGCTGATGTATTTCCTGATACTTACTCTGCAGAGCCAGGATGTGACATCACAGAATGGTTAGCGGGAGAAACACCCAAAGTAAGTGTCAATTACTTTCTGAATGTGTGACCTCAATTCTGACCCATTAAACGGAAATAAATGGCCCCAGACACCTGCTTTAAAAGTTGTGTTATGTCATGTGAGTGACATCTGCCAATCATGGATGCCTTGTGTCATGTCTGGCACCTGTTGTAGATTGTCAAAATCAGTCTCGACCCAGCAAAGACAGGAAAAAAATCGGATGCTGTTGCTGCCGTGTCAGTGAAACCAGATGCACAACCTGCAAAGCCTGTGGTCATTGGTAACGGTGATCAAGCCTCAAACGGACATCATGTACCTGTCAGCAAACCAACCGCTGCTATACCTGACAAACCTAAGGCTTCCCCTGCACCGGCACCTCAACGCGTCACCCCACCTGTTAGTGGTTGCCAATATTTGACTAGCGACAGGTGGAAGGCTTCTTGTGCACTTGACTAGCATGAGTAGTCATCACTTCCTGTCTGCGTTTTTTGTTGTCTTTTTTGCTGCTGCGCTATATAAGTTAATTAATCAGTAACGAGAACAATTTTTTTGAAAATTCAATTCATTTGAACTGTTGTTACCACGTCTCAATTAGATGTGAAATTCTTACTAAATAGTTGTTATTGATTCTAGTAAGTTTTCTCTGGCAGGTACGTGATAGTCCAAGTAAGGCTACTGCGCAGGTTAAGACAGAAGAGCATTCTACCCAGACTACACCCTCTAGAACTGATGCACCATCTAATAAACAGTCAAAAACCTTCAAATGTATGTTTTATATAATCTCTCTTCTAGCGGTTTTCTTCTATTAATTATTTGGTTATGTACCATTCACACTGGTATCAGCGGGCAGTAAACATATACAGTTTGATGAGCCATGTTTAACACCGAGAGATTTGATGCTCAATTCAAAACCATTTAAAAGCGGCCACTAATAAAGTTGTACCTAAACACTGCCAACTCTATTCATTTGTACCTAAAAACTGCCAACTCTATTCATTATCATTCAAATAATAATTAATAAATTTAGTTTTTCGCCATTTCAAATGTTTTAAAAATATATTTGACAATTATATTTTATTTGAAATCGATAATTGCATTACTTTACACAAATCCATTTGTTTTCTTTTCATCGTTGTCATGGTTACACAATCAAATGAATACTAAACTTGGTATTTACTTGACCTAATTAAATCGGCCAATTAAAAATGTTGGCTCAGTTTACTTTATGGATTTGTGTGGCTTATACTACTGTCAGATTTCCAGATGAGCAATACTCTTGTAAAAATTCTTGAAACTATTTCATCTACTGCTTGATTTGATGGTGTGTTTTCATCAGTTGATTGTTATCAAGTGATTAATTCAACCTTTGGCAAAGTGGTATAGTTGAAGATGGTCTTGGCCTTAAATATCGCTGTTGTCATGTGACAATAAAACAGGCCAAATTTCCGTTTAAGCTGCTAATTGTGGCAGCGGTTATTGGAGTTGTCTTCTCTACAGATGGAAAACCTGAAATTGCATCAGCGATTCTCACAATTGCATTCACTCAAGTTTTGCTTAAAAGTATTTTGGTAATTCCAACATAAAACCATCATGGGAAATCCGTGTCTTATGCTACTAAAATTTCCATTGCCACCAGTTTCTTCTATATTGCTTTGCCTCTCAATATAGGACCTTTTCTAGCCTTGGTGCTAATATTACACAAAGTTGTATGAATCTATGATGATAGTTTGTGCCAACTGTTAGACCCCATTCTACACATTCATTATGTGTAAGATTATAATCTGCGCTGATTCCATAGCTGTAGAGATACAAACAGAAAAACCATTGAAATGGCCTCACTTAAGCCATCCTGGTATGTTCATACATCTATTGTATTATAATATATATCCAAGCCTTCTCTCTCCCTCGTTGTCAATACATCATATCCTCAACATACAGGAAGTGGTCGTACTTCTGTCTTGTTCGTTTTCACTCTTCAAGTCAACTCAAATATTCTGTTCTAATAGATGAGAGAGAGAGATACGTATGGACTATGTTACAATACAATGATATCTTTTCCACATTGTCCCCTCAATCAATGAGCTCCAAATGCTAGATCTGAATTATCACTGAGGGTTTGCTGGAAAGCAATAATAATTGACTAGTTAGCTAGTAGTAGAAGGTATACAGTACTTCCCCACTAATGGTAGGGCATGTACAGTAAGTTTTATATTGAAGCTTTGGAAGGTTGCATTTGGCGTGTGTTGCTGAGAGATTGCTAGTGTGAAGCGCTCTACATAGAGTGCAACACGTTAACTCTATTGTAAAGAATATCTGGGCTGGTGCTACGTCTAACCTAGTTTCTTTCTTACATGTTACTTGTCGTTAACACTCATCTCTTGTCTAACCGTGGTGCCAATATGGCCGACACTCATCGTAGTCGCTAGAAATATTCACTAACTGTGGGATATGGCTGCAGTTAAATGGTTATTTGATGTTTCCTTGTTGAGCGAAATTAAATATTTGCGGTGAGAAATTTATCAAAAATTTGGCATCAGTTTAATGGTTGGTGCAGTTGACCTTGACATTTGATTATTTTATTTGGCTGTACCATATTATATTGCATACAATGTAGAATTATCTGATTCTTGAGCTGTAAAATATCCTTAAGATTGCTTTTAATCAAAAGGTACGAAAGGTTTTAGTCTTATTATCCTCTTCACCCCTCTCCTCTTTCACAATTTTTTGCTTCAGAAAAGTCAAAAGCTATGTTGGTATTTTCGTCAATCGGTGGCGTTTATTTTAAAGTGGTTCAAACTGGTGACAAACAAAATAGAGGAGATAACTCTATAATATTCTTTACTATCAATTTATTTCTAATGATATTGCGTCTTTCTTAGTATCAGGCGGTTAGCTAAGCAGTATTATATAATAATTGCTATGTGGCTACACATAATATAGTAATATGTTTGTTATGCAAAACATGCCATCTGTGTGGCGTAAAAATTTCACCACATTAAATAAAATTGATGAGAATAATAATAATAATAATTATCATGATATTGTGCAATAACAGTAATATTATAAATAAACTGATCAATATGAAAGCAGATTTAGTTGGTTTAAAAATAAAAAACAGTATTAATATAAACTTATTATTAATAATTATATATATGGAGTTATCTACTTTACTTTATGCACAACTAATTTGAACTGCTTTGAAATAAACATCACCGCGTCAATCAGTGGTTTCAACTTCATCTAATTCTAGTAGGTGTATTGTGCAAATTGTACAGCTCATAAATTTTCCGTGTACATGTCTTTTTGCCAGTTGAATGTTACATTCATCTTGGAGTTGTGCACACTTTGTGACACACAGTGTTGCTATGTATCAAAATCATTTTCAAATTTTGCTTTTCTAGTTAAAATGATATTTTTTTTGAAAAAAGCATGACAATTCGTTTCCCTCATCTTCTCATGTGATGTTTTCTACTTGTCTATATCGAGGCTTCCTATACGCCTGACACTGTAGTTTCACACAGTCAGCTGTAGTAGTCTGTCACCATACCTACCATTGAGTTGTGGCCTGATTTGGTTTACTGTAGGGTAGATGTCCCCTCCCCTCAGTACTTGTAGCTTTAGCTCCACTCTTCTCCATTTCTCTCTCAAAATTTCTCGAATTCCTTTCCCGTACCCGCTGAGTTGCAAAAGGAGTTTCCCCGTTCATTCTCTTTCATATTTATTTATTGTGAATATTTTAGTTTTTGTGTTGTTCAGCAGTGCTTGGTGCTCATTTATGTGAAACTATTATTTGCGAATGTAAAAATGGATAAAATGGATTAAGCTAGTGACTATTGTTGCCTGTGTACAAATATTGTGTAACTCCTTATTTGTTAGCTGGGTTTTTACTAGTGAGATTCCTCGAGTACATCGTGCAGGCGACTATGTCGTTGTTTGAACTGTTTAAACGTTGTCTCGTCTGTTGTAGTTTCGGTCAAAGCCGCCAAGTTTAGACACTTGAAGGGAACTCCTCTGCACAAGAGTCATCGCATAGACAACATCAAAAACCTGAGCAACTCAGTACCAGGGGAGTCAAACGGATTTGCCCTCAATCGTAGCAGATGTGCTATTTCTTTAAAGGGACCCGCCGGGCTAGTAGCTGTGCTAGAGGTATGCTCTGAATCTGTAGATAAATCTTATCGGTTTATACTGAGAATCTATCAGTTTATAGATGGAATGTATCTACAATTTCGAAACCGTTTAGTTGTTTTGCAAATCATTTAGACAATTCGAAAAGTTAGTGATAGTTGAGACTGTTTTACAATAATATGAACCATTTTGCAAATTTTTGCGAAGCACGTTGTTCAAGTGAGTTTCATAAATTTGGCCCGAGACCGTTTTGGTCATTAATTCATACCTAATCAGTTTCAAACGTTTGAGATTGTTTCAATTACAAAATCTTACAACTAACCGGGATACAATCGTATAATCACATGCTCGTAGCAATCAATAATTAGATATTATTTAAAGTTAAATGCTTGTGACATACTGTGACATACTGTGACGTACTGTGACATACTGTGACGTACTATGACATACTGTGACGTACTGTGACACACTGTGGTGCACTGTGATGTACTGTGACATATTGTGATGTACAACAATTTAAAAATAAACCTATGAAAGTTTCTGGGAAAATGTTGCAGTTTCATTGGTCTTGGAGTATAAATCAAACTCAAATAAGTGACTACAAATACAGTGTGTGCGCTCACTAATGCCTAAGGCTATATGATATGACACAATGGATATCTGCAGCAATCATTTATTAGCTGGCAAAGGTCCAAGTTACCAACCAATTGAAACTAGGGCAGTCGTTGAACACTCGTTGAGGGATCATCGATAACTGTCGTTTAACGGAAGTTATTTGTGCTTTAAACCATAGACACATTTATTTCCAACAACGTCTATGGAAACTCTATAGCTAAAGCGAGCCCAATTTAGTTTCTTTACGATCAGAAATTAATTACGATGATGTTATTGTTCGCTATATTTTTTATATATGCAATAATGTATTGTCACGACTTAAAACGGGGAAACAATGATAATAAGTTGACTCGTTGAAATTGTTGGTTAGATGGAGACAATTCTATGCCCTCAATGACTCTACCTACCTCGCTTGGCACTTCGCATCATTGTTGTCCATAGCCGCCATGTTTTTTTGGCACTCGACGATGGAGTTTCCAAATGGTCTCGTTTAATCCCGTTGTTGAGCCCTACGCAGAGGGTATCCGAAAGTGCCCTAAATTAGCTTGGACCTTGACTTGTTATAAAACTGTCATTAGCAGATGAAATGACCACTTGGGACCTTATTATAAACATATTCTACTTCCAGCTGGATAAAACTGGTAAGCTAGAAGATGCCCCGCTGCCAGCCTTCTCACACGGCTGTACTGTCAGCGACTTCAAGTGGGACCCATTCAACGACAGCCGTCTAGTCACAGGTTTGTGTGTACTTTAAGTATTGTATGTGTCTAGTCATAGGTTTGTGTGTACTTTATGCATAGTATGTGTCTAGTCACAGGTTTGTGTGTACTTTAGGTATTGTATGTGTCTAGTCATAGGTTTGTGTGTACTTTAGGTATTGTATGTGTCTAGTCATAGGTTTGTGTGTACTTTAGGTATTGTATGTGTCTAGTCATAGGTTTGTGTGTACTTTAGGTATTGTATGTGTCTAGTCATAGGTTTGTGTGTACTTTAGGTATTGTATGTGTCTAGTCATAGGTTTGTGTGTACTTTATGTATTGTATGTGTCTAGTCACAGGTTTGTGTGTACTTTAGGTATTGTATGTGTCTAGTCATAGGTTTGTGTGTACTTTAGGTATTGTATGTGTCTAGTCACAGGTTTGTGTGTACTTTAGGTATTGTATGTGTCTAGTCACAGGTTTGTGTGTACTTTATGTATTGTATGTGTCTAGTCACAGGTTTGTGTGTACTTTAGGTATTGTATGTGTCTAGTCACAGGTTTGTGTGTACTTTAGGTATTGTATGTGTCTAGTCACAGGTTTGTGTGTACTTTAGGTATTGTATGTGTCTAGTCACAGGTTTGTGTGTACTTTATGTATTGTATGTGTCTAGTCACAGGTTTGTGTGTACTTTAGGTATTGTATGTGTCTAGTCACAGGTTTGTGTGTACTTTAGGTATTGTATGTGTCTAGTCACAGGTTTGTGTGTACTTTAGGTATTGTATGTGTCTAGTCACAGGTTTGTGTGTACTTTAGGTATTGTATGTGTCTAGTCATAGGTTTGTGTGTACTTTAGGTATTGTATGTGTCTAGTCACAGGTTTGTGTGTACTTTAGGTATTGTATGTGTCTAGTCATAGGTTTGTGTGTACTTTAGGTATTGTATGTGTCTAGTCACAGGTTTGTGTGTACTTTAGGTATTGTATGTGTCTAGTCATAGGTTTGTGTGTACTTTAGGTATTGTATGTGTCTAGTCGCAGGTTTGTGTGTACTTTAGGTATTGTATGTGTCTAGTCGCAGGTTTGTGTGTACTTTAGGTATTGTATGTGTCTAGTCATAGGTTTGTGTGTACTTTAGGTATTGTATGTGTCTAGTCGCAGGTTTGTGTGTACTTTAGGTATTGTATGTGTCTAGTCGCAGGTTTGTGTGTACTATACATATACTATACGTATATGTGTTAGCAACTGACGGAGGTGCCATCTACATATGGAATGTACCAGAAGGTGGTCTCACAGATGTGGTAGAGGAGCCAGTTAACTCTATACCTGCCCACACAGACAAGATATACTCCATAGAGGTAACTTGTACTCTCTATGTCTGTGAACCACCATTAGCACATAACTATAGTACCAAGTGCTGCTGTCTGTTGCAATACGCTGACGTGTATTTTCTTGTAGTTTCATCCTCTGGCCAGCGATGTACTTGCCTCGTCAGGTCAAGACTTTTCTGTCAAGTTGTGGAACTTGAACACAGAGACTTGTATTACATTGACTGGCCACAGCAGTGCTGTAAGTACATATCTATGTCTATGTGTACTTTTATGTGTTTGTACATGTCTATGTAGGTCTATGACTGGTATTTACTACAGATACTAAGCATGGCGTGGAGTGCTAACGGAGTATACCTGGCCACCTTCTCAAAGGACTCTATTATCAGAGTGTATGAGCCGAGAGCCAGCACTGAGCCAATCAGAGAGGGAAAGGGTCCAGCTGGTCACAGGGGAGGTCGTCTAGTCTGGGTACACGATGACTCGTTTATAGCCATGTCTGGCTTTGACAGGTATGTTTGTCGTCGATTGTCTCTTGTTTTAGCTCAACGAATCAATTAAACAGCTATTTTTATCTTTTTGATGCATTGCTGGCTCATTTTTTGATTTCTCATTCCATATTCTCACTGCTAGATCGTCGACAGCTGCAGCACAAACAAAAGTAAAAACACATAATTTCTCAACGAATTAATTACACACTATTTCCAGACAAAATACTACCTCTATGCACTTTAATCTCACATAATCTCTAAGCCAAGTTAATTTCACATAATCGCTATTCTCAAGTGCAGTGAGTCCATGGACACGCTATTTCTGGACCAGTAACTTTTTCCACTCGGTGATACACTTATCTATATGGCAGCCATTTTATATCCTTAAAATTTAGCAGGAGATAACTCAATATCATCTACGCACTTCTTTGGATAGTATTGTGGAGCTTCAAGTGTGTCTCTACAGCGAAAACCGATGTAGCGGACACCAATGCAAGAACATTAAAGTCTGACATGAGCTGTTGCTGATTAAAACCTGATATTTGTTATTTTCTAAGCAGTGGGGTGTGGCATTTCCTTATTCAAGCCCGATACAATATGGCCGACTACTTACCATAAGTGTTCCGTTTTATATGCACCATGACTTTATATAAATAGGTATTTTTCCTTGGTCCATGAGTTGTCTGACATATGCTTGAGCCATCTATAACTACCCATTGTACATACAATCTGTATAACCACCTCTTCACAGGCAGTCAACTCGTCTGCTACAACTCTACGATGCAAACGATCTATCAGTTGGAATAGCTACACTTGACCTAGATACATCCCCCTCTATCCTAGTCCCTCACTACGACCCTGACAGTAACACAATATTTCTCACAGCAAGAGTAAGTACGCTGCCTGCTGCCTAAGCTGGCATTTGATTGGTTGTAAACCCGCCTGTCTTATATCCTGCTGTGTTACATCAGCTCAGAGATGGATATACGGTAGCCTAAGTCTTAGGCCAACATTTGAGGCGTATGTGTATTTTGCTTGGAAAATTCTCTGCGTTTTTTGTTGGGAGTTGCATGCCCTCTTGTTATCTTGGCAACTTTTAAATGGATTTCATTGGATGATTGGTTTAGTGGGCGGAACTTTTTGTGCTGGTTTGCACAAAAACCCCGCCCACTAAACCAATCATCCAATGAAATCCAATTAAAAGTTGCCATTATAACGATGGGGCATGCAACTCCCACAGAAAACGCACAGCATATTCCCAGCAAAATACACATATGCCTCTAATGTTGGCCTAAAACTTGGGCTAGATATACGGTTGATTGGCTCCTGCTATTGATATGTACTGTTTGTTGAGGACATGCTGCTGCTGCTAGTAAGGTGCTGCCGCTAGTGGTCTATTGTTGCTCTTACAGGGAGACACCATCATACAAGCCTATGAAGTGACCAGTGAAGCCCCTTACTTCCAGGTGCTGTCTAGTGCTCACTGCAGCAGTCAGCATCAAGCTCTAGCCTTTCTTCCCAAGATATGCTGTGATGTGCGCCAAATAGAGTTTGCTAAGGCCTACAGGCTAACTCAGTCTATGATTGAGCCAATCAGCTTCACAGTTCCTAGAATCAAGGTGAGTGCAGGGAATTGTGACCAATTAAGTCTTTGCGATTTGTTTTGTGATTACAATGTCTAAGGCTGTGAAACAACAACTTGATGGGTAGGTTATGTTGGCTTCTGCTGTTATGTGATGTATCAACCTACCCCAGTGGGCCCTCTACATACCCTCACACAGTTTACTATATCACTGGTTAAAGTTTGGAAGTTGTCCCATCCCTGTCTGTAGGCTGAATATTTCCAAGATGATTTATTCCCTGAGACCGCAGTGACGTGGGAGGCAACCTGCAGTGCAGCTGATTGGTTTAACGGAGCAGACGTAGCTGCTAAGAGAGTTAATCTGCAGCCAGAAGGAATGGCCAAGTGTAAGTAGGTTGCGTTTGGGAGATTTCATTTTCTTCCTTTAATAAAATTATGGTGAAAGATTATGTTTTGTGATATGGCACAATTGTTTAAATATACAAATTGCAGTGTCGACTTTGCTTCAGCTCATCACACATTACTCAGCAAAGTATTTGTATAGTAACTACCAGCTGTATCTACTAGCCGTATCTACTAGCCGTATCTACTAGCCGTATCTACTAGCTGTATCTACTAGCCGTATCCACTAGCCGTATCTACTAGCCGTATCTACTAGCCGTATCTACTAGCCGTATCTACTAGCCGTATCTACTAGCCGTATCTACTAGCTGTATCTACTAGCCGTATCCACTAGCCGTATCTACTAGCCGTATCTACTAGCCGTATCTACTAGCCGTATCTACTAGCCGTATCTACTAGCCGTATCTACTAGCCGTATCTACTAGCCGTATCTACTAGCCGTATCTACTAGCCGTATCTACTAGCCGTATCTACTAGCCGTATCTACTAGCCGTATCTACTAGTTGTATCTACTAGTTGTATCTACTAGTTGTATCTACTAGCCGTATCTACTAGCCGTATCTACTAGCCGTATCTACTAGCCGTGTCTACTAGCTGTATCTACTAGTTGTATCTACTAGTTGTATCTACTAGCCGTATCTACTAGTTGTATCTACTAGTTGTATCTACTAGCCGTATCTACTAGCCGTATCTACTAGCCGTATCTACTAGCCGTGTCTACTAGCTGTATCTACTAGTTGTATCTACTAGTTGTATCTACTAGCTGTATCTACTAGTTGTATCTACTAGCCGTGTCTACTAGCCGTATCTACTAGCCGTATCTACTAGCCGTATCTACTAGCCGTATCTACTAGTTGTATCTACTAGCCGTGTCTACTAGCCGTATCTACTAGCCGTATCTACTAGCCGTATCTACTAGCCGTATCTACTAGCCGTATCTACTAGCCGTATCTACTAGCTGTATCTACTAGCTGTATCTACTAGCTGTATCTACTAGTTGTATCTACTAGCTGTATCTACTAGTTGTATCTACTAGTTGTATCTACTAGTTGTATCTACTAGTTGTATCTACTAGCCGTATCTACCAGCCGTATCTACTAGTTGTATCTACTAGTTGTATCTACTAGTTGTATCTACTAGCTGTATCTACCAGCCGTATCTACTAGCTGTATCTACTAGCCGTATCTACTAGCTGTATCTACCAGCTGTATCTACCAGCCGTATCTACTAGCTGTATCTACCAGCTGTATCTACCAGCCGTATCTACTAGCTGTATCTACCAGCCGTATCTACTAGCTGTATCTACCAGCCGTATCTACTAGTTGTATCTACTAGTTGTATCTACTAGCTGTATCTACTAGCTGTATCTACTAGCTGTATCTACTAGCTGTATCTACTAGCCGTATCTACTAGCCGTATCTACTAGCCGTATCTACTAGCTGTATCTACTAGCTGTATCTACTAGTTGTATCTACTAGTTGTATCTACTAGTTGTATCTACTAGTTGTATCTACTAGCCGTATCTACCAGCCGTATCTACTAGTTGTATCTACTAGTTGTATCTACTAGTTGTATCTACTAGCTGTATCTACCAGCTGTATCTACTAGTTGTATCTACCAGCTGTATCTACCAGCTGTATCTACTAGCTGTATCTACTAGCCGTATCTACTAGCCGTATCTACTAGCCGTATCTACTAGCCGTATCTACTAGCCGTATCTACTAGCCGTATCTACTAGCCGTATCTACTAGCCGTATCTACCAGCCGTATCTACTAGTTGTATCTACTAGTTGTATCTACTAGTTGTATCTACTAGTTGTATCTACTAGTTGTATCTACTAGTTGTATCTACTAGTTGTATCTACTAGTTGTATCTACTAGCCGTATCTACTAGTTGTATCTACTAGCTGTATCTACTAGTTGTATCTACTAGCCGTATCTACTAGCTGTATCTACTAGCCGTATCTACTAGCCGTATCTACTAGCTGTGTCTACTTGCCGTGTCTTCCAGCTGTTTGTATGCTTTCACTGATGTGAAAGGACTCCAATAAATATTTTCTCTTCATATTTTTCACCTCACAATTGAAAAGTCTTTGCTCTGCTCTCCACAGTGTCTGATGCCCCGCCGGAAGAGGTCAAGGAGAGAAAGTACGAGAGGTTCGACCCAGCCACCTACAAGACTGACGCACAGAAAAGAGACGAGCTAGTAAGTAACTTTATTTCTCAAAACGACCAAAGCAAATATTTCTCATTTTTACTTAACTTTAAGCTTGACTAGTACTAGTATTTTATTTTTTCGCTTTTTTATATAAATTTCCATTATATGAAACTTTCCCGTATGATTTGGTGAATGTTTTTGAAGTTTTTCACCAAACAGAACTGTTATTCATTTTATTCTGACAGCAATATTTTTAGGAACACATCAGTCTTTTATTTGATGAAAAATTAAAATAAAGTTTTTATTTTATGTTTTGAATCAAAAATTATAAATTTTACCATGTTCGAGCTTTTTGCTTTAGTGGCCGTGAGCTAAGTTTCGCTTATCAATAAAATAGTGTTTTGTCAGGTATTAAGAGTATGCGTGACATGTTCGTCGAACATAGGACGAAAAATAATAGGTATTCTCAATTCAAAAATGATTATTTATTGATTAAATTTATTGCCAATCTGATTACTTTTATTGCCTTCTGTTCGGCAAACGTAGCTTATGGGTACTGTTATTATACCAACGGACCACTTGTTTCAAATCATGGACTATTGATTGTCATCGCATTTAGGAAATGAACATCAACAAAAAATGATTATTTATATCAGCTATTGAGTTATGGAGTACATCTATTGGCCTTGATGCTTGTAACAAATCGTGAAAAAAAATCATGGGATTCTTTTTTTTCCTAGTTTTACAACATTGTTTATAATACACACTTTTTTGAGGATATGAAATCGATTTATTAAAATTAACTAACTAGACTCGCTTATTATAATTATTTTATTATTCAGTTTCATTTGCAACCAACAAACAATAATAATTAATGCTCATTGATTTATTTTTATTTAATAAGCTGCTCTTTGTTGACCCAGAGTTCTGAACAAAATGATAACTTATTGCTGATCTGATTATTTTATTGCATTTTGTGGCAAACATAGGTTTTAAATACCCTTATTGTCTCCTGTTCAGCAGGTGCCTCGATAGTGCATTCTTATTGTCTCCAGGTAAGCAGGCGCGTCAGTCTCACAATTTGAAGGTCGAGAGTTTGATTCTCACTCGGGGCATTTCGTGTTATGTTTTAAAGGTTTTAGTTCATAGTTTACCACCAAATCAAAGTGGTGGTTCATTCACTCAAAACTGATCAGGTCTGACACCTGCCATAAGCACAGTGTACAACTGACACTTTGTTGCAGGTGAATGCATTGACAGCTAATCTAGAGCTTATGGATGGGCCACTTCCTCAAGACCTGCAGCAAGGTTGCGACTCTGATGAATGGAGTGATTAATCATCACACTGACATGCCACCTGCTTGCTCCTGTCGCTTTGTGCTGAGACTGCGACTTCAGTTGACACGTTGCATTTAAAAGTTTGACAGCTGACTTTTTGTCATTTGGCACTTTGACACCACATGTGATTTTTTTCGTACTTTATGGGGTTCAACCTCACATTATGTTGCAAGTAATTGGTATTCTAATTACTAATAATTTGGTTTTTCGGTCTAAAATTTATGCATGCTCTGTGTACCATTCTTCAGCAATGTCAAACGCACATAATGCTTATGAAAAGAAAATGTTCCAATTGATAATTAGATTAGCACAATTTTTTGTTTCTTAATCTGTCATAGCTCTAACACAGTTTCTAACGGTATTCTTTTTATTATTTTCCTGACAGTTTGAAGCAATCTGACTATTTTGTACTGTAACTTATTGATTGTTAGAAGCGATTATTGATTGTTAGAAGCGATTATTATTTTCATTCCATGAGCTATTATATTATCAACAGCTTGTTTCCAGATTTTATATGAAGATGCAGACATATCTTAGACTGTCATATCAGTTTCATACACCGCAGGGTGTGTGATACTATCCATAACTGTGTCTAGATTGAAGTCTTTCATAAATAAATGCTATTATTATCGTTTCTGCTAATACTTTGTTGTCATTATTTATCAAAGAGACGCTGAACTTGCATGTTGATTGGGCGTAGCATAATCAAAGTTTTAACCCTCTCAGGCTTCCCTCAGGCTTCCCTCAGGCTTCCCTCAGGCTTATGGAAACAAATAATCTATATTTATTTCCAATAGCGAAGCAGGAGTTCTCTGGTTGGTAAGCTGTTACTAGATCGAATGATCATTTTACTTGCTCAGGAGTTGTCACACATTGCGCTATAAAAAGGCTTCTTGATTTTATAGTTCATGGCGTGACAACTCCTGAGCAGGCAAAGCTATAATTGTTTGATAACTTGCTGCAAAGGTGTTACTAATCATTGCTCTAGGTTTTGATGGAAGGTCTGCTTTGAAATCTGTGGCAATGTCTGAATTGTTCATAGTTAGGTGCTGGTAGAAAGCGCTTGAGTTATTGTTTCACAGAAACATTTGCGTAAAAGTTTAAACTTGTTACATCATTTCTCTCGTGTCAGCTGGGCAGCTGATTTTGCAGTAAACAAAGGGAGAAAACCAGTAACAGTGGCACATCTGGGGGGAATTCCCTCCAGACCTCATGTGACATATAGCCTTAGTGCAGCCAAGTTTCTGCAATTCTGTACAGATCTCAACAATTATTATCAACCAAACTTTGAACTTCAGTCTAACCTTGTTATCTTTATTCAATTAACAAACTAAATGATTCAACACAGATATACCAAATATGCTGGCCATTTATTTTGGACAAGATAATAAAACACTGACATTTGAAAAATTGCTTGAAGGATGGACGTTTTGACAGCAGCTTTCGTTTTGCTTTTGGCAGCAGCAGGTATGTCTTATTTGTATGACGAGTTTATTTTATACAATTTGTATAGAAACGTGTATAACAAATAATACCCAAATATGTAACAATGGTCACTTTGTAGGAAGCAGAGCGTGTGGTGCCCCTCCATCTGTATCCCATGCTGCTGTACAAGTCTCCACCAAAGTTTTATCTGGCTCGTCTGTACAAATAGCTACATACACATGCGACTCTGCTGATGGATACGCTACAAGAGGAAATAACTCCATAGCTTGTTTGAGTTTACACGGATATTCTATATGGACAGCAGTACAAGTTACCTGTGTTCGTATGTATTTATTATTCAAGTTCAATTATAAGTACAAATGTGTACAAACTTATTTTTCAACGAAGAGATTTTTGACATTTTATTGTCAAAAATTCGATATATGCAGAAAGTTGAATAATCTCTTGAGAAAATATCCAAGCTTGTTGATGCAACTAGCAGATTCTATGCTGTATTTTTTTTTTAACATCATGTCTAGCACCACATGTAAACATATAGCACTAACTTGGCGATTGAGGATTTCTCCTTTCCATTTTGGAATAATCGCTAGCATTTTATTTGAAGTTACCATCAAGTTTTGATCAGGATAAAAGATCCCTAGCCACTTTCTTGATCAACAAGTGAATCATTATTCCCAATAATAGCTTGTCATGTGTAGTGCCCTTTCTACCCACAACTATCTATATAAACCGCTGTAAGCTACAGTTTGTAACACCGAGTTTGATCAAATTCACTGAAGAATTATTAGTAGCAACAACTTACTGAACTTTCGTGAGAGGTTTTTGAAAAATTGCTAATGGCATAATTGCAGGTGTAAGATGTAGCTCTGCTCCCCAAATGAATCAGGCTACAAATGACTTTATTCAAACTTCACAGAGAAGTAGATCTACACGACGGGTAGAATATTACTACTACGGCTATAGCTACAGCTACTATGACCGAAGGAGCCGCAGTGTATACTCCAGGCAATACTACACCGAGTCAGTACCTAAAGAAGTGTAAGTTATATTATTGAGAGAAAAGAACAATTATGGACTTTATATTACAACAATTTTTTATTTTAATTCATGTGTTTCATTTAGAAATGCGGTTAGATGATGATGGTCAAATGATTCTTAAACTTACAGATACTACACTGACTATGTGACCTTCACATGTAACTCTAACTACTTTCTACCAGATGGTTCTAGAACAGTGAGAACTTACTGTGGAGATCAAGGCAGCTGGATAGCACCTAATGTCACTTGTCAAGGTGGGTTAGCCTCAAATGACATCACTGTGATAGTATGGTACTTGCCATTGCATGACTTATTATTGAAATCCCATGAAAGGTGAGCACCAATGCTCATTTTCATATGGTTAGAATTTTGCTATTGTCTGATGTGTCATTGAAATATCTAGGCAAGAATTGTGGCTCTCTCCCATCTATGGTTGGAGTATCATGTACGGGCTCCTCAACTAGGTTCCCCAATAGCAAGTCATGCCGATGTATCACAGGCTATGAGAGAGTTGGTTCAACTCAGTTCACCATCAACTGTCAATCATCTGGCACTTGGTCCAACCCAACAGATAACAGGCCTGATAGATGTACTAGTAAGTTATTTTTAGTGCTCATAAGTATTGTCTAATGAGGTCACCATTTAATTTTTTGAAGTGCTCGTGAAATGACGTTTTACTGTTGACTTTTTCGCAACGCACTCGAGTTAATATAGCCTTAGCCCTCTCTTATATGACTTAAATGATTTTTGTCATTTGATATTAGGAGCTACTATGTCAATTTATCTTTCCACTTTTAACTATTGAATGATTTTAAAACACAGACAACTTTCAAAAGCTCTTACATAGTTGAAGTTATCATTTCAATTAATAAAGACTGAAAAGTACTCTTCTTCGTTTAACTTAAATATCTGTTATTCTAATAATTTTTAAGTGAGAATTTCCAAAATTGAGTAAAAAATGTAATTTCTCGTATTCTTGTTAATTTTTTCTGTAAAAGGGGTGGGCTAGAGGTCTTGCCTTTAGGTTTAATGCAGAATAGCAGCAATAAAATAGAGAGATGAAAATCAGGATATTACTATTGCACATAAACTTTACCAGTTTTGATAGACTGGAACTACCTCTCTCTCAAACTAAGAATTTCCTTTTTGGATATTGCTAATAACTCGCTTGGAGTTGTTTCCTCACTACTTAGGGTAATTTTAATAGTAAAATCAAGTTTATTTTTCTAAAAATTGTGATTATTGCAAGCATTACACAAAACTCGTTACTAGAGTAGGTGTAGCTTCCTTATACTCCATTCATATTTTGATCAGTGGTAGAGACAGCCGTCGCAAAGTGGAAAATAATTTGATGCAATGATACTAGAAGCTATCTTATTAGTTCATTGTGGAAAAAACTTGCAACTTTGCTGAGAAAACACTTGATTTTATATAAAAGCAATTTCAAAAAATTTTCATCGTGTTCCTAAAGTTAAAGGACAGGAAACAGGCTAAAAATCTACTGAATATATAAAATAATCTATTTAACAGAAGTTTCTTGTGGAGCTCCACCAGTGATTGGAAACTCAGATAGAGAAGCCACACTTCAAACAGGAACTAGATATCAAGATAGGGTGACCTACACATGCCTCCCTGGTTATGAAGTCAGCTCAGGATCTTACTCTATCCATTGCCAAGCCAACAAAAGATGGACAACGACTCCCACATGCATTAGTACGAGAGTTGATGTATTATTAGTATTTATTTTGCTCGATTTTTAACATTAGTATTTGTGCAGACTACAAGAAATAGCTGGTACCGTTTTAGTTTCATCATAAAACTTTTGTGAAATTTTTATTTTTCATAAAAATTATTTTTCATTTTACATGAGAGTTTTTCTTATATACAGTTGGTAATTGATTAATCATCTGATACGAAATGTAGATTTGCAAAACATAATCTATTTCGTTTTGTTGACAGGAAAAGATTGTGGCGCTCCATCAGATATAACCAATGGTGGAATTCCTAGACATCTGTACAATACAACCTTTGACTCAGAAGTAACTTACAGCTGTGATAGCCTTGGGTACGCAATGATTGGTGAAGCTAATGTAAGGTGTTCTGAAGATGGAACTTGGTCTATACCTCCGATATGCCACAGTAAGCGGATATAATTATTGATTAGAAATCGACGGAGAAATTTATTTCGTCAAAGAAATGTGTTCTTTTCAAACATCAGTAACAAGTGGATGCTAGTAGTGAAACTTTAATCAGACAAAAGAAAGTTATTTCGCCATGAAACATAAGATTCAGTACAGATAGCCTGCCAACCTAGCTGTTACACTTATTTCATTTATTTACAGAAGTGAACTGTGGATCTCCACCATTTGTACAGAACTCAGAGAGACATGTATTTGGTCATTCATACAATGATACAGTTACATATGAATGTGATGTTGGATATGAATTAGTTGGAGAGAGCTCCATCACATGTCAAGTGATCGGGCATTGGACAGTACCCCCTACCTGTCAAGGTAGAGGACAGTATTATAAAAACAAAAGCTAAATATTTGAAAAAGAAAATGCATGGAAATGATAACTAGAAAATAAAAAAAATTATAATAATAAAACAGGATGAAATAGTTTTTATTAAAGCGACTGACATGCCACTTTCAGAATTTAATTATTAAAAATTTTTCTAAACAGAATCAAGTTGCGGAGTCCCACCAGAAGTAGAAAATACAGAGAATTCTACAGTAGTTAGTGGTACAACAGTAGGATCAGAGGCTAGATATACATGTACCACAGGCTATGTGATGTCAGGAGAATCAGTTATAGAATGTTTAACTAACCAGCAATGGTCTACAACTCCTCAATGTAACAGTAAGTTATATAATATTATACTCTGTGTATGTCTTTTACTACTTGTACTAGTTGATGTTGGACCAGTGCCAATAATGTATCATACACTTCAGGAATTAGATGTGGCAACCCTCCACAAATACAGAATGGTTCTAGAAGGGTCTATGGCCACTACCTCAATGATAGAACCAAGTATCAATGTCACACTGGATATACAATGGTTGGAGATCCATTCATTTTGTGTCAACATGATGGGCATTGGTCAGTACCTCCCGAATGTCATGGTGAGTAGCTATTTCAAAAACTTGACAAATTTTTCACATTTCAATGTTTAAATGGCTGCACATTGTGAAATGCACTCTTTAGGTTGAACTTCCTGTTTTAACTTATTGCAGTGGTAAGCTGTGGTATGCCATCAACACCAGACAATTCTGTAATATTCTCCATCTCTAGTGTACAATTTGGTGGTACGGTAACATACCGATGTCTGTCTGGTTACATAACAGCTGATCCATTACATAGCACTTGTCAGCTCAATGGGCAATGGTCTCGCCTCCCAAATTGTACCAGAAATGATGGTGAGTCACCGCTACTCTGTTTTTTAAACGTCCTAACAGGGACTCAGCATTAAACTTGTCCCTTGGTTTAATGATTAATTCTTTTCTGCAGTAACGTATCTTACAAAAAATTAAGATGCTACATGGGTAGAAATACTAGAGTAGCATTGCGTGCATGTCAATATTAGTTGTGAGGAGTTACGATATGTGTCAATGTTATTGTGTGTCACAATAGCGTTTAATATTGTTTAGCATCTTCAACTTTGATTCCACAAGCACCTAATAGAGGGATCGACAGGTTTTACTCCTCGGCTTTGTCCACCAGATCTGCCTTAACAACAGCGACAGTTACTACTGTAACTGCTGCTGCTACCACACCAGCTACCACACTAACCACCACCACACCAACAACCACCACACCAGCTACCACCACACAAACGACCACAACATCAACAACCACTCTGCCAATGACTACAACTGAACAAACAACCCCAACCACAAATACAGTTCTAAACCAAACCATTCCATCTACAACGACTACTCATCGCTCCACATCGATAGAAATAACAACAGAAGATCTGAACTCCAGTTTTGTAAGTCAGCCAACTACAGAGGTTAACTCATCGTCGGCCATTTCAGTAAACCAAAGCACACAATCACCACCTCAGTCCCGTGTAAACACATCCGCTTCTACTGAAACCGAATATGCCAAAACTTCTCCAGCAAACCAAAGTATTACCGCTTTTGAAGGCTTGACTACAGCCACATCGTCCCCTTCAGTTTTTGATACGCTTCAGCCATCTACTCAGTCAAGCTCTAACATTACGTCTCCAGGATTTAAGAATTTTTCTGCAACAACTACAGTCAATGCTGTGAAGCCATCTTCTACTGAATATGTTAACACTTTCATTTCCCTGGTTGCAGATACTACAACTACACCTGCTAGAAAAACCACTTCTACAACCACACCTGCTAGATCAACCTTATCTACAACCTCATCTGCTAGATCAACCCCTGCTAGAACAACCATCTCTACAAAAAAACCTGCCCAAAAATCAAGTCAACTAACTGATCCAATTGAGCACTTTTCAACATCTACCACCAGCACATCAAAGTTTGACGATTTGCTAAAAACTTTTGTGAGCACCCCAGGAAAAGCGAAGTTGTCAAAGCCGTTACATAGCACTGATTTCCCCCAGAAGCAATATCAAGCTCAAAGTGTTAAACTTTCAGTTAATACAAATATCGTCATCGGCTGTTCCGTAGCCTTGACATTGGCGGCCATTGTGGTTGTAGGTGCCGTCTGCTATCTAGTTAAAAGGTCAGTGGCAATGAATGTCTTAGATTTAATAATTTCTAACATTAAACTGTTTAAAGCATCTTAAGGTAAACATGGATTTTGTATACAAAAGATTACCTTTCTCAATGTTATTAATTTTTTTATTTATTGCTTTGAAACCAGGTAGAAATACAAAAAAGAGTAACTGGTTTAAAAGCTAAAATTTTATTGAAAAAGCATAAAGCCACATTTTTTATTTTGATCAAGTAGTCTAAACAGTTACGATGCTGCTAAACACATGAATCACATAGAAGCTCCTCCTATTCTCTAAATATTATCATCAGGAATAAGATGTTTTGTTAGTTTATTTTTGATTTTTATTTTAGCAAAAGACGAGGAGAACACCACTTCACACCAGTGAGCAATGCACTCTACCAGTCAGAGACTGAGTCTACAACAACAGTATTTACATTTACGGAGGGGTGTGACACCCACGAATGACTCTAATAACTTTGAATACATTTTATTAATCCATTGAATTCTCTAATAACACCAAAAGTGTTTAAAATAAATGGATGCTGAGCCTAGATATTATTGCACTGTAAAATACAGGTACATATATATACTGATTTTCATATGAACTACTGAATTTTATAAACGCAAATGGCAATTTTAAGCCAATATCTTATTATACAAATTCTAGCCAGAAGTCTTGCATGTATTTCCAGCTGGCGGTGGGTAAGGAGCTCATTTATCATCAGTTATAGTCAAAGTTTATTAAATAAATTATAAAATTGCTCAAAGTTATTTATAGATAATCTGCACGAGCAGTTTCTACTCTAACCTCTCCATCGCAAACAAATCACTCAGTTAGGAACTAGTCTAGTACATATAGATATAGAAGTGAGAGAAATCTACCATTAGAAGATTCTATGATGTAATATGTAAACAGCCATCTCTATTGAGAATTTCTTTTGGCTAGCGTGGTAGTGAACTATGATATTTGTTACAATGTAAATGCATAAATTTTTCTCTGCAAGTAAAACTCTAAAGTTGATTATAGAAAAATATAAACATTTAGCACCAGAAAATATTTTGTCACTCAGTTACAGCTGGGTTGATTTACTTTGTGAAGTAATTATTTATAAGCTTTTTAACAAAAAAGTTTTAAGCAAAACCGATGGCTATTATTAGTGCGATTGGTCAACTCAGCTTGTAGAAAAAAACCATGCCAATTCTAACAATGTGAATGATAAAAACAGTTTAAAAAAAAGATCAAACACTGACCAAACCTAAAAAAATTGATTATATTGCCGAGTAGTCCATAAAACATTTAGCAGTTCTTTGGCTAGGTTAGTTGATTGTTTTACTTAAACAGCTGACAGCTGTTGTCAGCTTGCTTTTGAGTTATGAATTGAAAACAAGTTTAAAACTTTTTTTTATCAATAATGGCACGCGAATAACAGATGATGTTAAATGTAAATTATATTGAAATACTTTACATGGCTATTTGTTTTATTTCTGTAACCAAAGTCAAGGACATTCGCAAAAGGTAACAAAAATTGCAGTGCAATTGTTTATATATTCAATAGTATTTGTATAAAGTAGTGTAAGGTGTTAGTTTTTTGTCTTATGCGTGTTTCTTGCTGCGTTAGCATGAAGTTACTCATACACGACCCTTGAAACATTTTTGTGCAAAAGGTTGTTTCATGATGTTGTGCAAGTCAACGAAATTGCTCTTCCATTGCTTCAATGCTAGAATTAGCGCCATCTACCAAAGAGTTCGTAAGCCACAGAAATATAACTGCTAGCAGCTTGAGAGCACATGGAAAAAACGTTTAATAATATTGCATTTTAATATTAGACAGTGTTATTTTCATAAACAATATCGTTAGTTGAAAATAGAGCGGTGAAATTAACACACATCGTAAGTAATAAAAACTAACAGAAATTGTACTTCTGACCGAGTGTCACGATTTTGATAGAATCTATGGAAAGCAGCACTATCTACCTGCTGACTTGTCTTGTCACATAATATATTATTTATAGAATGCAAAGGATTTTTATTTATGCCAAACAAGCCTCTTGGTTTTTGTTATATTCTCATGGCATTAAAGAATGCTTTAAAAAATTGATCAATTCAGACAGCATTATCCAGGGTAGTTAATAAAATTAACTGATACAAATAGCTTTCATGTCACCATCCTTTGTGCATGCCTGGCATCAATATTATAGCAGCGTCAGCACTTTTATCTATGGAGGAAGTTGGCCATCATACAATAGGGTGGTAGTAAAACAAATCTTGGCTAGTTTGAAATATATGGTATCTGGTGTTGTCATCAAAAAATAACATAATGCTGATTTTACTATAATAATTAAAACACGTTTTAGATGCTGATGAGCTTTTGCCAAATATAAATACTTGCTGCCGATTGCTGCAGCATTTTGAAATATGGGCTTGACAACTGCGGTCCTGTTTCTTTCTTTGGCTGTAACAGGTAAGCTATACCATGTTTGCATTGATTAATGATAATTTATTTTCATTCAGATAAAATCAGTAACAAAATGAAATTGCAGTGTATGTAAAAATGAAACAAAAATATTCCAGCTCTATGGAGAATACCTTCGGGTATTTATAAAAAATATGTATGAAATTAAGTTGTAAACTATCTGAAATTGAGAAATGATTATTTTTATTTATAATTAATAACCAATTTTGTTGCATAAAAACAGGGTCTTATGAATCTTGAAAAATTAAAAAGTCAAAGGAATTTTTTTCTTGAATAGTTTATCATCATAACAAATATTTTGCCAATGTTTCTTGCTGCCATAACTATTTGCTCAATATTTATTCAGCGTTTGGGAATAAAAAGATATTGAAAAAAAAACAACCAGTGAAAGCTGAAAAATTAATACATGGAATTATCGACTCACTTACTACAAGACTTGATTCAACCAATTTGCCTAGAAACTATTAGTTTTCAGCATTCTTTCATTTGCTAGATTATTTTAGAATTGTACTAAGTTTTTGCAGAACATTCTATAAGAATTAAATCTTTTTTTTCTAAATAATGAAACAAACATAGTTACAAAATGCTGGTTTCAACAAAGTTTTATTGAATGAAAGTTTATCATTTTTACTTCCGTTACATGAGGAAGCAGATAATGAAATTTTACATGCCACAAAAAGTTTGTATATGAACTCCACACATTTATAGTTAGCCAATAAGGGTCGAAAACTTAATAAATAAAACTTTATTGCAACAAATAAATATATAAATTCATAATAACTAAAAATATATTCATCAAATGTTTAAGAATAAAAATTTATGGTTAAATAACCATTAATGTGTAGAAGCTTTTTATTTTTTGTGATTTTGTACTAACAATTTCTTAAATTAGAAATTTTACTGACTTTAAACTATCAGATTTTCTGCTGCCTAAAAAAATGATTTAATGAATATAGAAAATGATTTTATTTTGTAGGATGTGCACCATGTGACACTCCTGATCCTGTAACCCACGCTACTGTACAAGTCTCTACCAAAGTTTTATCTGGCTCTTCTGTACAAATAGCCACATACACATGTGACTCTGCAAATGGATACGCTACAAGAGGAAATAACTCCATAGCTTGTCTCAACCTATTTGGTTATTCTCTTTGGACGTCAATACAAGTTACCTGCGTTCGTATGTTTAATCATGTCTATATATTAATATCTCACTTGAGTTTTTGCTTTTTATTACCTTACAATGTGACAGAAGTTTTTAATGTTTTCGCGACACCAAAATATAATTTTTCAAATGTTATAAGAAATTATTTTTTACCCACAATAAAATTAATTATTACCAAAATGGCTAATGTCAAGGGAGTTGACTGTAATCTGGTAACGCCAGTTTTATAATTGATTTTACTGCCTCACTTTGAATTTTGTGTAGGCGTTTCCTGCACATCCGCTCCCCTTATGGATCATTCAACGAACGATTTCCTTCAAACTTCATCAAGGAGCAGGGCAGTTCAGCAGGAAGGGTTTTATTATTACTATGGCTACAATTATAACTATCGTTCCTATGGCTATCACCGAGTGTCACAAACAGTGTACGCACAACAGTACTATGTTGAGTCCACACCAAGACAAATGTAAGCACTTACCACAAAATTTTTTCTCTCCAAGAAAGATTGCTTGTATTGTAGTTTGCTAGTTTGCTATAAAAGAGGATATAATTTTTAGTCATTCTAGTAGCTACTAACAAAGAATAGCTACAAACATTAAATGTGAAATTCGTGATTCTAAGTAATTTATTGATGAAAATATTGATCTCTATCTCAAAAACTAGGCGTCATTAGTAATAATGTAGTGGATTTTGGTCTGGATTCCATAAAATTCCACTAACTTTGAGTATTCAACCTCTCTCCAGAGGGGACACGGTGCTGGTGTGACAGTGACGACTATGATAGTTACTGCCGGATCAGTTGGCAAGCGCAGAGCCCACAGCTTGAACAAACTACATGGAGTGTCAGCTTGCTAAATGGTTTTATTCACAAATACCAAGTTCTAGGGAGGCAATACTCTAGAGTGGTTGGTAGTTCATGAATGAATGTAATGATTTAGATAAAATCTAGCCTTTATATAGACAGACTGGAAGTGATTTGCTTATAACATGTAACCATATTTCGCAGGAAGTAATTGAACCAATACAAACAGAAATATAAATAGTTAACCAATAGCAATGCAGTAAAGGATTAAATGTAGAAGGTGTCAAGTGACTAAGATGAGGAGGCGCTTCTCCATTGTCTAATAAGAAGTTCCTGCCAGTCCTAGGGCTAGAACTAGCCTGCTGTCGACGATATCGTCCATCTGAGGAAGGGTACTTCAGGCATCAGGGCTGGTAAAAGGATCTCCAACTTTTCTCAAGTTCCTCTGCTAAGGTGGCTGTCTTGTGCTGGCCCTAGATGGTGCATACCGGCCCTGGAGAGGTCACTACCGGCCCAACAGGGGTCAATACCGGCCCCGCAGGCTGTGCTACCAACACAGCAGATTGTACCAACAACCCAGTATCCTGTTTTAGGAATTGGGGTAACACATAAGTCCCTCTAGCGCATTCATGGTTGGTCTTCAAAGGCAAGTATAGGTTTTTACAAGTAACATGCACCAAAATCTACCACAATAGTAATTGTACCAATGGACAACATATTGTATCACCCTGAAGGTGAGCAACCATCCATAAACCGTGGAAATGACGGTACAACCACAGAGGTCCCGCAGTCATCTAATGAATCACAGTCTACAGAAGAATTACAGACTTCTGAATCAGCAACGTGCTTCGATAAGACAACCAACTTTGATCAACCATAGCATTTTGAATGCCATGACGAAATGCTTTGTCTGACCAAAGCTAATTATGCATAAATTTGCTCATTCTTAAGTGGATGTTACTTTGTTTTTTGTAACGTTTTTGCTTTGCTCAGCTTTGCTTGAATATTATGATATATTGCAAAAGTGCTCGATAGCTTTCCATTCTTTATTTGATAGCTTTTCATTTACTACTTTTGATAGCTTTTCATTATACAGTTATCTGCTTTTATCTATGCTTTGTTTATTTTTTGATAGAGTTATCTGCACTCTATTCATTTAATTTTCTGCTTGGACTTTACTTGAACTAATCTGTTTTATTGATGTTTTAAAAGGGATCAATAATAAGTCATAAATAAACAGTCTACACAGTGACAACAACATAGAAAAATGATTTTTACGGTACCAACAAGTATATAAAAGCTCTCTTGCAAATATCATGAATGTTGTAATTTCTACAAAAACACATTTAGTCAGCATTTTGCGATGAGGGAGAAGCTAAATAGGTTGGAACATTTCCAAAAAGGCTTCATTGCACAGGCCTAATGATAACAGAAACTAACAAACAATCCAAAGTAAAATAAACACTAAGGGAAAGTCACTTTGACATCTGAAAAATTCCCTTCAGACAAAGCTAACAACTTAGACCTAGGCCCTAGGATATGTATGGGCTAATGACATAGAATAGGGTTTAAACAGGAACTTAGGCTAAGAGTTGGCTGTACATGTAAGATAGTGATTTAATCATTTTGTTTTCTTTATTCTAGACCGGAGAGTCAGCTAAATGGTTGAAGTGAAACATGGCTGTGGTAGCGACAGCACTCCTACTCCTTCTGGCAGCATCAGGTTGGCACTTGTCTATTATTCCACTTTTACTGCATGCGTACCAATAACTCTGCATCGTTTAACAGAGAAATGAAATAGTCAATACCTGGTTTACTATTTATGCGTCAATTACCAAGGCTCCATGCTGCGCGTTGCCCCAAACAGGAAGTCGACCTTGAAAGTTGCCAGTTTGAAGCGACATCTGTATCTATGTATGCTAGATGTCGCATTACACTGGCGGCGGAGCAATGAGCTTTCGTAGCCATAGCAACATTAAAAAAATATTGTTTTTATTCTCATTGTGTCTTTTTTTATTTATTTTGACAACCAAAAATAATACAATGCAATATTTACCAAAATAGCTTTGTGAAATTGAGATCAATAAGTAACAATAATAAACACTCAAGGGTTGTAATAAATATCTAGCAACTCAATACTAATATGATTTTTTATTATTTATTATCAATAGTTATCTTTATTGAAATAATTGACATCGACAAAGTTACATCATCACAACAGTCTAAATATTCAGTACACACCGGCACTGGGTGATGATAAATGAAGATGACGATTGAATTTATTATTTTATTATCAATTTTATTAAAAAAATTATTAAAATTGATATTTATTTATTATTTAATTGTTTGAAGTTTAAGTAAGTCACTGCGTATATTTAAAGTGAATACCTTCACATAGCATTAGTCGTCAAACACTCACTGAGTACTAAGCAATTGAGGCAAAACTCAAGCAGTTACTAATTATAATTGGATTAGGTTTGAGAGGTTGTTGATATCGGAAAGCATATGCAGTGAGTTGGCACATGCGTACAAACACTAGTCGATAGTGCGGTTTCATAACTACTATATCCATGCAGCGTCTGAAAATATCAGCTTCAAAAGTGGACGTTCTGCAGCGACTTATGCGTGCGACAAAACCAAGTCGATTTTGCCGTATCCATGGCAAAGACGTCAAGGCAGCGTTGCAGCATGGAGACTTGGTAAATCTAGATTAATCGTGTATAACAAACAGATATAAGTCCTTGGACTTAATGATTCTAGAATGTTCAAGGCAATCCATTAGAGAACTGTGTAAGTTTTAAATGTTTGACCAAAAGTTTTTTTGGGGTGATGATGAAACCCGATTGTGCTGTAGCTAAAACTATTGAGGGGCCTTGGCTCTCACTGGAAGTGGTTAATAAGGGCCATGAATACTACACTTTACGGCCCGGGTACTAGCCCTCACCCCTAGCAGCTGAGTGACTAAATTGCATATGTTTTTGATTTGGTAATCAACTGTTCCATATTGCTGGTTCCTCATACATGTGACTTTTGTTGATCGACCAGAAAAAAAATGAAACAGTGAGATTAGGGAGAATGCGAGTTATGAATTTGGCAATGAAGGTATCAAAAAGTATCTATATAAATAACAAATAACATACATGGCCATTCCAGATCAGATGTGAGGCAACAAGCAACTCAAAAAACTTTGTAATATTCTGTAGCATAATAGCGGTAGTCATCGAAAGAGCAGTTCTGTATGGCAAATACATATAAATTTGGTTAGGCTACGCCGCTGAAGCAAGTCATTGCAACCATTTTGATTATAAAAGGTGGAAACATGTTTTCGTTCACTTTTGAGTTTCAACGTATATCCTTTATTCATATTTTATGGAACACTAAGAAAATAGATCTATCGAAAAAATAAACATTTTCTCGGTAGATCTATTAATTTGGTGAAGGTACTCAGCAGTCTGATTACTTTTTTTGTCGAATGCTGGTGCAAGTCTCCAATCAAATGTCGTGCAAGTGCTTGAGAATGTTTACAGTCTCTGGCATTCAGCCAAGACTGACCTATTAACTTTTCTAAGCTGCCTGCTAAAATTCACTGACTACTAGCAGAAACTACATCACCTAAAACCAGTAGCTATTCATGTTGTGAATATTGATCTGACTTTGCTAATTTACTGAAGTGATCCATTGCTAGTAGAATATTGTTGTGGATTTTAATGTTACTAACATCTGAGCACACGCTGTACGTGCGTTCTGGCATCCTCACTATAGCCAATAAGAGTATTCGCAACCTGTTCGTAGAACAAAATACCAAAAATAATAGGTGTTTGTAGTTCAATATGTCGCGTAAGCAACGGAACATTAGTTTAGAACCACAGAATATTCAATGAAATGTTTTAGTTTACCGAACAGATCATAAAGAAGATAAATCCCAATTTTCAAAATAATTACGAAAATAATAAAATTTGAACTGCTACAAATTAGAATAGTTTGTCAAGCTGCCCTTCAATTTAGTAAATTCTCAATGCTTGCAATTATTTTGAATTGTTTTTCGAGGATATAAAACCAGTCTATGAAAATTAAAAAAGTCAACTTGCTCATTATTATTTATTTAGTGTTCAGTTTCATTCGCGACCTACGAACAATATAAATAAATACTCGTTGATTATTTTTTTTATTCAGTGAGCTACTTTTTGTTGACCCACGAGTTCCGAACAAAATGTTTATTTATTGATTAAATTTATTGCCGGTCTGATTATTTATTATTGCAATGTGTTCGGCAAACAGAGGTCGCGAATACTCTTATTGGGTGGCTAGAATGGTTAGAACAACTGATACCGAAAGTACCGACCTTACGCATGAGGCAGTACCGACCCTGTATGCACCATGCAGAGCCGGCAGGAAGTGAGTCAGCATAGACTGAGAGGTAGAAGGTAGCCTGAGAGGAGAAGAAGGCCATATCCAGGAGCTAACCACCTGTAACCCTAATGGAAAGGCAAAAAACAAAGACTAAGAAAGACCAAAGACCAACAACAGAAAGTGGACAGGACTGTGATTGGTCCACTGACTTGTAACTCCGCCTGCTACTTCTGGTCGCCATATCCATTTAGCCCTATATAACCTATTTGATTCGCTTACTATTTATATCTGTCTGATCATTCGTGCATTGTACATTATTCTTATACTATTGGTTGCTTACTCATATTACTTCCTGTAAACTTCCTATACAAGGCAGAACTTTCGTCATAACAACTCAGTTTGTATTGGGCTTTTACTTACTCTTATTCTGATGGAATAAATGCATATTTACTCTACAGCACTGAGTTATGCATCTAAGCCGAGGGCTCTTTACTAGTCGTGGAGTTGAGCATACTCCCCCACACCTCTTTTGGTGTACTACCGACCTGTTGTTGTCTCGAGGATAAAGACAACTGGTGGCAGCATACCCATCGAATTGCTACCGACTTCAGCTAGTGATTTTGCGCCCCCAAAATCCACTCCAGCATTAAGATATAAAGCTGAAGCTATAAACTTTCAACTTTTTTCTGGAAAGTAATGCTTTCTAGCAGGAAAAACAGAATATTACATAATTGGAGGCTAAAAGTGAGGTAACATAACTGCCATGATAAGAAGCTGAGCACCAAACCCCTAATTAGAATAACTGTAACTGAGCTTAAAAAGCTTATCACACAATCAAGTCTACAAATAACCATTTTAGAACGGTTAAATGAGTAAACATATTCCTGTAAAGACATTGAAAATATTTTGAATTTCAAAATATTTGCTGACAATAAATTTCAAAGCGCACGGCTTTGTGTTGGAAACTGTTTACAACTGACTAGTTTTGGTCTATTAGCAAGACTTGGCAGTCAAGTAGTTCTGGTTGCTTCACATCTACTTCAAATGCTATTTTGATATTTTTCTCAACACCAAACGAAAACAAAATTTTTTAATAATGTTTGGCAAAAACATCAATCGAAAAAAAATGTAGGCCATGAGTTCCCTCAACATTTTCTTAAATAAATTGAAAAATCTTTTTTCGCAAAAAGTACTTTTTCATTAAAAACGAAAATTATAATTCCTTTACATGTATAACCGTATACTTGTAGGAAGCAGAGCCTGTGGTACCCCTCCATCTGTATCCCACGCTACTGTACAAGTCTCTACCCAAGTTTTATCTGGCTCATCTGTACAAATAGCTACATACACATGTGACTCTGCAAATGGATACGCTACAAGAGGAAATAACTCCATAGCTTGTTTGAGATTGCATGGGTATGCGATATGGACAGCAGTACAAGTTACCTGCGTTAGTAAGTACAGTATTACAAAGTACTCGCACACAAAATGCAGTTATTTATTCTACAAAAAATTTAAAGAAACCGTTACTTTTATTTTGTGATAAATGCAGAATTAATAGCAAGATATGTAAAAAAAATGGAGGTTAGAAAAATTGGTCTGCCCATAACTCAGCTACAAAAATACTTTTTTTCTTCGAACTTCTTCATCTTCCATCTTTATGGTTCAATAGGTGCAAAAATAGTGCTGCTATTAAATAATTTAAAAATTATGTGGTGTTTGAAGTACAAACAAAATTGAATTCATTTGTTAAAGAATAATAGTATAAATGTCATGTTTAGAGGTTCAATGCCGCTCAGCACCATACATGAGCAATGCTGCCGGAGACTTTACCAGTTCGGTACAAAGAAGTAGAAGCACACGAAGGGTAGTCTACTACTACTACTACAGCAATGGGAGGAGGAGAGGATCATATTATGTGTACAGCCAGCAGTATTACATGGAATCGGTAACAAGAGAAATGTAAGTGTCAGCTACCAATAATATATTAGGTTTAAATCAATGCAATGCATACGGATAGTGTTTTGATTCATTTTCATTGCACCGTTCTATGGCCACGTTACACCAAGTTTATCTTTTAATAAAAAAACTTAAAAGTTAGGCAAGAATCTTTTTTAGGTTATTAAACCATTTCTATTTCAAATAAAAACAATTTCCAACAGTTTTAAACAAAAAAACACTGCTCAAAGCTGCATTAACATTAAATGGAAATGATATTGACAAATATTTATAAAAATCATGTCACGTATAATCTGATGCTGTAGATACTACACTGACTACGTGACCTTCACCTGTAGCTCTAACTACTTTCTACCAGATGGTTCTAGAACAGTAAGAACTTACTGTGGAGATCAAGGCAGCTGGATAGCACCAAATATCACCTGTCAAGGTATGAATGTTGATACTTTGTCCTAGTAATAAGCAAATCAAAATCTGTCCAGTGACACTAACGACAAGCCACGAGTGGGAAGTGTCAAGCTGTCCCATTGGCCCAGGCATGTAACCTGTCATCATATAATGTTGACCAAAGCGTGTCACATACCAAAGTACATTGCATGTCACATTGTATGACAGATGACAAGATATGTCTGAGGTCAAGATATGACAGGTGTCACAGTGTGACACATGTCAATTCGTAGCTTATGTCAATATATGATACATGACAAGCTAATGACTTCTCCTGTTAAAATATGATAAAATACTTGATAAAAAGTGCTACACGTTAGGCAGAATAATTTGCATTTTTTCTTTTGAATCAATGTGTCATATCTTGTTCACTGTGGCTTTAAAACTGTTACAGTGACATAGAACGACCGTTGTCATAAAGAAAATATCAACAAATATTTATGCTTGTGGCGTTCAATCTGGACCTGAGGCTGCATATGTTGTAGTACCAATACCACAAAGTTACTAAAAGAATATCTAGAATCTTTTTTCAACTCTCTCGAGTGAAGATAAACTTTCATACTCATGAGATTTGTTGTAGACCCCCAAATTGGCTTACCTATCTACCTTACCTATCCACCTTACCTATCTACCTTACCTATCTACCTTACCTATCTACCTTACCTATCTACCTTACCTATCTACCTTACCTATCTACCTTACCGATCTACCTTACCTATCTACCTTACCTATCTACCTTACCTATCTACCTTACCTATCTACCTTACCTATCTACCTTACCTATCTACCTTACCTCTCTACCTTACCTATCTACCTTACCTATCTACCTTACCTATCTACCTTACCTATCCACCTTACCTATCTATCTTACCTATCTACCTTACCTATCTACCTCCCCTATCTACCTTACCTATCCACCTTACCTATCTATCTTACCTATCTACCTTACCTATCTACCTCCCCTATCTACCTTACCTATCTACCTTACCTATCCATAATACGAGTCACAAGAGTCTAGTCTAGTGGTTGCAAGGAAAAAATTATTAAAGTTTTTTTTACAGTAGAATAGATGGTAGGCTTGTCTGTTTTGGTTTACCCTTTTTGCAGCAATAATTATTAACATCAACTTGAAGCTAGTAATTGATTGAAAAATGCAAATAAATAAACTACACTGATTTGATATAAAATTGAATGAATGGAACAGCTGTTAATTAACTTTGCAGGCAAAGACTGTGGGTCTCTTCCCTCTATGGTTGGGGTATCATGTACGGGCAGTTCAACTAGGTACCCCAATAGCAAGTCATGTCAATGTATCTCGGGCTATGAAAGAGTTGGTTCAGCTCAGTTTACGTTTAACTGCCTCTCTTCAGGAACTTGGTCTGGCACAAGTGACAATGGACCCTCCAGCTGTACAAGTAGGCCGTAGAATGCAGCTGGTTTGCAAGTTGTTTGCATCAAGTTGAAACAAAACAACTCCTGTTAGTTGCTATCAGTAGTCCAACAAACTGATATCATTCTTGTGTTTATATATAGAGATAAACTGTGGAGCTCCACCAGTGATTGGAAACTCAGATAGAGAAGCCACAGTTCAAACAGGAACTAGATATCAAGATAGGGTGACCTACACATGCCTCCCTGGTTATGAAGTCAGCTCAGGATCTCACTCTATCCATTGCCAAGCCAACAAAAGATGGACCACGACTCCCATATGCTCTAGTTAAGACACTACAAATAAATGATGAAAAATTATTTACTCTTCTATCGAAATAATTTTTTGTGAATACAACAAAATATTTTGTTTTTTGACAGGAAAAGATTGTGGTAATCCACCAGATATAGCCAATGGTGGAATTCCAAGACATCTGTACAATACAACCTTTGACTCAGAAGTAACCTACAGTTGTGATAGCCTTGGTTACATGATGACTGGCGCAGCTAATGTAAGGTGTTCTGAAGATGGAACTTGGTCTATACCACCACTATGCCACAGTAAGCAGAACTAAAAGATCTGGAGCTAGTTGACAGAAGCATTCGTTCCGCCAAAATACATTAATTTCCACTGTTGCAAAGTTAATAATAAATATTTGCCGGTGGTAATATCATGAATTAGGAAAAAAATGATTAGTTTCAGGATGAAACATGAAGTTCAGTACCGATAGCCTGCCAACCTGGCTGTTACACTTACTTCATTTATTTACAGAGGTGAACTGTGGATCTCCACCATTTGTACAGAACGCGGAGAGACATGTATTTGGTCATTCATATAATGATACAGTTACATATGAATGTGATGTTGGATATGAATTAGTTGGAGAGAGCTCTATCACATGTCAAGTTATTGGGCATTGGACAGTACCCCCTACCTGTCAAGGTATAGTACAGTATTATTCTTATACTTCCTGTGTGTTGAACTGTCATTAAAACAAAGCGCTCATAATTAGGTTGTTCAGTCACTACTTGGATACTCAAGTAATTCCACGAGTTCTCTTGTACTTCTGGGTTACTTCTAAGCTAGCTAGCTTCTTCGCAGCAACTTACTAACAACCAGATATCTAGTTTCCAGTTAGAGTGCATAAGTCTCCAACAAACATTGTGCTCTCCTGTTCCATGCCAGAACCTCAGCCATTATTCTCTTATGCTGCAAACCAAACTCTCATTTCTCAGAGATTAATTATCTCAGATGCCCCAGTCTAGCTTTAAAGAGAAATGCAGCTTATTGCGATAGAAAACTCTGTATAACACACTACATGCAGTGCAATTATGCCCCCCACAATCTAAGCGAAGCGTTTTACTCATACAGAAATGAACAGGCATTGCTAAGTAAAGTAGCCATTGACAAAAATATGCATCCTCTTTACAAAAAAATTATGAAGAACACCAACCGCCAAACAAGAATGTCATCGGCAGTGAGAATGCCTCGCTGTAGGACTGAGAAGTTGAAAAGAAGTTTCTTTTTCAAATTTGCTAATTGCTAGTGAACAGTACTTTTTAATTTTCTTTTTAATTTTGTTTCAGTATTGTAAGACATTTTCACGATTATTTTCACTCCAGGGCATCAAACTTTCTGATATATGGAGGAAAAAATAAAGCCTATCCTATCTATCCTACCTACCTATACTTACACTTAAATCGTTTGACTTCACTCTATTTAAGACATCATCACTTTATGCCCACCGCAATCTGAGCGAAGCATTTTACTCATACAGAAATGAACAGGCATTGCTAAGTAAAGTAACCATAGACAAAAATATGCATACTTACACTTAAATAACTCGGCTTTGCTCTATTTCAGATATCATCACCTTCCATGATCTAAAATCCCTGATTGCTGTCTGTAAGGATATTCGATCATTTTGGTTGATAGATGGTTTACGTAGACGAATACTTCACTTGTGTCCTTTGCTTGGCTTCTGTATTCCGCATGACTTGTTGATACTTCCTACTGCTATAATACAGAGTCGTTATCTGCACCTTTTCACTCTCTCTTGCAATATCGCTGAATACTTGCTGACTCAAAGCTGGCATTCTTATATGTAACCTATGGTGATCTTTTTAGGAGGATTTTTTTTTCTTATTTCAAGGGCATTCTGGTTATGCATTGATTTTTGTTGACATCTTGTGAACATGCTATTTTTTTCGTGTTTATAATTATTCTTTTTCAAGTTCTTTGAAACAAGTAAAAATGTCTTTAGTAATCGATTTTAAAGGGCAAGGGAGCATGTTTCTGCACAATAACTCAAGCTTTTGCCGCCAAAGATCAATGGACTGCATTGCATTTAGAATAGCATACCAATGGAAAACGGTTGGAAAGGGAGAGAGAGCCGGAAGTGTGTCTTCACTAAGAATATGATTGTCGTTGATATATTTTATGATCTGCAGCAATGGTGCTGACTTCTACTACAGAGTTTTGTATTTTTTATGCGAGTTTTTCCATAGCTTTTGCTGGCGCATACAACTATCCCTTCAAGATCCTCATTATAGCAATCATCTGCCTTTCAGAAGTTTTATAGATTTGCTAGAAATCGTGGGGTTTGGCGGTGACCTATGTGATTTTTATTTATTGACGATAAAATAACTCCCTTCACCAGAACTGTTCAAAATTTTTAAACTTATTTTTTACAGAGTTGAGTTGTGGAGCCCCACCAGAAGTAGAAAACACCGAGAATTCTACAGTAATTAGTGGTACAACCGTAGGATCTGAGGCTAGATATACATGTATCACAGGCTATGTGATGTCAGGAGAATCAGTTATAGAATGTTTAACTAACCAGCAATGGTCTACAACTCCTCAATGTAACAGTAAGTTATATAATACTATACTCTGTGTATGTCTTTTACTACTTGTACTAGCTAATGTTGGACCAGTGCCAATAATGTATCATATACTTCAGGAATTAGATGTGGCAACCCTCCACAAATACTGAATGGTTCTAGAAGAGTCTATGGACACTACCTTAATGATAGAACCAAGTATCAATGTCACACTGGATATATAATGGCTGGAGATCCATTTGTTTTGTGTCAACATGACGGGCATTGGTCAGTCCACCCAGATTGCTACCGTAAGTCAACAATTTTCAATTCTAAAAAAACTAAGTGTCTTCCATTTATTAATTACTAACAGTAATTACTTTTTCATTTTTTAGTGACTGCATCAGCAGTTAATTTTTGCTGCTGTAGAAACTCAACAAGCTTGTTTAACTTGGGTGTAAAAAGGCATGGCTGAGCGCCATTTTTTTTTATTGTAAGTCAATTGTAGTTTTGGATGTCGAGAAGGCATGATATAATGTGTTTGTGAACCGTTGAATCTATCAAGAAGAGTATCAAAGGGTGTGATGTTGTTTTGCAGTGCTAACTTGTGGCCTTCCTTCAGCTCCAGATAATGGCGTAATATTTTCTATCTCTGGTGTACAATTTGGTGGTACGGTAACATACCGATGTCTCTCAGGTTACATCACAGCTGATCCATTACATAGCACTTGTCAGCTCGATGGGCAATGGAGTTCACCTCCAAACTGTACTACCAGTATTTGTGAGTCTACTTTATGCATTTTTAAAACTGAGTGAGTTATATTGATGAAATTGTTTCTATGTAGTGTAATGATGACTTCCATGTATACCATTTTCTATGTGAATCATCATAATTCATAGAAAAATAATAACGTTTTCTAAGCTCGAACTTTTAGCTACTACCACTCCGAATCCCATGTGGAGCCAAGCATACTTTGTGACAACGTGGTTGATTGAAAGTTCTACAACTCCATCACCAAAGACAAGCAGCACCAGAGTGCCAACATTTATTTTTCCCCATGCACCATCAGCAAACACGCCCATACCAGGCTCCGCCTCCACACAACACACGGTGACTGAAGAAAACTTGAATTTGTCTGTAGATACTATAAAACATGAGATGACTTCACCAAGATCTAATTCACGGAGTATTTCCAAACCCGCTCAAATTCCCACTGCTGTACCAACAACAAGTTTTTTTTCTGATGGCCGGGCTTTGTCTGCCGCTTCAACAAAATCTGTTACAAAGTCTTCTACACCTCGAAGCAAAGGCAGCACACCAAAACCGATAGAATACAAATATGAAGTAAAACTGTTTGCTTTTACTAAAGCGTTAAATAGTTCCAACAGCACAGAGACTCCACAGCAAATAAACAACAACCACTCAGTTCAGAAGCATGTACAATCAGAAGCTACCCATTCAAAGACCAACACAAAAGCCTTAGTGAGCTGCCTGGTAGCCTCCGTTATCTTTGCATTTGTTGGAGCCATGGCTATCTGGTACATAATAAAAAAAAAGTAAGTTGCACTTTAAAAGCTTTGTATTGATGAAACATTTGTTTTATTAGTTCTTTGGTCAAGGTTAGATTCTTATATATTACACAAAATTTCTTGTAAGGATTTGTTGCAATTTTTTTTGTGTTAATTGCAATAGCAATGTTAATTGCAGCTGATTACAAAATGGAAATCTTTTGATATCTCTTGAAAACACCAGGCTAGATTTTATTGCGTATTGAAATTAAAGGAGCTTACCATTGTTCAGTATGTACTTTAGCTCTGCTTGGCATCAAGTCTCTAAAAGTCGGCTCATCCGAGTCAAATAATCTCTTAAAGTAAAAACCAGCTTATTGTATGCAACGATCTCCAAACTTTCAAAGGACGTCTTTAAAATCAAAAATTAGTTTTTGCCAAGTGATAACTTCGTATAGATTTTACTTGTGTTTTGGCCGGATGCCATAAATAACTTTTTGGCACGTTTGCATTCATACTTGCCAAGTTGGTGGGGAAAAATTCAGGGACCATTGCCTATCAATCATATTTGCCAAGTACTTGGGGTAAAAGGGACAGATAACATCGCGCACAAAGTGTTTTCTGAGTGCATGTACCACCTGCCCAACCACCCAGCTGCACTCTGACAGTGATTTTAGACAGAAAAGAACACCTAACTTTAGCATTCGATTTGAGCTATGATTTTAAACCACTATTATTTAGAAATTTGAATACATTTGCCATGGTAAGCCAGATAAACCTTCACGACACCATTTCACACACAGAAAAATGAGCGTGGGTGACCTGCAAAGAAACATGTGACATGGTAAACAGAATACAATATACATACACCACATTATTCTCCAAGCGCTGGTTTGTTTGGTAATGAATTGATGGACATTTGTGTTGTCATGCTGTTGTGAGCATCATGCTATATTTGTAGAGAAACAGTGACGGTGGCTCAATCAACTGAATGTTTTGTTTCACCATGGCCTTAACAGACTGAGGTCATTGAAGATATGATCAGACCACAAAAGTTTGACCATAATGAATACATTATTTATTACTTATTTCTTGGCAACAGGTGTAGTCATAATAATAGTACGCAGTTAGTAGTGAGTGGAGAAGGTTGAGTAGAGAATAACAATGACTAGCAGTATAGTACTACTACATATTAGCACTACTCCAGTCCACGCAACGACCAATATCTATCATCATTATATAATTTTCTTTACCACTAGATTCCTGTCCCGACTTATTTACTGTGTTGCTAAAAAAAACAAATAATAAATAGTTATTAAAAATAAATAATACAATATTTGATTAATTTATCATTTGTTTATAAAAATAACGATTATTTACACTGCATTGCTAATAAAAATAAGTAATCATAAAATAAATGAATTAATAATAATAACAAGCCCACTAATTATTATTGTATTGTTGTAAACATTACTTCCTTAATTTAAAAAAAATAATGATGTTAAGAATTGACGAAAATTGGATGACAAGTTGGCTTTGGCAGTAAATTTAATAATAGCTGTTCATAGTAAATAATAATAAATACACACACATATATATATTATTATAATTATAACATTTAATAAATAATACATAAATAAATAAACAAATAATATCATTATTACTATTCATTGTTCAATAAATAAATATTAATTATTATAACAATAGTAAGTAATTATCACTATTGAACCGGCAAGGCCTCTTTACTCTTTTCGACATGGTTTGATGTAGGTAGAGTAGAAGGGAGAGGAAGGCTTAGGATGTGATGTGAATTAATGAAAAAAGTAAACATTTTACACTAAAAATGACAAAATGGAATCGTTGATTTAGAAGTTTGCAGTTAGGTCTATGTGGATATTTCGTTAGAAGCTTGGAACACCCGAATAATATAGGAGCTAGTCAATGAGGTTGTATGAAACTATATCCGTATCCGTTTTTGTGTTGAAATTTTCCTAGGAACAAGAAAACAAACATCACGTTTGCGTAGTTGTAACCATTTGATTACAAAAAAATTATTTTTGCACTTTTGTGAAATCCCGGTATCATTCAGGTACATTTTACTTCTCAGGGACCATGAATTAAATCCCGGTACTGTCCCTGACATCCCGGGACACTTGGCAAGTATGTTTGCATTTGGTTGCCAACAAACATATCAAACAATTTTTTTACAAAAAAAAACTACCTTTAAAACAATTATCAACTATTTATTTATTCATTTTGCTAGGAGACAAAGGAGACACGACTTTGCATCCATAGACAATGCTCTCTACCAACGGAATGGAGAATACATGACAGTTTATTCCTTTAAAGGCGGCCATTGAACGCCTGACTGATCAATTTCAGCTGGTAACAGCTCCATGATTGTTACGGTTGAGAACTTTACTACCTGCTTTGAAATGCATATTCGATCACACCATGCTTCCACACTGCAGCTAAATGTTTCTCATTGCAAGCTTGCACTTTTGTTATTTCCTATTGCTGTAATGTATCAAAAAATTTTTAGTGTTTCAAACATAATAAGAAATCATGATTTAACCTAAAATACACTGAATATAATAAAACAAGTATCTTCGTTGACAAACTATAATACCTTTTCAAAAAAGAATCGATAAGAATGTTGTTGATCAATTTTGGAAAAAAACACAAATAAAGCTTTCCATAAACTAACTTTCAATTGGCAGGAGCATTAAAGCATTGACACCTGTTGACTTTAGTTAGTTTTGTTATAATAACACGAGTTATGGATTGTTACGGAATACTATATAGAAACATGAGGGCTCAGTAGTAAAATGGTTGCTAGGTTACATTTGTGTAAACAAATAGTGCACATTAGATTTGATTGGCTGATGGTTGAAAGCTTTGGTACGTTTTTCATCTTGCTCTATTTTTTTTTTAATAAATTAAGCGTATTTGTCTTCTGTGGTCACACTGAGTATTGTAGTGGATTGTGCCGGTAGGGCTCCAACTACCGTCCACTTACAACACCCGTTCACAGCGAGCAGCTCGTGGGACCACAAAGCCACACCTCTCTTCAAAAGGTAACGCAGGGTCGGTCAGACCTGCGGGGTACAACGGAGAAGTTGAGCACAACTTCACTACTAGTGAGCCCTCGGCTCAGACAAACTAGGTATACTTTAGGTAATAAATTACATTTATTCGTCCACATTTCATGCTTTAGGGAGGCAATCACCTAGAGTAGTTGACAACAGCTGCAGTATGTGATAAGTGGCTAAGAATGCAAGTGAATTCAACCTTTTATAGGCTGGTGGCAGGTAGTGCTTTGCATCATGCCAAGTCCAACTAATAAAATACAACAGGAAGTAATTTAACCAATCAAGGGATTACCACATATAATGGCTCATAATAAAAAAATAAACACTGTGCCTAGTGGAAAGAAATAATGCTATAATTTAAAGTCCTCAGTCTTTGCCAGCCTTAGATCCAAGCTAGATGGAATGTAGAGGTAGATAGGTCCTGGATACGTCCTTGCGTATTGATTCAGGCTACTTTCGGATTCCTGGCTACAGCGGCTACCTTGTTATGTCATTGCGTGGCCGGTAGGTAAAGCTGCAGGGCTGGTATAGAGTCTGCAGGGCCGGTATAACATCTGCAGGGCGGGTAAGGTAATTCCTCTTTTTCTGGAGTGATGGGTCTCTGACTCACCACTTTGGGAGGCCTGTCTGACTTACTGCTTTGGTCAGTCACCTCTAGGTTACTATGAGTGCGCAGGGCATGTCTGCTACTAAAACCCACCACAGTATTAATCCAGGCAACAGAAAAAAATTGAAAGGTAGTATGGTTTCTGGGTGATTTCTGCTAGTTAATCCATGAATATTTAGTGGTGATACCAATATCTAAACTAATAGAATCTCTGACGCTCTACATGTGCTATATCTTTAAAGGAAGAGACCAATGCTACATTTACATATACTGGTTTGCCCCTACCAATCGGAAATGACGACAAGATATTTTGCCTATTTTTACTTTATACTCGCCATTCTCAAGCAATTCAAGGTAAAACCGCTGTATTTGATGTCATAGTTAGCCATAAAATGCTTTGATACAACAAAGAAGAGATGCTCATAAACGACTCTTTTCATATAATTAATTGCGCTTGAGAAAAACTTTTATTGGGAAAATTAAAAATATAAGCAGTGACATGATCCGCCAAATCACAAATTATCTACCGATTTTTTGATCTGGATCAAAGCCTGCTGTTAACCTCATGTAAAATGATAGCAAACGAAGGCTTAGCGAGATCTCCGGCAACGGAAGAGCAAAATCCCCCAATCGGTGAGGCAAATCGGTAGGTAGTTGGTAGATGTACATGGTGTCTAAGTGTCATTCAGTGTGAGATTCGATAGAGAGTACATCAAGAGATTACGTTGGTTGCTGTCAAATAAATGACTCTACAAAATGGAAAAGATAAAATATTACTTGATCAACAAGTAGAAAGTGTACTCTAGATGATACCTCAATACGCTGGCATGATATAATTGGTGACATGGTAACACACAGCACATCAATCTTGTCTAATTAAGCAATAGTGGCTAAAGGCACAAGTGTTTTAATAGAGAGAATAGAGAACAAGGGTTGAAAGAGTAACAGTTTCTCCGAGGTAGACTATTTTGTATCCTTCTGCGGTTAGTCTTCAGTGCAGAAATATTTTACAATGGACCTACTTTCAGTAGCAAAGAACAATTCTTGGTGAAGCTTGCAACAAAAAAAATGGGATCAACAGAGGAATGGCAGAGAGATGGTTACAAGGGTTATTAATCAGAGTGTAACACAAGCCTTGTCTGCAGAGTCAGTTATACAATATAAATAAAAAAGCAAGCAAAAGAGAACTGACTTCTCCTGGACCATGACACCAAATGCATTGATAAGCTTGACCATACAATTGCTGTGCGTTCTCAAGGTGAACTATCATCTCTGCATCAAGTGGTGGACTCACAATACGGTTCATTTTTATTCAAATCAGACCTGCTTTGTATACTACTGGCAATGTGAATGAGAGTAGATATAAAAAATTTTCTTCCTACAGGAAAATATCTTCATCATCTGGGGATGTCACACAGCAACCATGTACTTGCTTCAAAGCCTATAAATTTTTTTGTCAGAAAGATAAGTGCAAGGCACTTTACAAAAATCTACCTGCACTTTCTCCATCACCCTGAACTGGCAATAACTTTATAAAGATATTGACACAAGTAGATAAATTAGTTCATACAGCTGACAAGACTTGAAAAGTTCTCATAGCTTATCTCTCTGCAATGCAAACACGTTTTCAGAACTCCATAAAACATAAATAATCTTACCAGGCTGTGCCCTTATTGTAATTATATTTTCCACTCCTGAATGTAAAAATAAAATGTAAATGTTACAAAGATGGATTTTTCTTAATTGAACTAGACAAAAATTTTCGGGCTTTTTCCAACTAGATCATCCTGTATCACTCAACACAAAACAAGAAAATGAACCTTACCAAAGTTTAATTTAAAATGGATTAACAACAAAAGATGTTAGCCATATCATGCACAACCAATCAGCTGACGTCTCACAGTCTCCCTACTAGGCTTACTATTGCATCTCCACAAAAGTGGAGTTATCTCTTTTTGTATTTAAGTAACACAAACATAGTATATAAGAGCTGCTCTAGTATACAATAAACCATAAGCTGACAACATGTTATCTTTGTTAGTTCTATTAGCCGTGTTCTCTACCTACTGCGAGATAGTCTCTGATTCTGTTGCTGAAGAGATTTCTTTCCTAGACAGAAACAATAAGAGTTGTGAGTTTTAACTGTATTTGACTTTAATGTATGTTTAAAAGCAACTTAATGGTAATCATTAATTCAGCTAAAATCGTCAGACGAGGCACAAACTCATTTTTCTGCAGAATAAAGTTTTACTACAATCCATTAGAGTGTGATATTGTGATGGATTTTACCAAACACAAAAAGTAAACACTATTTGACAAAGGTCTCCTGATAGTCTGCAGGCATCGGGCAAGCCTAATTGAGCAACCAAACAAACCCGGGATTGATTGCAGTCACACTACTAACTATGATAGCAATAAAATATAAATTTATTGCTATACTGGCCCTTTATAAAGGCTTATCCATACACAATGATTTTGTCACAGAAATGAGAAAGTGACTGTTTATTTTACCGTCAACGAACCAATTTTCTTCCGTTTGCCGCGACCGTCTAGAATCAAACATGATTGATTTTCGCCGACCGGTCTAACGATTTGTAATTATTCCCTGACGCTGATTGGCCAACGCAGATCGCTTGTATCTACTTTTTTCTATTTTGACTTTCTCAGCCATGACAGCCCATGCATTATTATAAATCATCGATGAGTACTGTCATGTGCATAATCGGTGTGTGTTGAGTGCATCTATGGACTACGGGAAGAAAACTTCTCTCAAAGTCCCAAGTTCGTGGCAGTAAAACGCTGTGTGTGGAAAGGCCTCAAGTCTATATTGGTCCTGGATTGTTGCTATACTGGCCCTGGGTAGCTAACCCGGGTTGGCAACAAGATGGCTGCCATAGCCTGAGAGACAGAGCCTTTAGCCTAAGGACTTCTAGGACCCATATACAGGTGGTTACCATTTTCAGATGACGAGATATTGGGAATCGAGGCTGTAAAAAACCAAGATCTCTAGCAGAGAGGAGCCAGCAGCTATTACTGACTGGGTGTCCATTAACCCCGCCCCTACTCTGGGCACCATTTCTTTTTAACTTACATATTGTTATATCATCGGCTAGTATTTTTTATCTGTTATACATATTGGTGCAACTGCATTATTCTTGTATGTGATTGGAGTGCTTGGCAAACTGACCAAGTACTTCCTGTCACTTCCTGCGGCTCTGTCTATAAAGAGCAGAGCCTTCCAGTCATTCATTTCAACTTTGTGTGTTGCATTCAACATTCAACTTGTGTATACATGCCACTATTTGTTCTGAATAGAATAAATGTCTTATACTACTCAAAAGTTCTGAGTTGTACGTCTGAGCCGAGAGTTCAAATTGTTGTAAAAATCCAGGTTGTTCCTGTTTAACAGTTTGTAGTGCCATACCGACACAGGGTCATCTCTGGGGAAAGGCTGACCATCTGTTGTCAGACCTTGAGAGGCTGACTGTCTAGTTGTGCCAACAGACAGAAGTTTGCTTGGTGACAACGTTTAGTGGACAAGTAGCAGACCCCTAGAATCCGCTACAATATTACTGGTTACTATTAAAATCAACTGTAGAAAGTAACAATATTGAAGGTAGTTGCACAAATTGTTAGATTATACAATTGACATAAAATTTTGTTAAACTTACATAAATATATTCTATCAAAAATGTTTCCTGGCTCGATGAATACTGATAGATTCTATCAAGTTTATTTGACAGTTTAGCTACTATTTTTTCCTCTCATTGCAGATATTGATATCTCCTTCCAGCGCAGGGCAGTTGATTTGGAGTATCAGCGAGTGAAAGCGAGAGTAAAGATTGTACATGACTTACTAAACAAAGAATGTCCGGAGATTCAGCTAGAGAAAAGAAAACGCCGCTCAATTCAGCAGGAAGCCCAGCTGAAGGTAGAAAAGCTTCTTTACGGCAGGTTAATGAAACTATTAATCAAATGCCAAAGGAAAACTGCAGCTGTCACTTCTGTATTAGCCAAAACCACTATACCACCACCCAAACCAGTTGCCATGTCAACCACGCCAACCAAACCAGTTGCCATGCCAACCACGCCAACCAAACCAGTCACACCAGCTACACCAACCACCACTAAATCAACCAAAACGATAAACGGGTGCCAAACAGCCATCAATCTGACAGAATCTTGGAGGCGGGACGACACTGGAAGTATGATCAGACCAAAGGAAGGCTTTGCTCAATGCGACACCAGAGAGATGTCATTCAATGGCAAACCGTGGTTTAGATTCTCCGGAGCAGCAGGAGATATGTTGTTAAACCATTGCCCTCCAAAATATAGCTGTGGTACCAATGCAGGAGTATGGTCTGACGCTGAAATGCCCACCAGAATAGGCGAAGTAGCTTCTATTCTAGTACACGCATCATACGATTCAGACTGTTGGTTCTTTTCTTTTGGTGTTTACGTGATGAGATGTTCACATCATAGACCAAATGATTTTGTGTATCGCATGATTTCATCTGAATATACTTGTCATTATGCATTTTGTGGGATGACTAAACAAAATTGAAATAGATATAGAGACATAGAATACACGATACAACAAATTGCATTTACGTTTTCATATGCTTTAGCTATTACGCAACATAGTAGTAGTAACAACACCGTAGTCTTCAAAAACTCTTTTCATCCCAACCAATCTCACCATGGCCTGGCTCTACTTTGCCCTGCTTTCCCTGTACAGACACCCTACCCTCTCCTCTATCTACCTATCCAACCTTTTCTCTTACACTCAATCAATTAGTGTAATGAAACATTCAGCAAACCAATACACTGCCACACTCTTACACACTTGAGTTCTGTTTTTGCTATGTACAAGTTTTTTGAGCTTTTCAACACTGAAATTTCTGTGGAAAATATTTTTACAGTTAATTTTGTTAATAAACACTGTAGTCAAAATGTATTTCTTAAGACAACTTCGAAATTACCCCCATATCTGCTTGCAGTCCACAGTTAAACAAAAGTGATGTCATAGTTGACCATTCAGCATAGCTGATGTAACTACCCTTCATTACAGTTCATGTTGTTGGGGTGGTTAGTTGTTGTTTAACTATTACTAGTTTTCTAACAGTTAAAAGTTTTCGATGCAATTAGAGGCTTTTATTTAACTATCAAATAAAATTTCAAGTTATTTACACAACATTATAATAATCATCGAGAGAGCCATTCAATGATAAATCAACAGATCTTACGCATTATTTAAACACTGTTGAACTTAAACAGAGCTGATATTGAACTTCAACAGCGCTGACGTGGTGTTAGTTGAGAGATAGCCAGGTATCATACTACTATGTTATCATAGTTTAGTGGTTTTATTGAGAGTGCTAGTGCACAGAGTAGCCAACAAACCATTTATCTGCCAGGTTACCTTTTATGGTTTCCTTTGCAAAAAAGAAGTTGTCTAGATCAAACTCCAACTTGAAACGAAAAGTTCTTTCTTATGTTGGTACTTTGCTATTTAGAAACTGTTGGAGCTAGCATTTACATTGCTGACTGGCATTGAAATAGCTTATACAGGTTCAAGGAAAGCTGAGGTCAATAGAGTAGGAATAAATACAGCAGCGGTGTAGAGCCTCTTGTTGTTATAGCTGGAACCCACCCACTCCTCAGTTTAACAACAGTCTCTTCTAGAGTAGTGGTTGTGCATCGAGGTAAAGGACAGCGAAAATACTTTACAATATCAAAGTTTGAATAAATGAAATAGTGGACATGTTATATCAAACAACACAATAGATATGGCATTACATCACTGCTACTTGATGCATGAAGTCGTCACAGTTGAGTTAATGCAACTCAGTGTGCAACCACCTTACATTTCTACCAAAAATGAGCAAAACTTTTTTCTGTCCAACGCATCAGCAAACTTCAAATGAAAACTGTCAAGTCTGACAAAGTCTATGACAAACAAATTTTTATGCTCATATTTCTGACCAAAGGTGACGTATAACTTAACCATGAATGTTGTAGCTAGCTACCACGACCTGTGTATCTCTAGAATGAGGCACTCTCATAATTGTTACATTGAGTTTGACATATCTGACCATAGCTTTGATTCACTCCGCGATTAAATTCTATTTACCATGTTTATCCACAACAGAATGAGTTCAATCAAGTGTTAGTCAGCTAGATTGCAGACTGATTGTGCAACTGAAGCCTCATTAATGTGGAAAAACATTTGGAAGTTTTGTTCACGTCTGACATGCTACATGAAACATAATTGTCAGTGCAGTCATACCTTACATTAACTTCATGCAATGCTATAACACATGCTTGTAATACTTTCAAGTTGTATTGTTCAATAGAAGTCCACTGCAAACAAACAAATATCCAATGAAAATGCAGTTAACAGCTGACTATCCAATAAACAATCAGCAAGCAGTTAATTGACCAATAAGGATATGGTAACATAAATTCAGTTGTCCAAAGTAACAACTGATGGTTGGTTAGACATTTAGTTCACACATTTGGTGCACATCGCAGAAATGTGAATGCTTCCAGATTGACCACTCCAGCTACATCTGGCCATGGTGTGGTCAGCGTTGAACCACCTGTCCATGTAGGTAGTTCTACCTGGTGACCACGGGTCATTCTTAGCACACGACTCCAAGTTGTAACTGCAATGTCATATGGTATATATTATTATTTACTTTCTGGTGACTATCTAGTAGTAGAGAGAACAACAACAATCAACCAGAGGTGCATTTATAGAATCCGAGTTGTTCACTTACCCAGTAGGACAGGAAATGGCAGAAGTTGTAGGTATAAAACCTCTCACAGCAACAGTTCGCAATCCTGCAGCAGACTTACACCTCACCATTGCCTGTCAAATTATATTCAGTTTAATTGTTTCAGTTGTAGGACTATTCTTAGATAAAAAGCTAGCTGTTATTGTTGGTGACAACTATCTAAGATTTGTACAAAACAGTTTTTTGAAGAGCAAAAACGGTGGCTATATTTGCAATCTGCAGTTGTTTTTACCCCCTTTAGCCAACTTTGATGTCAAAAAATGAATCTAAACATTATAAATTCTTAGAGTTTTATCCTTCTACTTATCGCCACAGGAGAACAAGCTGGATTGATGATGCATTAGAGATGCTAGCCACTGAATGACCAGCCGCATAGCTCCCATTTCTGTTCCTATTTCTTTATCACTTTACAGAGACATATGAATGGATAAAAGCCCTCAACATAGATATACTTACAACAGCTGCTGGGATAGAGCTGCCTCCAGTCCTTCTGTACGCTGTACATTGTCTGGTGTTGTTTGCATTGAATAAAGTCCCATCACAGGCATAACCATCTTTGCATTCACAGTCAGCAGCGTAGTAACCTCCTACAATAAAACATGATCTTGTTTTTTACTAAAACTATAACTGTATCATATATTAATCAAAATCTAACATCATCATTGATTATAAACTATCGATTATTATTAATGAGAAAGATCTCTACAGCTGCAATGATACATGATTTTTCAGCCAAAATATGCTTTTAAAGATATGAAAGTTTCTACTAAAATGAGACCTGTAAAAGGAAAAAAATATCCACACTGTTTTCCTTCTTTGTATATTACCACTAATCAGTTTATGTAAGAACTTCAATGCCTTTCACAGCAGCAATTTATTAATGCAATCTACACTGTCATATGTTGGAAAAAACAATAATTAATCGTTTGCAAGTGGGTAGCACACAGTAATAATAAAATGATAATTCTTCAACAATAAAGGACTTATTAGAAATAGTGTTTATATACCTGGGCAGTAAACATTTGACGGGGCATCATCTTGGAGAGCACTGGCTGGTCCTTGTAGCCAAAATTCACTACATCCTGTAAATGCAGCAAAATAAACAATGCGTCACACGATCATTCACTCTACATAACAGTATACTGAATACAAAACAAAGAACCCACCAACTGCACACCCCACTAACACAACCAGAAGACAAAGAGTACAAGTATTTGTCATTATGAAGAGGTAGATGTTACTTTATTGTAGAACAGTACCAAAGTGAAGTCAATCTATCTCATCACTCCTTATATAGATAGTGTTAGGTCCATTATATAACGTTCTCTGTTCGAACTTATTTTTAGTTTTGTTTATACCAGCATCATACTTCGCATCACCAGCAGAATTCTCCCAATGTCACTTTTGTTCAAAATTTTCCAAGTGTGGTTTACCAATCTTAAAAAAGCTTTATTTGTATTTTCTGTTCCGTTTTTCCTCTGCATTTTGATGATATAACTTAGATGATTTCATCTACTGGAAGTAATGTGTCTGCCTTGATACCAGCGAAGCATTTTTCACACCATTTTGTGAGGACCTAAAATACAAAATGTGAATGGAATCAAGTTAGTCTTTCTACACTCACTCAGTATAACAGAGCATAATGCTGAGTTCCCTTCATTTGTGATTGCAAATAATTGAGGTTAACAACTCATTACAATTTTTAAAACTCGGTAGAGCTGCTCTTGCATGCACACAGTGACATTCCCATTCTTTTGCCTGCTTGTTGCAACAAATAAATCTCTGGCCATTTTAGTGACTAGAATTGAGTCTTCCAACTTGCTCACTTTCAACACTTTGCTCGATTCCGATGGCCTTGACAGGGCATTTCTAGTACCAACTTTTTTGTTTAGTGTAAAGTTATTTATATCTTTTTATGAATGTCATCAATCCAAATCGTTGGCATCTGAGGGGCAGCTTGACAAGGTCTTTGTTTCAAAAAACACATACAAGTGACCTACAATCAGTATCTACTAGCGCTTCTCTACCAGTGAAATAGTAAACAACTTTTTCACAGCTGTAGCAACTGGCTAAAGCCTCTTTGTGTGTTTGGGTGTACCTCCTATTGGTTTCTGCAGCAACTGGCTAAAGCCTCTTTGTGTGTTTGGGTGTACCTCCTATTGGTTTCTGAAGCAACTGGCTAAAGCCTCTTTGTGTGTTTGGGTGTACCTCCTATTGGTTTCTGCAGCAACTGGCTAAAGCCTCTTTGTGTGTTTGGGTGTACCTCCTATTGGTTTCTGCAGCAACTGGCTAAAGCCTCTTTGTGTGTTTGGGTGTACCTCCTATTGGTTTCTGAAGCAACTGGCTAAAGCCTCTTTGTGTGTTTGGGTGTACCTCCTATTGGTTTCTGCAGCAACTGGCTAAAGCCTCTTTGTGTGTTTGGGTGTACCTCCTATTGGTTTCTGAAGCAACTGGCTAAAGCCTCTTTGTGTGTTTGGGTGTACCTCCTATTGGTTTCTGAAGCAACAGTGATATATGTGAAACTGGTTTCCAATCATTCAACTTTTTCTGCACGAAAGCCACACCCAATCCTATGTATAGGGTGATGAGTCTGCCATGTCCATGTGGCCATGTGGCCACTTCTTTTTGTGGCCATGGCTAGCGTTCAGTGAGTGAGCACTAGTGTGGCTGAAGGAATCTATTTTAATCATTTGATTTGTTTTATTTGATTTGGCCCCATACCAAGTTACGCTAGTTACCCAAAATTTCACAATGTTAGTGTGTTTCCTCTGCAATCAAAGAGAATTTTCCCAGATAGTTCACAATTGTCAAGAAACTCAATACTGCTCAAGTATTGTTGTGGTTTGCTCTTATGACTTCTGTAACAATCCATTGTCTAGGAACTTAGTCTCCGTTTTAATCTCATCAGCATCTGTTTTAATCTCTTGTCGCATTGTTCCACATCCGCACACTGCATGAGGAAGTCCTTTTAGATCAATTGGAACCTTTTGAATTTTGCGTTGGAATATTTCTAAGGAATAAATGGTAGTCGTTAGCAAAATTATCTGCCAATGAGAATGCTAAATTTAATCAACTTCGAAGAAACCAACCTACCAACACATCATTGCCAGTATTTATTTTTTTTATCTACATGTATCTTACTAATGCTTTTGAGTTGCCAAAATCACTTGGGGTTGTTTTAGCTGTTGGTGCAGGATAATGTCTCTTTTGATTGCCTTTTCGAGGTTGGGAAAGTCAATGCAAACTCTCAATGACAAATTTTTTTTTGGGAGAGAGAGAGAGAGGGAGAGAGAGGAAGAGAGGGGGGGGGGAGAGGGGGAGAGAGGGGGAGAGAGAGGGGGAGGGGGAGGGGGAGGGGGAGGGAGAGGGGGAGGGAGAGGGAGAGGGAGAGGGGGAGGGGGAGGGGGAGGGGGAGGGGGAGGGGGAGGGGGAGGGGGAGGGGGAGGGGGAGGGGGAGGGGGAGGGGAGGGAGAGGGAGAGGGGGAGGGAGAGGGAGAGGGAGAGGGAGAGGGGGAGGGGGAGAGGGAGAGGGGGAGGGAGAGGGAGAGGGGGAGGGGGAGGGGGAGGGGGAGGGGGAGGGAGAGAGAGAGAGGGAGAGAGAGTAACTGACGTCATCTTTTGATATGAGGTGATGGTGACCTCAAACTATTTCGTGCCTAGCCATTCAGTAGCAGAAGGCTTAATTTATTCTTCTGTTACTCGATGCAAACATACAGAAATCAATTTTAAAACAGTTGAATTAAAAGTGCTTCAATAAAAGCTACATCCAAAAATTGACTTCTTTTAGAGATGATTGCTAGCTGCATTTTTTTTGCATTGAATGATCACCAACAATGAAATAATTATGTTGGCTTAAAACAACTTATGTTTTGCATTCTAATGTCTCTGCTCTTGCAAACTGTTTGAACCCTTTGTGAAGTAGTTTAAAAACCAAGCCAACCTTTGTTAAGTAGTTCGTGCACTTTAAAAAATCATGCCAATTTTCGGCCCTCATTACAGATAGTAACAGCTTTGCTCCGCTAATAGCTAAAAATTTCTTATCAAACGATGATCAGAAAAGTCCTAATAACGTAAATAAAAAAGGTAATTTTCATTATTCAAATGATTATTAATACAAACTGTAGTCAGAACTATTTATACATTTAAGGATTGTTCACATATGATTTGCAAAAATGTTTGATTTTTTGCCTATTGTCCATTACGTCTCTATTTTGTCTTGTACATAGAGCTTAATAAATAAAATGAGTTCAACTGTTTTTGGTTCAAAAGCCATGCTCTGTGCGAATCTGTCAAAATCTTTTCAGAGCACCTCGGATAATTTTAAACTACTTTGGGCCAAGTCCAAATAATTTATTGGGTTCGCTAGGAATTCAAATTATTTTTAAGTTCTTCATACAGTTTGTACTTATTCAAACTATCTGAATCACTTTAAAACCATTTGAGTTAATTACAGCCACAATTATGTGGTTTTAAAATTTCCACCATTATTATACAAGAGACGCTGTCAAGCTAAAAATTATTCTGCTCTGAATAAAAACTGACTCCAATAGCTTAGAGACAGCAGAGAAAAGCAGGCTACATAGATTTAAATAAAAAAGCACAAGGATATAAAAATTGAACAAAAAGCCAGTCGCAAGCCACACATCAGTATTAGAAAGTTATAACACAATAGAGCTTAGGCTAAGGACAGTATAACATGGCAAGAGCTTAGGCTAAGGACAGCATAACATGGCAACAGGAAACACAACACTTCTGCAACTTCCAAGGTCAAAACTTATTCATTAAAACACAAACTAGATCTGAGATACAGGGCCTTCCGTTAGGCTGTCTACTGCACCCTTCCACTCATTTTCAATGTCAAAACAAGTTTTGCAAAAGGACCTGAATACTTCAAGTCCGTACTGATGCTTTTGAAAGGGAAAGTTTCTACGTCATGAGCTACCATAAACAAGCATTTCATTTTGGAAAATGTAAACTGGTAGTTGATAAGCTATGGTCGTATCTCTTAATCAACGATACACTCAAAGACAATTTGTTGTCACTTGTATTCTTCGGTTGTATAGCCACTCTCTTTCACAGTTTAAGGCTTTCATACGAGCAAAGTATTGGGTGTTTCAATGCGTTCTATGCTTATGCTAGTTGACAGCATAATTACAATAAACTGTCTCCTAGCTTATAGCTACACCCCATGTCATAAATATGGCATCGCCCATTAAAGTAGCCTTTCTACTTTGATGGGTGAGTGACTAGTCTAGTAGAGGGAGTCAACAGTAAGTGCTGGTCAGACAACTCCCGCTAATATGGGCTCACAGCAGAACAAATCAAATTCATAATCATCTAGTTTAGTTTATCTAGTTTTAAGCTCATGAGACCCGTCCTTAGGGTTGCCGTCGAGGCACAGCTAAACAAACAAAGCAAACAAACGGACAAACGAACGAACAAATGGAGTAAAGGTTGAAAGTTTCTTCAGTTTACCAGGAGGTAAAATTGTAGTTGTCAGAGTATTTAGACGTATGTAACCCACTGTGCCCTCACATATAGTATCTGGTACACAACCACAATTCACGTAAATATAACAATCCTAACCATAATCAACAAGTGTCAAACCATGAATAATGCACATTATAGAGGCTGAATTGTTTGTACTCCTCTGCTTCAGCCAAAATTTTGCAACAACAACTATTTCTACGACAGTAGGAGTTTATGAAACTGTGACTTGAATTGGATTGAATAGAAAGCATTGTACCATAACACAGAGTATTGGTATTATTGAGCCTTTTTCTGCATAAGTATGATGTAAAATAACAATAAGCAGAGTTTTGTCACCAAAGACTGCTTAGTGACAAAATGTAAGTGTAATACACTTACTCTGTAAGTGTATTACACTTACTGTAAGTGTAAGTAATCAGCTGGATATAAGCTACAAAACTCTCACCCAGAAGATAAATAAATTGTTTCCAATCCTTTTACAGTAGGCTTAAAAAGTACAATTTGGGGAGTGAAGCCTTAATTCAGTGCACCTCGGTTGATATTGGGAGTTTTTGTGCAATCGTCAAATTTTGTATCATTTGTCTCCTAGCAACAGAAGTTCATGCTGTGGTTATGTAGGAGTTCGCTTTCATCAAACAAACGCAAATGCTGCTAGCGTAAGCGTCGATGACCATTTGTATTCTAACATCTAATTGCAAGCTGGGATTGCAACGAAAAACAAATTTTGGTTTTCAAGCTCGGCAGCAAAGCATTTTTGTACACAGGTATACTTTTGTACGCAGGTATACTTTGGCACACAGGTAGCTTCAGCACCACAGACATCTGATGGATCTTGTGGTAGATTATGCAGACTCCATCTGCAACGACTCCTTTAGCGAGTTTTTGTGACCTTGACCCGTGGGAAACAAACCGCACCATTGATAGGTATGGCACCATTGATAGGTATGGCACCATTGATAGGTATGGCACCATTGATAGGTATGGCACCATTGATAGGTATGGCACCATTGATAGGTATAGCACCATTGATAGGTATGGCACCATTGATAGGTATGGCACCATTGATAGGTATGGCACCATTGATAGGTATGGCACCATTGATAGGTATGGCACCATTGATAGGTATGGCACCATTGATAGGTATAGCACCATTGATAGGTATGGCACCATTGATAGGTATGGCACCATTGATAGGTATGGCACCATTGATAGGTATGGCACCATTGATAGGTATGGCACCATTGATAGGTATGGCACCATTGATAGGTATGGCACCATTGATAGGTATGGCACCATTGATAGGTATGGCACCATTGATAGGTATGGCACCATTGATAGGTATGGCACCATTGATAGGTATGGCACCATTGATAGGTATGGCACCATTGATAGGTATGGCACCATTGATAGGTATGGCACCATTGATAGGTATGGCACCATTGATAGGTATGGCACCATTGATAGGTATGGCACCATTGATAGGTATGGCACCATTGATAGGTATGGCACCATTGATAGGTATGGCACCATTGATAGGTATGGCACCATTGATAGGTATGGCACCATTGATAGGTATGGCACCATTGATAGGTATGGCACCATTGATAGGTATGGCACCATTGATAGGTATGGCACCATTGATAGGTATGGCACCATTGATAGGTATGGCACCATTGATAGGTATGAAAAGAAGTGTAAATGAAGCAAGCAATTTTGACCATATGGCAGCATTAGCGGCCACTGCAATAAAACGTTTAGGAATCACCTTTTTCTGAGAATAATACGTGCCACTGCATGATACATTAGTATACAGGCATTGCATACTACATGAGCTAACGTTGCATACATCTAACATACCAAACACATTCTCTACAGCTTAACTGCTTGTGACAGTCAATAGATTTCCTTGCACATGGCGTTTAAATCACAACTAGGGCCGGAGCAGATTCAGCAGCAATGGAAAACACTTATATGTGTAACCCAACTAGCACACAAAATAGTGCTTTGTCCTTACCAGCTAGTCGTGTGAAACGTGGAACATTGACTAAATTTAGAAAAAAATTTGTTTAAAAAAATAATTTCTGCTTTTTTCATTATGTTTCATTTTTCTAGCTCTAATTTATTTAGCCATGAACGCGTGTCTGTCTACTAACACTTTTGTCACAGACAGCAACATCACTGGCAGGGCCGTCTGCTCAATAAAATTCATAGTCAGCATAAACCACTAAAGTGGATAAAAAGTGGCTAATCTTGGCAGAATCAAACTACGTCCAGAGTTTCCAGCTGACCAAATGATATGATAAATCCCATTGAGAACACATAGTCAATTCAAAGTACCCTGTACTTTGCATAGAAAGTTGCATCCAATGTTATTTTACTTTCACATGGTGCAGATAAATCTCCTGAAAAGTAATATTTCATTAAGTTTGCAAGGTTTTACCAATTATCATAACATGTAAGTCATTTTATGTGAACTTTTGATTGTAAACTCCAGATGGTATCTGTTGAGTCTGTAATAATTTTTGACACATTGGGTGGTCAAGTGAACAACTAAAATGCTAGTCTAATAGTTGGCATCAGCAGCTAAATATTATTCAATAACAGCAAACTTGGTTTTTGCTTTGATTGTTTCATGTTTCATTTTGAGCTTTTTATATTTAATACAGAAAAAATCATCCAAATTTGTTTATAAAACCCACCTGGGTAGTTTGTCACCTTTTTTACTCTAATCAAAAGGGAAAATTCTGATTTTTGAATGTTTTATTGCTCCAAGTCAATGCTGTTTCTTTTGGCATATCTTTGTAGCTAAAGAAGCCAAATTGAAGTGTAGCAATAAATCCTTTAGAAGAAAATTATATAAAATATTAATACAATCAAACCTCTGAAGGGAACACGCTAAAAAATTCTTGCCTGAAAAATTTTGAACTAGAAATGTTCAAGTACTGTAATAGGATTTGTCTTTTTAATGTGCTGACAACTCCAGTTTTTCAAACTAGCAAGTTTCTGAGCATGATCAATACCTTTTTATACATACCTGCACCTACACTCGCACCTCAGCTTTTCATTTAGTCAAAGCTTCAAAGACAGGGGTAGCAGAGAACTGATTCTTAAACTTTCAATCCCGATTACTTTAATATTATTTTGTTATTAATCATTATTCATGTTATCGTTTGCTCGTAAACACTGATAGCTCATGTGAAATGCATATTTTAAAACTCAGCAATATTACTTTTTCTTGTGCCATTTATAATTCCTTCACCTCTGTTTTCGGAACCATTACCAGGTCTTGTATGCTGCTGACATCTAGATGCCATTGGCACTGCAAAATGTCACATTGCATAAGCATACCCAAGTCCCAGACTATAGCAAAAACAGAAAATAACTATTTCGAAGTACAGTGAAACCTGCACAATTCAATGTTGAAGAAACGACAAAACTACATTTAATTATTGATAGTATTAAATTACACAAGCTTACTTCAGGAGATTTTGACACTAATAAATATTTGTAGGTGCAAACAAAAGTTCAATAAATTATATTCAAGTAAATGATTTCCTATAATATTTCAAATCATTCATTAACTATTATTATCAAAGCCACACCTTAATTAAAAGAAATTATCACAATAGTGATTAAAGTAACTTCCTACGCATGCTATTAATGATGTTTCAATCTTCATTTTCTTACACGCCAAACAGCAGAAAATTAATATTGTGTAAATGTATCTCTTCCTTGCTTTTCTTTAACACATTTGCAAGGGCTTCACGGGTTGCAGCAGTGTGTCAGGCTTATGCTCATTAACAAGTTTGCTTTTGCATTGGAAGGTGTGAAAACCTAATGAGTTAGTTATTCAAGACTGTTTATGATCGCTTTGGCACTTGTATACATTTGCAATATAAAACTGACTTTTGAACTTAAGACCACTCCTCAGTGTATTTTAGTACAAAAAACTGAGAATTTATTTATTGAATTAGACATAGTTATATTGAATTGTGTAAAGCCATTTTTAATGTGTCACAGTTGGGAAATGATCAATACATTGAATTAACCAAACTATTGAATTATGCATGGCCAAATTATGCAAGTTTCACTCTGGCATATATGAGAAAAATAGCTGTATCATTGTTAATGGGCACATTTGCACTATGTCATGTGACATAATGTTAGTTTTGATTTTAAACTTTTAAAGCTTAATAAATAAAAAAATTATTCTCGATCAGTCAAATGAAACAAATGACTGGTAAAACAAGAGTTTGTACTGAAATTGCCCAAAATACGTTTGGTTCTAAGGGTTGTGACCTACTTAATCAATGGGGTATATTGGGGTAGATTTTGGTGCTTAGTACTCGTAAAAACCTATATTTACCGGCCATGGCTGCACGAGAGGAACCAAAGTGACATCCAGCCATAAACAATAGTGAAGGGCTGGTAGTACAGCTTGCAGGCCAGTAAGTAACCCCTGCTGTGTCAGTAGGCACCCTACCGAGCCGGCACAAGATGGCCGCTTTAGTCGAGCAACTCAAAAAGTAACCTGAGGATCTTTAATACCATTAATACCCTAAACTGGCGTTATCGTCGACCTCAGGCTAGGTATAGCATCATAACAGCTGGGAGATTCTCAATTGGACATGGAGAATTGACTCCGTCCTTTAGCCACTTGGCACCTTATACCTTTAAGCTTTACGTGCATTGTTATTGGTTTGTTATTTATATTGAAATTTGTATTGGACAGTTACTTCCTGTCAATTTATTGTTATATGCATTATGTAAATTACTTCCTGTCATTCAACCTATAAGAAGGCTGGAGTTTTCAATACTCATTGCATTCATTTCTATACGTGCCACTACTATAGAAAATGGCTTCCCTAGAACTGGTGATAAAAGCCATTTCCAAGCTAACAAGCTGTGCAGTTTGTCTGAGCCGTGGGCTCTAAGTTTGCCAATCGATCTGGCAGTAAAAGATCACAAGTTTTCACTGTCGTTACCGGCGGTGTTTCCTCTGGAGAGAGATAAGACACTGGAGGTTAGTGGTGTTTTGTGGAAACCAGACCGAAATCCACTACAATATTTACACATGTATAATATAGCAGCAGTTGTGCCAGGTCCAAACTATTCTTTTTGGTAATTAGAAGATTTCCTCATCAAGAAGTTAAACATGGTCATTGTGACTGTACAAGTAATCATGACTATCGATAGTAATTAGTAAGTTGAGCTATTAAAACTAATTCAAAACCGCAATGAGCTTATCCATTACGCTTTTGTCTTTAAAACAACACCGACCAGCATAATATGGCCTAAACAAATTGCATTGTTTATTTAAAGTAAAACACGTCTTTGTGCCACCTATATTCTATGGTGTAGTCACGGTGACTGTGTAAACAATAAATCCTGAAGTTGAAGTAACAAACTACAGAAATGCACTTATCATAAGGTGGACTACTACGTAAGTGATGTAGTGTATCACAAAATAAACTTTTATAAAGTGTTCTCTAGCCTCACACTTTAGCTAAAATTTCATTAAATTCTCATTCAAAACACCACTGGCTTCTATGTCTTTGGCTGTTAAAAGCCCTACATAGCACTAGTCTATTGTAATAGGAAACAGTTTATCCACAAATAAAACTGAACTGTTGGTGTTTATGTAGTTGGTTTACTGTGTTTTGTATGCACCATGTGCAAATACAACATACCTGACTACTTTTGGTTAAAGCACGGATGGCTGTCTGAAATGGTACTAACATCAATGTCATTATTGATAATCAGTAATCCATGAAATAATGTGTTGTATAATCTCCAATTGCTACTTTGCCTACCAAACCTGTTATATTTCCTTAATTTTTTGTTTCATCTTTTGCTGCAGCTTTCTATGTAAACCGAGTTAATTCTTTGCCAAATTCAATTTCATTAATTAGAAAATGGTGCTTGGTTTAATGTTTTTTTTTAACCGGTCGCACGTAGATTATATCGCCTTAACCTCATTGATGAGTGCATGTAAAGACTTCAATCCAGTTTCTCTATGTAAAGAGTTTACTGTTTGTGTGATGATTCGTTGAATGAGATTAGTACGTTTAATTGGCCTTGGGTTTAATTAGTCAAATTTCAAACAGAATAATAATAATATTCATTATAAAATTTACTTGCTTGAGGTTTTTAAGAAATTACGACATACAAATTGCATTGTACTATGATCTGCATTGTCATATAGATATTATTTATGTTGTATATACACTAATAAAACATTTTTATATTTCATAATTAATTATTTAAAAATGATTAATAATTATTAATTACAACATAATGTAATATTGTAGTGTTTTTCCTCCTTCACTACGGGCACAACGGCATCCACTCCTGTTAGACACTAACGACTGCTTCGCGGCCCGACGATATGATGAAGCTATATTTAACGTATGTTGTAATACATTAGTAACAACATAACACTCTATTAAACTACAAAATTAACACTGGATCGCAGGCACACCTATATTTGGTTGTATTAGTCTATTTGTTGTTGGAATATTTCCAAGCCAATAAACATAACACCCACATAGTTTTTTAGTTTCCTCTTGTTCCCTGTGCAAACAGTATTAGGATTTACAAGTTTTTGAGCCATCAAGATGGCACCACAGACTATTCAATCACTTTTAAAAGTATGCAGGCATTTTGTCTAACAATGGACAGGCCATTGCTGGTCTGTATCAGACGCATACATGTTGCCTAGAACTATTTTCATAAGTAATAAGAAATAAACCAAATATATATAGTTATGCTATTTATTAGTTATAATAAATAGATAGAGAATATGTACATAGTTATATGATGTATTTTATGGCAATAGATAAAGTTCAATTTAGTTTAGTCATCCCACAAAATGCATATGAACAGAAATTAAAATCTTTGGGCATTCTATAGACAAAATCATTTGGTGCAATGTACGAACATCTCATTACTAAAAGGGGTGAAATTTCAGAATCCCACATTCCAACATATGAGCCATATATTGACACAGTGATAACCTGTCCTACAGCAGTAGGCATTCCAGCACCGGTCCAGTATCCAACAAGAGATCCACAACTCTCTGACCGTGGACATTTGTCTAGCATCATATTCCCAGCTTCACCGGAAAATCTAAACCAAGGTCTCCCTTTAGCTGTCATTTCTTTGGTATCACACTGCTCGCTGCCTGCAACTGGCTTGATCTTACTTCCTATGTGGTCTTGTCTCCACGAATCTGTCAGGTTGATAGCTGCCTGGCACTCATTTAGTGGTGATGGGGTGGTTTGTGGTGGGGTGGTTGGTGCTAACTTTTTTTGTCTGCACTCAATCAACATTAGCATCAGTCTGTCATAGAGAAGCTTTTCTACCTTCAGCTGGAAGTCCTGCTGAATTGAGCGGCGTTTCTTTTTCTCTAGCTGAATCTCCGGACATTCTTTGTTTAATAAGTCATGTGCAATATTTACTCTTGCTCTCACTCGTTGATACTCCGAATCAACTGCTCTATGCTTGAAAGTTAGATAGCCAACTACAAAAAAATCATATTGTGAAATTATTCAGTTTAAACTGAAACAATATCAGTCACAATGAGAACCAAAGGACTATAATATTCTATGAAATATTTAAAATCGAACAAATAACTAGCGCTGATAGCACTGAAAAATTTGAAAAACAGCTAATTTTTACACAATACCAAATAAAAAAAATGAAGAACTTTCAAATTTGTTTAATTGAACTTGCATTCATTTTGCTTAAACTATTTTAAAGTGATAGAAAAGTTGAAGTAAATATTATTAACCATGCTTGTTATAGAACATTGAGTCAAAGTGTAGCATTAATACTTGCTATCTCCATCTTTTGTATCAAGATATAGGTGGCGTTTAGCCCTATAATCAGAGACTACCTCAGAGTTGTAGGTAGAAAGCGCAGCTAGTAACACTACCAAAAATAACATGTTTTCAGTAAACAGTTCATTGAATACAATAGCAGCTTTTATTTATTATTTGTTTGTGGTACTGCAATGCTATATCTACAAACAGTAAAACATGCAAGAACACGACCATATATATCACAAGTGTATCTATCACTAGTGTACGGTGTACACTAGTGATAGATACATGGCTGTGGTGTCCCATTGTAGTGCTATATCTACTTGCATGTACCAATCAAAAACCTTTGAGAAGACACAATAGCTAATGTACCAAGCGCAGCTAATGGATATGTGTGAGCTGACAGCTGCTATTGTTTACATCCTGGAGTAAATGAACTTGAAAATAGTTTATAGTAACTTTTTCCTCAGTTTCTGTTCTTCATTGGCAATGTTAATGGAAAGGTCAAGGTTTAAACACATGAGATTCAAATTTTGTTACTTGTTTTACAAAACAATCTTGGCATATTATTTGTCTAGAATTAGAAAGTAATTAATGGAATTTGTAGTCTTGTAAAAAAATGTCGATATTATCCAATAAAGTTATATTTTTCTATTGTCAAGCATACACATTGACATAAAGTTTTCTACTAGTTTCAAGTCTATTATATAGATATTGTTTCACTCAAATACCAAGAGTTCTCTTATTTTAGCAAACCGTTTCACACACTTGGTGTTTGAGCTGAACAAACACAAGTTTTCTTGATTTACATAATTATTTCTCTTTATGGGAGGAAACTTCATACAAATTAGGAAAAATTTTAGCTGCAAGCTATTAATCACTTTTTTAGATAAATGTAAACTAAGCATCTATTTAAAAAATATTTTTGAAGTTATTGCAACTTTTTATTGCATCAGAGTGCCATCAGGTTTTGAATTAAGAAAGATAAACCAAAAACGTATCAATTACTTGGTAGCATTATTGATTCCTGTGGTGCACAAATATTCTTGATGCCTTAACTTGGAGATAGTGGAACCTAGTTAATTGTTGCGGAAAAACTACTTTTCATAAAAGTTCCGAGAGGCATTTAGTTTTAAAACAGTGCCAAAATAATTTCAGGATGTTGATACAAATAGATTGATAAAGGAATTTGGTAACATGGGAGTTCTTGTCAGCCTGTGCGCATGTTGGTGCCAACATACAAACTTTGCTGTAGTGCAAATCATAGAGTTATCTCCCATTAAAAAAATTTCATAGGCTTGCCCACAAGTTTGCGCACTCACCTTTTAGTTGCTCCACCGTAGCGCCAACAATTGCTACAAATTGTTCGCCCGCACTTGCTCGACCTCAACTAGGCAATGTGCAATAATCAATCAACTCCGTAACCCCTACTACTGCTGCTGTCACAAAGATTTTCCGCAAGCCACCCAACAACTTTGATAATTGTGCTCTTATAGCTACGCTGGCAAGGCCATTTTCTGAATTTTCTGCATTACATCAATTACTCTGACATTGAAAGATCCGTATGATAGCCGAGCTGTGCAAGTACATTCTGCCTTAAATCAAACTGACTCAGTTGTGTTTGCATTGGCGGTGAGAAATATTCCACTTCCTCAGCTGTCATACCTGTACTAGCCTACCTGAAAAATGAGACAACTTCCAATGATGATGATGCGGGATATGAAAGTAGATTTAAGGAAGGTCTTCATGTTGATATGCAACACAGATTGTGGAAAGTGGAGGAGACAGCACTTTAGCGACTCTCTACTGCACTGGATGCACAAAAGCCAGAAGGTGTCTGGTGTCTCGTTTAAAGATTAATGGCCGACATCAGCGTAAGCCAAAATAATGAGCCTCTTCCAAAGAAGGCCAAAGGAGATGTCTGCATTCATTCCAGCTATGTCTGCATTCATTCCAGCTATATCTGCATTCATTCCAGCTATGTCTGCACCCATTCCAGCTATATCTGCATTCATTCCTGCTATATCTGCATTCATTCCAGCTATATCTGCATTCATTCCAGCTATATCTGCATTCATTCCAGCTATATCTGCACCCATTCCAGCTATATCTGCACCCATTTCAGCTATATCTGCATTCATTCCTGCTATATCTGCATTCATTCCAGCTATGTCTGCACCCATTCCAGCTATATCTGCACCCATTCCAGCTATATCTGCACCCATTCCAGCTATATCTGCACCCATTTCAGCTATATCTGCATTCATTCCTGCTATATCTGCATTCATTCCAGCTATGTCTGCACCCATTCCAGCTATATCTGCACCCATTCCAGCTATATCTGCATTCATTCCAGCTATTTCTACATTCATTCCAGCTATGTCTGCATTCATTCCAGCTATGTCTGCATTCATTCCAGCTATGTCTGCATTCATTCCAGCTATATCTGCATTCATTTCTGACGACATTCATTCCTGCCTGCGTTCATTACAGTAATAATTGTTCAATGAAGACAACTCGATTTATCACGAGTTCCTTTAAGATAAAAAAAGTTGGAAATTGATGATCCAGTTTATTTGCTCGAGAGTTTACTATGTCATCCTAATATATAAACAGCAGTAAAGATGAGAAAAACAAAACAATATTGCCGATAAAGATTCAGAAAATGACCTTGGCACCATAGCTATTAGGGTGCAATTAGTAATAATGTGGTTAGATGGCCCATGGAAAATTGTGCTGCAATTACAGGAATGGGGGTTACAGTATTAATCAATTACTACTCATTGCCAAATTGAAATCAAGCAAGTGTGGGTGAACCATTGGTATCACGTATTGGTGCCACAATTGCGTGACGGAGAGGTGTAAGTGTGCAAACTTGTGGGCAAGCCTTGTGAATATTACTAGCGGAAGATAATGCTATGGTTTTCGCAGCAACAAAGGTCCTTGGTTGGCACCAGCATGCACGCCTGAGGACAGAATTTTCACATTACCAATAATTTTCTCCAATTTAAATTCAACTTTATTGGCTTACAATCACATTAAATATAATTGGTTTTGACCTTTATGAAATATAGCTCAGTCATGTGATCAATGATGAAAATGCTATGTCAACAAAAGCATCAAGGCCGTGCAACTTATATAAATCATTGACCTCAGGCTATGTGTCATGAGCCATGGAGATTTTTAATTCCAAACGCCAAAAAAGTGATAGCTGATTTTATGAGAAAGTGTAGAAGTTAATCATTGTTGGGTGCTGTTGAATCAGTAAGAACTCCCTTCAAACATTTACATTTGTTTTCTACAAATTGCCGTGCATGTGATGCAACAAAATTCAAAAAGCCATATTATTTGCAATGAGTAAAATGAATCAGTTTAAAACCCTTTGTTTTAATAAGCTTTTCTTTTTAATGAAAGGAATGGGGATTGTTTCATATTCTTGACTTGTTGAACAAACAGAACTCAAAGTCTTTTTAACTCATTTAGCTCTGGCTACAGATACTGACTGATTTACACAAAATTCTATTGATATTCACTTACAAGTATTTACACAGATTGTGAAAACTTACAGAAAATCACAAGATGATACGCCGATTTTAAGTTGTTAGATGTGTTGATGCACATTAAACTGGTTAAAAGTTATCCAAACAATTGTACAATGAGCACAGCTAGATTTGCTGTAAGCATGTACAATTAAGCAGTTGAAAGTTTTTATTTGTACTGCAAAGGATAATCCAGAGTGTGAGCCGACTTGCTAGTTGTTAGGCAAAAAATTGACTTTACCTCGTATGCTTGGCCAGGTCAGAAAAGGGACAGTAGTGAGCTGCCCACAGTTCTTAATACACAGTTCTTAAGTTACCCCAAATAGACAGATGTCTGGTTAAAGTGTAAGCATTTCCCACAAGAGAGGGGCAATAGAGCAAACAAAAACTACACAAACTATGACAAGTAACATTGCTCAACTTCTACAGTACAAGCTCTATAAATATAAAAATGGTACGACATAGAGCGAAAAATTTTTCTTTATATCATAATTATTATTGCAGAAACTCTGAAGCAGTTGCTGATAAAGCTGATGTTTTTGTGCTAAGGCTTAGTTTGTATCATAAGTCCTTTAAAAGTCGTTATAGTACGTTTGCTTTGTAACGGATGTTTTGACTTAAAAGATAAAACAATGAGAATTTTGCAAATTTTTTCAGGTGTCTGAGATTATTTTCTTACTTGTGTCAATATATTTTTATAGGGTTATCAGGAGCTCCAGAAGATTGACAGGATGTAAAAAAGCACATGCTGAGTGCCTTGCCATATCCTTCGTTGCGACATATTCCTTCCCATGACAGCAGCTGCAAATCGCTTTTCTTCTCAATTCATCAAGCGTACACAAATCTCAATAGTATAAAGACCAGCTAGCCTGTGGCCTGTGTATGCAACCGAGTGTAAATGCTAAAAGTTTGAATGGAGATGAATTTTGGAATAATGTTTTGCAGATTAACATTTGTTTCGTTGAAATACTAATAATCTAGCAAGGTTTTCAAATTTTGCTACGAGGTTAAAATTTCAAACATAGAGCAGTGCTTTTTTCGGTATCAAATTAATCAAAATTTTGTGTTCACTTTTTTGGACATGTTTTGTGTTACCTTCATAGATAAAACATAAATAGTGGCTACAGGTCTTTTGGTTTTGCTCAGCATAAAAGCTGTGAATCTGTTCGCAAGGCCACAAATTTGCGGTCAAATTAATTTTTGTCTACAAAAGTTACAGTTGTAAGTTTGCTCTCAGTTCTCACTAAATATTTGCTACAAAAACTTGAAGGTTTCGTAAGGTAATTGCAGGTCTATTTAACGGAAACTTAATTTGTTTCATGCCAAGTTCTCTGGCTCTTTCACGAAAGTAATTCACTTACAATCGTGTTATAATTGTTTGCTTCATTTAACAATGAATTCTTTTTATCTTGTGAAGTTGATACGGAACCACCTTAAGATGCTAGCACCACTATTGAATCCATGCCTGGATTGTTTTAATCCCATCCATTATGTAACGTAGCAATAGACAATAGACGATAGACGATAGACGATAGACGATAGACGATAGACGATAGACGATAGACGATAGACGATAGACGATAGACGATAGACGATAGACAAAATTATATGAGAGTAAATGATGCAATAATTGTCAAATGTATAAAAAATATCATCCATGTAATTTTTTTGCAGGTGGTAAAAATCAGCAATTGATTATTATTAATTAATAATTGTTGATTATAATTAATTATTGCTGTTAGGCACTTTGAGCATGCAACTCTAAAAATTTAATTTCTGTTTCCAATTTTACTATTGTATTTTATGTGAATTTTTTTTGATTGGATGATTTAATTATTTTGCATGGATAACATTTGTAAACTAGCCAATCATTACATGTGTAAGGCTGATGACCGATGCTTCTTTGATTTTTTAATCAACATTCTACAATTTTTTTCTGTAAAATGGGATAACTTTCACACTCTAAATGATAATTGACACTTTTTGGTGCAAAAATACTTTTTTATTTATTTTCATTATCAAATTGCTATGAAAGGCATATTTCTTATTTCAATCTGTTGTATATTCTTCAATTATTTATTATGTGCATGAATACTTTACATACAAGGTAGTGCCAAGCTGCTGAAGTATCTACATTCATTTATTGGAGCATCAATGTTGATTCTAGGGGGTATCTATGTTGATTTAATGGAGCATACAATGTTGATTCTAGGGTGTGTCTATGTTGATTCTAGGGTGTATCTATGTTGATTCTAGGGGTTATCTATGTTGATTCTAGAGTGTATCTATGTTGATTCTAGGGGGTATCTATGTTCATTCTAGGGAGTATCTATGTTGATTCTAGGGGGTATCTATGTTGATTCTAGGGGGTATCTATGTTGATTCTAGGGTGTGTCTATGTTGATTCTAGGGTGTATCTATGTTGATTCTAGGGGGTATCTATGTTGATTCTAGAGTGTATCTATGTTGATTCTAGGGGGTATCTATGTTCATTCTAGGGAGTATCTATGTTGATTCTAGGGGGTATCTATGTTGATTCTAGGGTGTGTCATGTTCATTCTAGGGAGTATCTATGTTGATTTAATGGAGCATACAATGTTGATTCTAGGGTGTGTCTATGTTGATTCTAGGGTGTATCTATGTTGATTCTAGGGTGTATCTATGTTGATTCTAGGGTGTATCTATGTTGATTCTAGGGTGTGTCTATGTTGATTCTAGGGGGTATCTATGTTGATTCTAGGGTGTATCTATGTTGATTCTAGGGTGTATCTATGTTGATTCTAGGGTGTGTCTATGTTGATTCTAGGGGGTATCTATGTTGATTCTAGGGTGTATCTATGTTGATTCTAGGGGGTATCTATGTTGATTCTAGGGTGTGTCATGTTCATTCTAGGGAGTATCTATGTTGATTTAATGGAGCATACAATGTTGATTCTAGGGTGTGTCTATGTTGATTCTAGGGTGTATCTATGTTGATTCTAGGGGGTATCTATGTTGATTCTAGGGTGTATCTATGTTGATTCTAGGGGGTATCTATGTTGATTCTAGGGTGTGTCATGTTCATTCTAGGGAGTATCTATGTTGATTTAATGGAGCATACAATGTTGATTCTAGGGTGTGTCTATGTTGATTCTAGGGTGTATCTATGTTGATTCTAGGGGGTATCTATGTTGATTCTAGGGTGTATCTATGTTGATTCTAGGGGGTATCTATGTTGATTCTAGGGTGTGTCATGTTCATTCTAGGGAGTATCTATGTTGATTTAATGGAGCATACAATGTTGATTCTAGGGTGTATCTATGTTGATTCTAGGGGGTATCTATGTTGATTCTAGGGTGTATCTATGTTGATTCTAGGGGGTATCTATGTTGATTCTAGGGTGTGTCATGTTCATTCTAGGGAGTATCTATGTTGATTTAATGGAGCATACAATGTTGATTCTAGGGTGTGTCTATGTTGATTCTAGGGTGTATCTATGTTGATTCTAGGGTGTGTCTATGTTGATTCTAGGGGGTATCTATGTTGATTCTAGGGTGTATCTATGTTGATTCTAGGGTGTATCTATGTTGATTCTAGGGGGTATCTATGTTGATTCTAGGGTGTGTCATGTTCATTCTAGGGAGTATCTATGTTGATTTAATGGAGCATACAATGTTGATTCTAGGGTGTGTCTATGTTGATTCTAGGGTGTATCCACGTTGATTCTAGGGTGTATCTATGTTGATTCTAGGGCGTATCTATGTTCATTCTAGGGGGTATCTATGTTGATTCTAGGGTGTGTCTATGTTGATTCTAGGGGGTATCTATGTTGATTCTAGGGTGTATCTATGTTGATTCTAGGGTGTATCTATGTTGATTCTAGGGGGTATCTATATTGATTCTAGGGCGTATCTATGTTCATTCTAGGGGGTATCTATGTTGATTCGAGGGCGTATCTATGTTGATTCTAGGGGGTATCTATGTTGATTCTAGGGTGTATCTATGTTGATTCTAGGGGGTATCTATGTTGATTCTAGGGGGTATCTATGTTGATTCTAGGGTGTATCTATGTTGATTCTAGGGTGTATCTATGTTGATTCTAGGGGCACCTATGTTCATTCTAGGGTGTATCTATGTTGATTCTAGGGTGTATCTATGTTGATTCTAGGGGGTATCTATATTGATTCTAGGGGGTATCTATGTTGATTCTAGGGTGTATCTATGTTGATTCTAGGGGCACCTATGTTCATTCTAGGGTGTATCTAAGGTCATTGTTAGAAATTTCTTTGTTTACTCCTGTAGAAATCTACTCATAACCAACTTTATTGGAATACCAACCACACATGCATGTATATGCATCAGCTAGTGGATTTGTCAAGACAAAACCAAACAATACTAAGTGTCTCAGTTATTGACCTACATAGAGAAAGGGAAGACTAAACCATTTGTTGCAATAACGTCATATTTATAGGATTTTGCTTACAATCTAGCATCAAGTTGGTTATCAGAATAGTGTGAAGCAAATATAGGTTGAAAGATAAGTACATTGTTGGCAATGCTTGTATGCAATTGCGTTTTCCGTCGATCAGTCTGTCGTTTAATCATTTGTTACAAAATGACGCCTGCTTCTAAGTACGGTTGACACTAAGATATCAAGTATTAAACGCACTTATTTTATTACGATATCAGCTGAAACAAAATGGTTTTTCAATCAGATTGGAGTTGTTTGCTCCTGAGCTAGAACGGATAAAGAACACACAACTACTAAAATACTGCCGTGTCTCTATGAAGAGTCTCGCTTAGATGCTGTACTTTAACTATGAGTCTATGACTGTCTTATAGGACCACAATCTACTTACATGACTTGAATGTAAGTATCTGGAATAATGGAATCATTTATACATACTGTATATGATAACAAACAAATGCATTGCATCCATTTTTGTGTTGAACGCCTGCTGTCTCAACAGTTCTATTTTAATACGACGTCACAAAACCCACCTCGTTTCAAAGATACAGGCAAGATGTTTTTGAGCAATTTTTATAGCTACAATCAACCAATCAAATAGGAGCCATGTAAACAGATTGTAGGTTCTATCTGTTTTTTTTTAGTTTTGATCATAATCAAGAACAGAAAATAATTGGAATGAAAAAGTTCTCACGAATTGTGCAATAATACAATGTAGTCATTTTCTCAAGCTCACCAACTAGTTGACTTGCACTTTTGAGAGATTTTAAGGGAAGCAAATGTTTAAAAGTCGTAGATACTTTACTAGAAGGACCTATGTCTCCATCGAACTCCATCTCCGGCCCAAACTAGAAAGCAATATGCCACAGCCCTTCCTTTCAATATTATATTTGACAAGCTGGTGTACTTAGTGCAGTCCCATAAAAAGAGCTGCCTGCTTCTGAAGAACAAATCTTCCTCTGCACTCCACCCACCCTCAACATTGCTATCCACAATCAACTGTTTTAGCTTTGGTGTATAATGCTTTTTTTGTAATCATTGCGCTTATACAACAGGATAATTAGTATAAGAAATAGGCATATCAAAAGCTGGAAGTTTCTTGCCTTGAATACTAAACCCTGTTGTGAGCTCCTACATATCAAAGCGAAATCACTTTGTAAAAGTGAAAGCCGGAAGTAAAATAAATATCAAATCCAAAACCGGACACCAAAAGGTCAAAGATAGCGGATTTTTAATTTTCCCCAAATACAAAAAAGCAACCGATGACTTAATACTACAGCCAATGGTATGGGTGTTTCTGGAGGTACCAGGTACTCCCTGTTATCTCATAAAGATAAACGTTAAACAGGATTTGATTTAATGTTCTACAAGTAGGAGCACAAGTAGAAGTCATACTTGAAGGTAAACCATTATTTCTGGTTGCCTTTGTGCATTAGATATGCATGTATAGGATTAGCTTATATTAACTAAATATTTATGTCACATCCTACATATAAAGTCCTACGTATTCATATTTTGTTACTTGATGTGAAATAATTTTAGTTCAATGTATTGTTTATTTCTCTTTCTAAACTATCACTATGTCTATGTGGAAAACCATGCAATAAAAGTCAAGAAGTAGCTACCAGAAAGAGTAGGTAACCAACGACATCTGTATTCAACGAAAGGAAGCTATAGAAAGTGAAAAAAACTGTGAAACCTGAGAGAAGCGTTGTGAGTTTACACAAAAGCTGCAGACCAAGTTTGGAGTTGTCTTACTGCATGTGCAACGTCAAGTTCTGTATGACAGATACACGTGTCAGGGATCTCAACCATTCGGATTTTATCCGAATTGCCCGAATTTTGGGGGTGTCAAATTTCACAAGGATGGATTTGTCATATTGTTTTTTGTTACCCGGATTTACTAGTATAATTAATACCTCCTTTACTTTCATACAATTGCTACTATATATTTTATTTGTTCCAGTAATCTAGTCTTAACTACAACCCTAACAAAACAAATAAATGAACAATTAAAGTTGTTTCAATACAACAACAATGCTACAAATACTAGTGCCTCACTTTTACTACTAAATCATGTAGACATCAAACACAATGCTCTGATCAAGTCAAGAATAAAATCGAAAGACATCAATGAAATCCGAATGAGTCAATATCTCTCCTTTTATCACTTTTAGTAGGAGATCTCATCTCAGCAAATATTGGTTTTACACTACTCCCACCCAATAGCCCGCTACAATGTTTATTGTGTTGCTTTAGGAAACTTGGGTTACTGATGACTCACCACGTGGCTCTAGCTTGCATACAACACTATAAGGAACCAATCAAAAGCAGTTTAAAAAGAAGATAACTACTAGTTTGAGCAATGGTCTCAAATCACATAGTGCAATGTACATGTAGATGGTTGATGTTGATGATACAGGGCTGATAAAAAAATATGTAAAAAGGCCACAACAGCATAGAACCAAAGCAAAACAAAATAAGCACATTCTACACAGCGATTCATAAACATAGTACGTGGTCAAACATTTTAATCTAATCACACTTCATTCAGTTTTTGTGACTCCAAGCATTTCTCATACTTCATCTTTTGTTGTCTCCGTTTGCAATACATTCATTCTGATTGATTGTCAAGTGTTTTATTAAGCTTTGGCGGCCCCCCCCCCCCAAACCCCCCAGCTGATTTTGCTCAGCGCTGCGTGCCTCGGGCGCTTTGTGCCCTCAATGACGACGCGCGAACTCAACTAGGAATTTTCAAAGTTTAAGGATTAGATCCCGGCATATGTATGCTCTAAAGTCTTCTGCAGTAATAATATCTAGCAAGATACTGATATTCTTCGTTTACATAAGAATGCAAAATATCCAATATTGATATCATTGTATTATTTCTTTGTAAAACACATATAACAATAGACATGTGTAAATAGGTGAATCATGCTTTGTATATCTATAGATATGGTTTATTACTGTTTAGACATTCCACAAAATGAGTAATCACAATTCCAGCTAGTACTTGTCTTTTGGTATACAAAATCATTTGACACATCATAAGAGCATCTCATTACTGAAATGTCAAAGTAGTTCCAAAAACAGTCTCCGCTCAATGATGCATACGCTCGGATACCTGCAGCTTTTCCTACATTCAAAGGCATTGCAGCATTAGTCCAGAGTGCTGCAACTGTACCACAACTGTACGCTGGAGGACATTTGTCTAACATCATATTCCCTGCTGCACCAGTGAACCTAAACCATGGTCTACCCATACGTACCATCTCTTTGGGGTCACACTGGTAGTCACCTGCTGTAGGTTTGATCTTACTTCCTTTGTGGTCTAGTCTCCACGACTCTGTCAGATTGATTGCTGATCGGCATTCAAGTGGTTGTGGTGCTTTGACAACACTTCTAAGTGCACCAGTAGCCAAAGAAGAAATGGTAGAATTCGTTTGGGGACATTTGTTCAGCAATGGCTGCAGCTTGTCATAGAGTATGTCCTCTACTTCAGGACACTCTGTACTGAGTAGTTCACGCACAAACTTTACCTTCCTTTCCATTCGTTGATACTGCAGATCCACATTACTTTCTGAAAATACAGTGAAGACAACTCTATGATGTACCAAAAAAATTTTCAACCTTGAAACTTGTGGTCATAATAACCATCAATGAATGCGTAATAAATAATCCATCCAGACATAAACGTATAAGTATATGTTTGATGTATCTCCATAAACACTAACATTGCTCTGAAATGCCAAGCACTGCCAAGCCAAGCATGCCAAAGACTGCTTTTATGCAACAGTAACAAAATTTAAGTGTTGAAACTAATTTCTAGGCCGAGGTTGTATTTTTGATTACAAATACAACATGCTGAATCAATAAATAATAATAACAAAAATTAATAATGGAGACAAGAAAAATCTGCCAGCGACAGCCTTAATTGTTGATGAAGTTTTTAAAGTGTTGAAGTGAGACTATAACTCACCATTGTTGGTGCAGGGAAATGAGCTATTTTGTAGCTCAGAAGTAGAGACTGTCTCACAGGTGTAGGCAGAGAAAGCAGCTAGTAGTACTACTAACGACAACATGTTGTCAACTAATAGTTTAGTGTATACTATAACAGCTCTTATATACTATGTTTGTGTGCTACTAAATGCTTTATCCACCACTGGCATGAAGTATAGCCTGCTATACTTCATGCCAGTGGTGGATAAAGCTATATATCTACCAGTATATCTACCAGTAGTAAACGGTGTGGCAATGTAGTGTTATATTTACTGCTGGCTAGCATATGAGATTGGAATGCAACTATACCTACAATTGTAGCAAAATAATACTAATAAAATGTATAAAACAAGCTGCTTTACAAAAAATTGGTGAATAACTTTTTAAAAGTGGGCGGAGACAACTACTAACTCTTTTTCTTATTTTATGTTTTACTGGACAAGCTGAAAACACAAGGTTTTAACTTGACTTACGCAACTCAATTTTGGTGTGGATTTGATGGAAAATATATGCATTTGAAATTATGCAATATTCAATTCTAAATGAAAAGTTTAAAAATTTATATAAGTTAAATATTGTATCCCAATACACCTTGTAGCTGCCTTTCTCCAGTTTGGCAGCCATGTTCAGTCACTGTTTTCCAAATGCCTTAGCCAGGTAATGACACTTCGAGTAGCAAATGTAAATTTTTTTTACAGTTAGTTTTTTGATATACAGGTGTGGTGGATTTTACTGACTACATACAGTGACCACTACTGCGCAGAGGCCCCCCTGTTGGTGGCTACCGCAGGCATGCCTCCATTGATTATGACAGACGAAGGCCAGCATCTGTTATGGCAATTACATTGCTCTCATAAGTATTTATTATTACTTCGGCACTCAGTATTTACTATACCGACCCTGGGTTGCTATCCCGGGTCGGCAACAAGATGGCCGCCATGGCCAGGATGACGTAACCTAGCCTAAGAGCCTTCAGATGCCACCTCCCAAAGATAACTACCCTTGGATAAAGGAGACAGTGGACCCAAGGCTGTGTAACGCCCAGGAACAATATTAACCAATCACTGGCCAAGCTGCTTGTGAACTCCGCCTCTTACTTATGGGCATCAGTGATGTTTTACTTACCTAGCTATCTTATTGGACAATGTCATTGTTATATATATTATATTGTGCCTTTATATCATATAACTTCCTGCCATGCTTCCTGTGCATGGCAGTTATTTTCCACAACTCTGCCTATAAAAGGGAGAAGTTTTCTCATAATCATTGCACTTACTGATATGGCAAGAGTGTGTTCTCTTGCTTTGTATTGCCAGTCTTACCTGTTATTCTGTAATGAATAAATGGTCTATACACACAAAACTATGCTGTGTATGTCTGAGCCGAGGGCTCCTTGCTACCGTTGTTAAAGTTTGCTTTGCAACACTTGCTTTGCAACACTGCGTTGTACCGATTCGGTACAGGGTCACCTCTGGGTTGAGGTCGACCACCACTTGTCAGGCCTGAAGAGGCTGACTGCCTTGTTGTGGCTGCACAGACGGCGCGTCTGCCAGCACAACCCCCTAGCGGAAGGTAGTGGACATAAAAATCCGCTACACAGGTACTGTGTCAGCTCTTCAGTTGTCTTATAACATCTCATCAATAAACAATAAACGCTAATCAATAAACATATTACCCTAAACAAGCAAATGCAAGAAAAGCGTACAAAAGAGAGAAAAAATCTACCATTTTAAGTATAAGAAAAATGCAATAATTAATATGATCTCGTCAACCAGTTTTTTACCCCATTATTTCCTGCAAAGTATTTCTCATTAACAACTGTTGAATTTTCAGAAAAGCAAAGCTGATTTCAATTTTCTCTAAAAATTAGATAAATCATCATTTATTAAAAACGAAAAACTTTCCAACCCTACACTTTTAAATGTAAATGAAAGGCATGCCAAATTGTACAGCCTCTTTAAAGCAAAATTCTTTTTTTTTTAAATACCCATTGGCCAGTGGCCTAAAATGGCTTTTCATGGTGTATTAAACGTTATTATGAACAAGACGACTGAAAAATTTGCTTTAGATGTTACTTGGAAGGAGCAAAGGCTAACAAACCAGACATGGCCAGAAGTTTATGGGTGTATCCAGCTGTTAACCTTGCTGGTCAAACAAAGATGATGTAATGGATAGTTTATGTTATTGTTGCCATCACTCATACTGTAATCAATGAGTGATTTGTTGAGATTATAATTTTTTGGATGTAAATTAATACTGCTATGGATAAGGATTTTGTTTGTTTTTCAAGTATACTGTATCCTGCTCCAGATATGAATATACAATGAAAAAGGTGGCAATACAAGTTTTAATGAAGCAGTAAATCATACTGTTTTTTGTGCTTTTGGGTCCTTCGATGTCCAAAACATCTCGCTTCTAAATAGTTAAATAATGATTCAAAATAGATTAATCTAAGCCCTGGTCACACGAGACCGATAAACGAAACTATAACGAAGCTATTTTAGAAAATCGCCCGAGGTGCGACGATAATAGTTTAGTTGTGCTGGTCACACGAGAACTATAACTAGTTTGTTACGCCTAGCGATCACTAGTTTCATCCAATGACGGAGGATTGCGTTTTGTGCGCCGGCCTACTCATACTTTACTGCGTGATGTAAAAGCATGGAAGAATGAATCAAGGTTTGGAATAGATTATTTTAATAAATAGCTAAGTTTGACCAGCCAGTACTATTCCAATTAGTTGATTATATTTTATTATTATTATTATCTTTCATTTATTTAAAACTCATTATGAATATAATATATATAATAAATAATTATTTATTCAAAAAACAAATGTGCTACTACTATGGAAACCATGCGTTCGTTGTGAATGACCCTGACATTGGAGACCAGCCAATAACAGAACATAGAAAATAAACCTATTAATGAGCTTATCTGGTCCAAGGTCCAATCACATGCAAGCATCGCAACCAAAGATTTTCCCAAACCTAGCATTGCTTGATCACGACGAAACTGAAATATTCGCTCGGTTTGCTCAGCAACGAATTTGCTGGGTTTGAAAAAATAGTTTCGTTGACAGTTTCGTCAGAGATTCGGTCTCGTGTGACCAGGGCTTAAGAGTGGTGTATTACTCAACTTTTATAACGAGTCAACTAGTTATACACTTATGCCTAACAGACAAATTGGCAGCAAATGTTTTCCAACCAATACTTACATTAGCTATTGACACAAAACTTTGTATTAATTAAGACTATGATATTTTTGTCCATATAAGTATAGACATGTAGATATAAAAAGTATTCGTGGCAGCTGATTTTTCACTTTCTCTGTAATTGCCAAATTTCCACTGTGCTAACAGAGTTAGAAATTGCTGAGACAATATTTATTGGCCAACTTGAGCCAAAAATCAAAGTTTGGTTTTGTCATTTCCGCTCAGAAGCAAGATGTTTAAAGCTCGAATTTTTTTGCAAACAAAATAAATCGTGTTTTACCATGATGCAATGTTGATTGACAGCCAGCGCTGAAACTATACCAACAATTTCTTCTTGATTGAATATATATTTGATTTGATCGGTGGAATAGTTGAAGTGGTAAGTGTTTGAAATCTCATCGATGGTGGTATAAGTTTATGGCTTATTCGTGACAGGGTATTTTTTATTTCACTAATTTCCTATTAGAACTGCATTACACCCAAGATATGCATAGACAAGTTGCAAGTAAAGCAACAATTTTCTGCAAATCAAAATAAGATGACAAAAACTTAATAAATTACTGTTGATGTTTCAAAGGAGTTGCCACAATTGCCGAATTGGCTGTTTGTTTAGTAGTGAGGAAGGAATAAGTAGCCACTGGCAGTAATTGGAGTTTGCGAGCAGGAAGTAGAGGGAATGGCGGAAAGATCCAGGAGATTGAAAAGAGAGGACAATTATTGATAGTAAAACAAGGAAAAATTGCTGAAGACGAATGCATTGACCATGTTTATTTCAGAAACTAATAGAAAAAGTTTCAGATTGGAAAAGTCAGGTCTAGTTGCAACATGTCCAAGCTGCTTATTTTCTGTGACTTCCATAAACACGAGCCAAAAAGATGGTGTGCAAGAGTAAGGAACGAAAGTGTGTGATTAATGGAGACGTGGCTGTGGGATAAAATTATTTGATAATGATGGCTAGCAGTGCTGATTAACCATAAACTACCATAAAATTTAGTCATAACGTAAGTTGAAAATCATGATCTTCCTTGAATGATATAATTTTTGGTTGATCTGGGTCACCAAACTTGAATATCTAAACAAATGATATTGTGGCAGTCTAAACACTTAGCAGAGTTGGTGCTAACTAACATTGGGAAAAAATTGACAGTATAAGCTATTTAGAAGTTGACTTAAAGTGCTATGTTTATGCATGCAGACAAAGATTAGCTAAATATTGGCTAATCTATGTAAAGCTGAATCATTTACTCTTACTGAATATCAAAATCAATCTAAACAATCAGTATAATATTTTACTCTTGTGAGTATATTAAGAAGAGGGTTGGAATAAAATGTGATGCTAGGGCTTTAGGGAATGGCAAAGCTTTAGGAGGCTGGATAGGCTGAACCCCACAAGGGGTATTCATACAAAAATTAGCTTCTTGCTGAGAGGCTGCAACTTCTTTGTTTGGGTGGCTGACTGCAAAGGTTTGTCTAGCGATTGTTAGAACATGTAGAGCCAAGCAAAAATCCATCGCAACATGTTCAAGTTGCCTGCAAAAGCGAGAATGAGAACCAAGTTTCATGCATACTGTAATAAAACACAGGCTAACAAACGATATATGGTTGTCGTCTGCTGCCAAACCTCCTGATAGACAAATGGCAGCTTTTGTATTGTTTATACTTTAATTGGCTGCTGGTATGTCAATTACTGTAAACAAATAGGTGATTTATGACCTTGTAAACCTTTTGCTGAATGTAATTTAATACAAGTATTTATCGTTACAGAATTTCGATCAAGACGGTGCACTCAATCACTTTTTACAAAAAGCGGCTATTCATGGTTTATCACCCAATCCATGTAGTTACTTGAATCTACCTGCTACACTGAACCATATTACTAACAGCAAAACATTTTAAAAAATGTTTTCATTAGCGAGTGGCTTAATAGTTGGTGTGTGAAACTCTGGCCAGTAAATGATCATAAATTTTGTAAAAAACATACCAACCACTTAAGGTGAGAATGACAACTAGCTTTATACAAAATTGACAAGCCATTTTTTGGTCAAAAATTTGCAAGATGTTTTGAGACATTTAATATTTTTGTTATTTTTTTATCTAGTTAGCAAAATATGATGTAAAGAAATAGAAGATGTCTGTCTGTTGTGAAATCAGAAGAACGGAACTTTTCAATCACATTCTATTGATCATAATTAGGCTGGCCAGGCAGTGTTACCCAAAAACTCCCGCTCGATTCCATGTAGTATATGTTGTTTACATCAGCTTTATAAACACTTTTTTTTCTGACTGACCATAAGTTGATACGCGTAGCTGCAAAAAAAATCTTACAATGGTTTTACCAAATTTGCATGTCCAATATATCTGGTTGTCTGTTCATTATTGCCTCAAAATACTTTAATTATAAAATAAATAGACAAAAAATGCACAAGTAAAAATAAAATCAACTTTTTGTGTTGTGCCTTAAAAAAAACAATCAATTTTGTTTATTTTTATAGAACATAAAGTATTTACTAGATCGTGGTAATCAACCGTTTATTTACTAGATAGTGGTAATCAACCGTTTATTTACTAGATAGTGGTAATCAACTGTTTATTTACTAGATAGTGGTAATCAACTGTTTATTTACTAGATTGTGGTAATCAACTGTTTATTTACTAGATCGTGGTAATCAACTGTTTATTTACTAGATTGTGGTAATCAACTGTTTATTTACTAGATCGTGGTAATCAACTGTTTATTTACTAGATTGTGGTAATCAACTGTTTATTTACTAGATCGTGGTAGTCAACCGTTTATTTACTAGATCGTGGTAGTCAACTGTTTATTTACTAGATTGTGGTAATCAACTGTTAATTTAATAGATTGTCAAAAACTGTAGCTGGTACCCCACAACTAACTGTATGTTGGAAATTTATAAATACATTTTAATGTAACAATAAATGAGTTTAAATAAAAATTCTAATCCTTTTTTAACCAACTTGCTGCCCATTCACAAATGCAAGCAGTTAATAACCATTTTATTTTTCTATTGCAGTATAAGTTTGTTATCACCGGGTAATCATTTAACTTTTGGTTTTAGTTTCTGACTGTTTAAGCAACCAATGCTATAGCACCTATTCCATCACGCTTTGACTCTAATGAATAACTTGAGCTTCAATAAACTTTATTTGATTTTACTAAAAAGAATGAAAACGATTCACTCAATCTGAATTTTTGGATATTGGAATGAACATCAACAGGAGCCAATGCAGACAAAGCAAGAATGGGTGTAAACAGATCTGAAATAAACGTCTACTACTCAAGAAAGAGGTACATTTTAACTGTCATTTTAAGAGTGTTGACACCATTTCCGGCATTTCAAAAACCATTACCACCACTTTCTAAAGTTAACTTCAAAATCTCTTCTTTGCTACGTTGTTGCCATTCATTTCAGGTGTTTAAAAAAGCTGTTTACATTTATTTTTTATTTGTCTTTATTTATCTCTATCAATGCTCACTCCAGTCCCCTTGGAAGCTGGAGTAAAATAAGAAAACTAGCGGCTGAGTAATACTGAGCAACAATCAAGTGAACTTCTTCTTCTTTGTTGTACATGAAGCACTCTCATTCACAGCACTTCCATGAGCCTTGGAATTGCTTACTCTTCAGTTTGGAATTGTCATCTGCAGAAAACAAGTTTTAACAAACTTAGTACTATTTGCCACCAAAACCATAATCTTGCATTTCTCAGAAATACATTTTCTTTTTACTGCAACTAGGATTATAAGGTACACACACGTATTTAAACTTCATATCATAGCTTCAACTCAGTGAATTTTTATTACTACTAACTTGATAAAACCTCACAATAGCGTCTTGCAATTGGTTAGATCTTGGATTAACTTGAGAAACAGAAAGAGAGCTTAAGCGTTCGAACACGTGAGTAAACTCCAAGGTACAAATAGTATTATTTAAAACTGTTTACATTAGTTAGCGCAGTAAACTTGTTAATTTGTAAATTATTTCATAAAGCTACGGATCAGAAAGTTTTATTTAAATCAGTAACCATTATCTATTTGTTCAAACTTGGCTTCAAGCAAAGCACAAGCAAAAAACTTCTGTAAACCAAGTAGCTACTCTCTGTACAAATTTCGGCACTCTAAGGATGCAGGTATATCTGCAATACAAATGGGCTAAGTTAAACATGCAACTCGGTCAACTACAGTTTGAGATTTTATATTTCAAGCAAATAGTGAAAGAACAGAGGCTAACATCAGGTGTTATCAGATACCATGTGATGCTATGTTGCCAAATTTCCTGAAAAACAAGTGATTGTTTTTATACAGTTTATATATTGATAGCCATCTGGTACATCAATTGCTGTAAACAGGGAGTGATTTGTTGATATTGCGAAACTGTTTTATAAATCAAAAAAGTTTGTTATTGCAACAAGTTTTATCTATGGACTTTGAAAGCTTTGGTGTCAAATTATTGTGGTACAGGAAGTAGCAAGACAAACACCCATAGCAAAAACTGACTTATGTGTTATTACTAAAAAGTCATTAACAGATGTTTATTTATGACAAAACGTCCATCCATATATTTTTAATGCTCATGTTTGTAATCTTCAGTATCTGTTAATTGCAAAAACTAATTGTTTTATGAGTTGTTTGCTTTTTCAATGCAATGAGAGCACAACTTCTCACAAAAAATTCAAGCCATATAATAAATCCCATCAGGCTATAATATGGACTACAACCAATCTACTGGTAGTCGGTGCACTGTTGCTATCTATTATTGATTTGTGTACCTTCTTATTTGTTTCATACTTTCTGATTTTGTTTACCAAAACAGTCAATTTATGCCTATTTATTTTTCAGCCAGAGACTTGATGTTAATAATTAAAATTGTCCAAAAGTAACATGTACAAACTGCCACAAGCAGAGCCTTTACTGTTAAATGCCAGGTTAAAAATAAAAGGAATTTTCTGCTCAGTCTCAGACAAATTTCGTATGTTCATTGGTAATACTTTTGCAACTTCATGACTCCACAAAATCACAAAAACTTGAAAAAATAAATTTGCACTTGAGTTTTTTCAAATAGAAAAAAAGTAAAAATTTGCACTTCTAACCTTGAAAAAAATCATTTTTAATAAACATTTTTTTGCCCAAAAATTGTAAAATTAATTTCTGCTGTTTTCAATAAAGAAAGAAAGAGATTATTATTTGAAATGCAGTTTTGCTAGTCAAATCCCTAGTTTTTGAAGGACCATAATCATTGTGAGTTTATCATTACAATTATGATTCCCTCATGCCTGTGCATTGATGACTTGCGTTTGGAGATAATAATTTATGGGCATCACCTGCATGCCGTGAGGCAGTCAAACAATAATAAAAAAAAATTCAGTCTCTTGAATTATTACAAGTAAGTGTGTTTACTCACTTGACTTTTTTAGAGTCTGCCAAATGCAAGAATTATACTGTATAATTTTTATTATTATACAAACCAAACCTCTACCTGTCCAACAAAAAGTGATAAAATGGACCTATGAAAGAAATTATTAAATGTAGAACACCACCAGCCAGTTACAAGTACCCTAGGCTTTATCAAGTCACTAATATCTGATACAACTATAAATAAATATTTGAAAATCTATGGTACTGAGGCTCCAGATAATGTAACAGGCCCGGAGACCTCCCTTGGAATTAACTGTTTAGTATTACCAGGAGTGACACCTACATGCCGTGCTTTTTTGTTTACTAAACCTACATGTTTATTGTCATCGGTCATGTAATGTATATAAATGATTGCATTGTGTTGTATGTGAATGATTTCTTGTATGGTATGTATGCTTTGTTCTACTAAACCTATGTGGTGGATATTTATAGCACTCACATGGGTGCAGATGTGTACCAACTGTTCTGGCATCACTTATATAGCCCATGGATGAGCAGAACACCAGTATTAGTTCATACCGACTTGACCTATCCTGCGTCGGTAAGACACAAACCCTACACCGGTACTAGATCAGTAGGAAAAGTTGTTAGGTGATAAGTAGAGGTGTGGTGAAGTTTTATAGCACTCACATGTGCGCAGATGTCTACCAACTGTTCTGCATCACTTATATAGCCATTGGATGAGCGGAACTCTAGCATTAATTCATACCGACCCTGCATCGGTACTATACTGACCCTGTACCGACCCTGCATCGGTACTATACTGACCCTGTACCGACCCTGCATCGGTACTATACTGACCCTGTACCGACCCTGCATCGGTACTATACTGACCCTGTACCGACCCTGCATCGGTACTATACTGACCCTGTACCGACCCTGCATCGGTACTATACTGACCCTGTACCGACCCTGCATCGGTACTATACTGACCCTGTACCGACCCTGCATCGGTACTATACTGACCCTGTACCGACCCCATATGAGTCAGAACCGACCCTGTCAGAGCCATACTGGTCTGGCAGGAAGGAAGACAGAAAACTATATCCGTAAGATGTCTACCCTTATATCCGACGAAGTCAATGAACCAAGCCTAAAACGACCAAGATACCAACCACAGGAAGTAGAACTGTCTATGATTGGTTAGAGAGCCCATGACTCCGCCCACCACTCCTGGGCCCCAGTTACATTTAATCCCATTTGCTTGATATCATTCGCTAGTATTTGTATGCCTATTTGTTGTATTGTAACTTACTTATGTATTATTGGTTGTTTTCCTGTTTGACTTCCTTTGCTCTGCCTATAAAAGGCAGAGCTTTTGCCATACCTAATCAGTATTGTATTGGGACTTATACTAACTCGTATTCTTATGGAAGCATAAATGCATTATATTCTAAAACTCTGAGTTGTATGTCTGAGCTGAGGGCTCTATACTAGCTGTGGAGTAGAAAACACTCCTTCACATCTGATTCGGTATTTTACTGACCTGTCATTGCCTCTAGGTGAAAGGTAATTGGTGGCAGCAAACAATCGGAATGCTACCAAATTTACTGTGTCATCAAATGAGGAGTTCTGCTGGTGACAGTGCTCAGTTAGTGAATTGAAACCCCCCAGAATCCAGTGCACCTATATAAAACAGAATCTGTTTGTATACCAGTACTCACTAAACTTTTAAATAGTTTGCTCAATATAGATTGTTTTGTTCTAGCTATTTCTCATTTCAGCACTAAGAACCCACAATGAAGTTTTTGAGCTAATCTTACTCCTTCTTGAGCTCTATTTGGTGTCACTGGCATTGGATAGCAAATTACTGAGTTGAGTGGAGAATCAGACTAGTGAGAGAGTCATTCTAGTGTCGACACAATAGTGGATGAGCAATGGGCACAACATATTATTCAAACCAAATAAAATAGCATATATACATTATTATGTAATGTATTTTGTGTCTATAAATCTTATTCAATTCTGTTAAGTCAGCCCAGAAAATAGATGATGACAAAAACACTCTTTAGTAACCATACAATACACAAAATAGTTGCTAGGTTACGTGTGCGTAAACAAACTGAGCTTTACTAACATTGCTTAAGGGAATCGGAAACCTACTTTTACGATATCAACTTTTGAACATTTCGCATCAAACAAGCTTTTGCGGTCTTTAGACCTGCCATATTGTGAGACATAAATAATTATGAGCAATCATAAAGGTTTGCTTGAAATAAGTCAGATTATTATTTGTTTTTATTGATTATTTAGCAAATTTTCAGCTAACCAATGGGTTTCCAACTTAACATTGCAAAAGATTTTGCCAAACTTTATTTGTGACAAAACTTGTTGCCCTGTAAGTAAACTCTTGTTAGAGTGCTAGGCTGACTACCACTCAGTGATTGTCACTCTATAACTCGACTACCACTAGGTTGGATTGCCTCAGCAACTACAAAGCAGTTCTCCATGGCGACTCCAATGACTTCCACTAGACCTAGACTCACTTTTTATGAACCATCTGGTTGCGACTCTGCTTCTCTCCTCTCAATCTACATGTAGCTCCTCAAGCAGTTGGTCAGATGAACAAGGAGTATTTATTGCTGAAATGTTGAATTAGTAACCTATCTATGTTCTACGGCTTACAAAGCATTTGTTGCGTGTAATATTGTAGTGCTTTTTGCTGCTACTTGGTCACAACTGCTAATCTGCTTGTCTATTTATTATTCTGCAACTCCCTATATAGGGCATCAACAAGACTAGTCTTGAAGCTTGAGCTTTATTGCAAGGAATAAAACTGAGCTCTCTGGCTCAGTTTCTCATATTTATATAAAAATATAATATATACAGTATAATGCAGAACCAATCAGATTACATGACAACAATGAAGCATATAGTAAGTTACTTAAGCGTAGCGCCTATTCACTGTCTTATTGGTCCTTAACCAGAATAGGGGCGGGCTCCTGTTTGACCTTTGACCCCGTAATATCACTTGCTAAATTGTCCAGAATTATCTACTCTTGGTACTGTTTGGGGGAGACAACTTGTAATCTTTGTGTAATCTTCACTAGCAATTGTGGTCGGCTACAGCTATCTCACCAGGTGAGCTCAACTCTCCAGCAAATTCTCCCACATACTCCGCCCCATTAGAGGCTGTGGGCTCTAATAACAATAATATAGCATTTGCTGGTGGTTCCCCCACCAAACTTTTCTCGCTGTCTTTTACTACTCCTACGGACAGTTTAGGTTGAGTAGTTACTTTTGATCGGCTCCGCCTCTTCTTTCCTAAAAGCACACAACCAATGCCCAGTTGTTTGTCTGCAACAGTATAGCCTAAAGGCTGGTATCTCTCATCCCAGCTTGGAATGAGATCTGCATCATTCAGAGAGGTGGTGTTACAACATAGAGATCGTACAGCCCTCACTGCCAGTGGTTCTATTGGTACACTGATGGTATGGTTTTTAAACCCTCTTGTAAGTCTTTGGGCAGGTATACACAAGCTAGATGGCTCTGTTGGGTGTCTCCGGCCCGGGGCAACTCCTGCCTGGCCCGGGGGGTTCTGGAACCTTAGATGGCATTGGCTATATAAAGTTTTACTTTCAATAGCGCTTTTGCTGTCATTCTTTACTGCAGCTCTCCCCGTAGGAAGCGGAGGAAAATCCTCAAAGAATGTGAGTGTGGGCTCCTTGCTTTTAAGATCTGGAGGACCATCATTGGGATTATCACTCCCTACCCAATCATGGTAGTAATCAGAGTCATGACCATCAGATCTTTTCTGTGCCTGAGTTGTAGTGGTAGTTTCACTGGCACAAGATGACTGCTCTTCGTTGGCCTCTTCTGGCTGCTTCCACTTCAGTGCCATCTTTGTAGGAGTACCCAATACTGTCTCTTTATCAGTTTCTGCTAACATTTGAGCATTACTTTTGTGACCTCTTTCCACAGCAGTCGTAGTAGGTGGAGAAACAGAATCAGGTGTGAACACTTCAGGCCGCTGGGTATGAGTGAACTTGCTCACTACTGCACACCAGTCTGCAAACTGTTGACTCATTGTCTGTCTAGCATGACCTACTGGAGGCATTTTTGAATTTGTGAAAGATTTGCCAGCTTTGTTTCTGGTTTCACGCTGCATATCGGGTGAATGAGTAGCTTTTGTGGGTTCATTTGACACCAAGAATGGCTGTGCTCCTCCCAGTGGTTCTCTGGCTAGCATAAATTTTTTTTCTTGGGAGGTGTGTTTTCTCGCGGTCTGCCATTGTGACATTGCAGCATTATCATGAGAGCACCTCTCTACTTGATGGCAAACAGCCTGGCCATATCTTATGGGTGGTCCTGTATTTCTCTTGGGCAATCCCCTTTCCTCTTCACCTGCAACAGGGCAATGCCCTTGGACTGTCAGTGGTGTAGCCAGCAGGGGTGTAGCGCTTGCTGCACTGTTTTCGCCTATAGCTGGTAGAATATCTGGTCCACCTTCATATAGTTTGCAGGGGAGGTTGGTGGTGACTTCCTCTCCCTGCAGGGAAGGATTTTCCACTATTGGTTCTGTTAGCTGGGGTGCCGGTGCCAATAATTCAGCAGGAGGGGTAGGCTCTGCTGGTTTAGCCGATCGGGCTGCTTTAGGGCGCCGGGCTACTGCTCCTCTCATGTTGGGACGCCTGTTTGGCTCTACGGCAGCAGGGGCCTGCCCCCTGGGATCTGGGCAGCTCTTGTATGGCTTCAAGCGTGATCCATTTTGTATTGATGACTGCCCATGGCGTGTGATCAGGTATGTGTGGTTAGAGTATGCTTCTTCCACCGTAAATGGACCCACAAACTTTGGCTGTAGTTTGGGATTTTCACCCTTGCGCCTCCTTCTGTTTTCGAGCCAGACTTGGTCTCCAACAGCAAAAAGGGTTGGCTCCTCCCCCTCTTCATTCCTGATTTGTCGCTGCGTCTCTCTTAACGTGTCATGCACTGACTCTAGACGCTCTTTCAAGTTCTGCGCATATTGGTGTACTGGCATATGGTCGGTAAGTGGTGGATGGTAATCAATTTGGTCTGGGAGTCTGAGTTCTCTTCCCAACATTAGGTAGTTGGGTGTTTCATCCGTCACTGAATGGGGGGTAGCCCTGAATGCCCTCATGAGTTGAGGTAGCACCAAGTCCCATTCTTCAGGCCTCCTTGTTAGTAGCAGAGAACGCAGTGAGTCACCAAGCACTCGATTGTTTCTCTCGACCACTCCATTGGCCTGGGGGTGATAGGGTGTTGTTCGAGTCTTTTCAACATTCCACAGGGTACACAGCTCTTTCATCAGACCTGACTCAAATTGTGCACCCTGGTCTGTGTGGATTTGTTCAGGGATGCCAAAGTAACAGAATATTCTCTCATCGAGAGCTGCAGCCACCACTGGCGTAGTTGCATCGGGAATAGCTAGTGCATCCTGCCATCGAGTAAAATGGTCTGTGAGCACTAGTATCCACACATTTCCTCTGTCGGTTTCAGGCAGGGGCCCAACCAGGTCGACAGCCAGCTTTTGCCAGGGGCGACCAGCATACATTCGCTGTCTGGCAGGGTTGGGCTTTGTGCCACCACTCTTTGCACGCTGGCAAACTTCACAGCTTGCAACCAACCGGCGCGCATCTGCATTCATTCCTGGCCAGTACCAGGTCAACTGTAGTCGTTTGGTGGTCTTTTTTATGCCTGCATGGGCTAGTGAGTGGGTCTGCCACATCACAGTTCCTCGAAGGCTGGGTGGGCAGATGGCACACCAACGGGCTCTATTGCCAACCACTATATGAACTTCCAGCACGCCATCAGCCCTTATGCGGAGTGATGGTTGACGTGCGCTCAACTGTCTGAGTTCCCGACAACCCAACTCCAGTTGCTCCTTAGTCAACAGGGTCCCACTCTCTACGGCTGCATAGATAACTGCTGTGGGATGGTTGCCCTCCTTTTGTGCTTTAGCCAGGTCTTTGTCAGCGGGTGCAGCATTGCTTCTGCTCACAGCTGCAACCTGGGCTCCATCAGTGGTGGTGCCGGATAGAGGTGTTCCTGTCAATGGAAAGTTTACCCCTGCATCCTCAGCTACTTCTGCCTTGGTAGGTCCACCATCTCTATTTTGGATGTGGGTGCACTGTCGACAATCAGTAGCACAATGCCTGCTGAGGCCGTCTGCGTTGCCGTGCTGCGACCCACTCCTGTGCTCCAGAGTGTAGGTGAACTCTGACAAGATCTCTAGCCAGCGAGCCACCTGGCTGGTTGGCTCCTTTTTTCGACACAGCCACAAGAGCGAGGCATGGTCAGTGCGCAGTCTGAATTTCTGCCCGTACAGGTATGGGCGGTAATGCTTAACAGCTTTAACAACAGCAAGCAGTTCCTTCCTTGTGACGCAGTAATTGCGTTCAGCTGGACCCAATGTTTTGCTGTAGTACGAGATAACTCGCTCTCGTCCTCCTTGCTCTTGTGATAACACTGCTCCCAGGCCATCTTGACTTGCATCAGTGTCCAAGATGTAAGTTCCTTTGGCCTCTGGGTAGCCCAGAATGGGTGCTGTAAGCAGGCTATGTTTGAGTTGCTGGAACGCTCTCTGTTGGTCAGTGTCCCACTCCCAAGTGGCTTCCTTGCTGGTTAATCTGGTTAGTGGTTTGGCGACTGTAGCGAAGTCGGGAATAAACTGTCTATAATAGCCTACAGTTCCAAGGAATGCTTGAAGGCTTTTTAGGTCTTTCGGAGGCCTCCAGCCTTTAACTGCTTCCACTTTAGCTGGGTCGGTGGCTACCCCTTTCTCACTGACCACATGGCCTAGGTATTTGACTTGTGACTGTAACAGCTCACACTTCTCCGGCTTGAGTTTCAAGCCGGCGTGTTGGAGTCGTTGTAGCACCTCTGCCAGTCTGTGTAAATGGGTCTGAAAGTCTGGAGCAATGACAATAATGTCGTCCAGGTATAGGAGAAGCGTTTGCCAATGGAGTCCGTGCAGCACCTTTTCCATGAGACGTTGGAATGTGGCAGGAGCTGAGGTCAGCCCAAAAGGCAGCACCTTCCATCGCCACAGTCCGGTTCTGGTGGCAAAAGAGGACTTCTCTCTGGCGTCTTCGTCTAGCGGCACCTGCCAGTAGCCACTGACCAGGTCCAGTGTAGTAAAATATTTACTACCTGAGAGTGCGTCTAAACTCTCGTCGATCCAAGGCAGTGGGTATGCATCCACGTGGGTCACGGCATTCAGCTTTCTGTAATCAATACAGAATCGCCAGCTTCCATCTTTTTTCTTCACCAGCACCACTGGCGAGCTCCAAGCCCCTGAGGCTGGTTCAATCAAACCTCTTTTCAGCAACTGGGCCACCTGCCTTTCTGCCTCCTCTTCTTTTTGAGGCCCTAGGCGATGTGGGGGCTGTCTTATTGGCTTGGTGCCTGGCAGTAAGGGGATGCTGTGAGCTACAAGGTCTGTGCGACCCATGTCTTGTTCTCCCTAGCTAAAAACTGTTTGATATTGTCCCAACAGCTGTGCTAGCTGTTGGGCTTCTTCCTGATTCTTGCAGTTCGGCAATGCTGCGTCATAGACTTCTTGCAGGTGTTCTGGCACTGGGTGGGTGAGTACTGTCGTGCCACGTAAGGGTGCTCTTTCGGCTGGTGGATCTTTATCCATGCATTCATCTGGTGAGACAGCCAGGTACTTTCCCACCTTTTTTCCTGCCTTTAATTGTACAGGTTGGTCCGTGGGGTTCAGACATCGTACTAGAATTCTGCCCTGCTCATCTGGGTGGTTTAAGCTAGCTGCCAAAGGTGGTCCATCTGTCCGCCCCTCTATCAACCCCAGTGGAGGGTGGTTTGAGTTGTTCAGCTTACACCACAGCATGGCTTCTGAGCATGGTGGGAGTTGGGCGTCCCTGAGTACTAGCACTTGACTGACCATCATTCTGCCATGCTTATCAGTACATGCAAGTTCCTGCCCATCCAGAACAATTATGGCTTCATCGAATTTGAGCTGACACTGGTGTGACTGCAGGAAAGGCATCCCAACAATTGCATCTTCACTTATGTGGCTAACTACGAATGTAACTTCAGTCTTGACATCTCTGAGCCTAAGAGGAAGCCGAATCGTGCCGTAAAAGGGGATGCGGGAGCCATCGGCCATGAGTCCGTGCGTGTCACTCTCTTGCAAAGTTTGCCTGGTAGCAGATGAAAGTCGCCGAAAGGTGTGTTGAGACAACAAATTAGTAGTACAGCCTGTATCTACTAGGATGGAGATTGCTTTCCCTTCCAACTTGCCTGGCAGAAAGTAGCTTGCTGTATAGGGGCGTACAAGGGGTTCCTCCATTATCTTGGCTGGTCGTACTTTAGGAGTTGTCTGTCTAGAACTTTGCTTGGGTCGGGTACCTAGTTCAGTTGAGGTAGCAGGCTTTGCCGACTTTATATGCTCGTGTGGTTGGCCACATAGCTCCGGGCTTGCCTCTACTTCATCTGTCTCTTGTAACGTTGCGAACCGGTTGGAAGTAGGTACTTCCCAGCGTGGTTGGGTGGCCACTGGTGTTGTCAGCGTTGTAGGTTGGCCATCTACAGGATTGTGTTGTTCCAAGCGCTGAATTGTCTTGTCATATCTCCGGGTTGCCCGTGGTTGGCTAGCAGTTGGAGTTACTGCACCGGGCCTTTTCCGTTTCCCGGCTGTTTGTTGGTCTGCTTGGGCCTACTGCTCCATGGCTTGGAGGGGCAGCCACTGCGGTAGTGTCCTTGCTTCCCACAGCCCCAGCAACTTGGTGGGACCAGCTCCTCCTTGTCTGTCTGGGGAGCAGGTGGAGTGTGTTTTTGTGTTTTAATCTCTTCCAACAATCCTTGTACAGTCTTCATTATTGTCATCAACATGTTTTGTTCCATACATTCTTTGACTTGAGCAACTGGGGGTGAGGGTGGTTGAGCGGTTTGTAGCGCATCCTCTTCTTCTTCCTCACCGTCCACCATACGAACCCTGTTGGGTCGTTCTTCTGGGAATGACTTGATCTGTAAGTATTCACTGCCACTTCTGACTGCATCCTCTACAGTTTGTGGTTGAACTGCGAGGAGGTGGCGTTGTAAGGCAGCATTTCCCAGAGTGCTAGAAAAAGTATCTAGCACCATCCTTTCCACCCGTCGGGGTGGCAAGTCATCGTACGCCACATTCATGAGGCGTTGCACCTCATTGGCGTGTTCTTGTAAGGTTGTTTTGGGTGACCGACGCATGCTGGACAGCTTTGCTAGTGCTTCTCTGGCCGTCAGGCCAAAACGAGCCCTAAGAGCAGTGTATACTCTCTGCACATTATTAGGCTTGCCACACTCTAGAGCGTCTCCTCTGAGAGCCTCTCTTAAATGCAGGAGTGTGGTGTTGTGTCCCCAGTCATTGGCATCGGCAACTTCTGTGAAACGTGCAATAAAATATTCCACGTCCCCTGACCCTTCAAACTTCGGTACTTTAAATGCAGTCTGTGCAGCACGATGTTGAGTGGCGCCTTGCAGCGCTTGTGCCAACAGTTGAATCGGGTCAACAGCTGGTTGTGCTGCCAATTGAATGGCTGGCTGTACTGCAGCAGGCTGTGCTGGTTGAAAGGCCTGTTGATTAGCTGGTTGAACAGCTTGCTGTATTGCAGGCTGTATGACTGGTTGAGCAGCTTGCTGTGCCGGTTGAATGGCTTGCTGATTAGCTGGTTGAACAGCTTGCTGTATTGCAGGCTGCATGACTGGTTGAGCAGCTTGCAGTATTGCAGGCTGTATGCCTGGTTGAGCAGCTTGCTGTGCCGGTTGAATGGCTTGCTGATTAGCTGGTTGAACAGCTTGCTGTATTGCAGGCTGTATGACTGGTTGAGCAGCTTGCAGTATTGCAGGCTGTATGCCTGGTTGAGCAGCTTGCTGTGCCGGTTGAATGGCTTGCTGATTAGCTGGTTGAACAGCTTGCTGTATTGCAGGCTGTATGCCTGGTTGAGCAGCTTGCTGTGCCGGTTGAATGGCTTGCTGATTAGCTGGTTGAACAGCTTGCTGTATTGCAGGCTGTATGACTGGTTGAGCAGTTTGCAGTATTGCAGGCTGTATGCCTGGTTGAGCAGCTTGCTGTGCCGGTTGAATGGCTTGCTGATTAGCTGGTTGAACAGCTTGCTGTATTGCAGGCTGTATGACTGGTTGAGCAGTTTGCAGTATTGCAGGCTGTATGCCTGGTTGAGCAGCTTGCTGTGCCGGTTGAATGGCTTGCTGATTAGCTGGTTGAACAGCTTGCTGTATTGCAGGCTGTATGACTGGTTGAGCAGCTTGCAGTATTGCAGGCTGTATGCCTGGTTGAGCAGCTTGCAGTATTGCAGGCTGTATGCCTGGTTGAGCAGCTTGCAGTATTGCAGGCTGTATGCCTGGTTGAGCAGCTTGCTGTGCCGGTTGAATGGCTTGCTGATTAGCTGGTTGAACAGCTTGCTGTATTGCAGGCTGTATGCCTGGTTGAGCAGCTTGCTGTGCCGGTTGAATGGCTTGTTGTGCAGCTATCTGAGCAGCTGGCTCTACTGCTTGCTGTGTAGCTGCTTGAGCAGCCGGCTGGGCTGCTTGCTGTGTAGCTGTCTGAGCAGCTGGCTCTCCTGCTTGCTGTACAGCTGTCTGAGCAACTGGCTGGGCAGCTGCATTTCTTGTTCTCCTGGTAGCCATGCTTCTCCGTAATGGTTAGCTTGGTAGCGTGGTTGTCTCTTTGAGCAGTTGTGACCTTGTGGGTATTGAATGCAATATCCCACTGCTGCCACCAATGTAGTGCTTTTTGCTGCTACTTGGTCACAACTGCTAATCTGCTTGTCTATTTATTATTCTGCAACTCCCTATATAGGGCATCAACAAGACTAGTCTTGAAGCTTGAGCTTTATTGCAAGGAATAAAACTGAGCTCTCTGGCTCAGTTTCTCATATTTATATAAAAATATAATATATACAGTATAATGCAGAACCAATCAGATTACATGACAACAATGAAGCATATAGTAAGTTACTTAAGCGTAGCGCCTATTCACTGTCTTATTGGTCCTTAACCAGAATAGGGGCGGGCTCCTGTTTGACCTTTGACCCCGTAATATCACTTGCTAAATTGTCCAGAGTTATCTACTCTTGGTACTGTTTGGGGGAGACAACTTGTAATCTTTGTGTAATCTTCACTAGCAATTGTGGTCGGCTACAGCTATCTCACCAGGTGAGCTCAACTCTCCAGCAAATTCTCCCACAATATCAAACCAAAGTAAAGACTAGAAAACAGCTAAGTGAAGTACAGTAAAACTCGGCTAATTCCAACTTCAATTGATCAGACATTTTTGTTTGAACTACGCATGAGTTTGAATTACGTGAGCGCAAAATTTTGTAGAATTCATTGCCAACAGCAGTAGTTCACGCTTTGCTATAGAATAGTAGAGTAGAATAGTAGAGTAGAATAGTAGAGTAGAATAGTAGAGTAAAATAGTAGAGTAGAATAGTAGAGTAGAATAGTAGAGTAGAATAGTAGAGTAGAATAGTAGAGTAGAATAGTAGAGTAGAATAGTAGAGTAGAATAGTAGAGTAGAATAGTAGAGTAGAATAGTAGAGTAGAATAGTAGAGTAGAATAGTAGAGTAGAATAGTAGAGTAGAATAGTAGAGTAGAATAGTAGAGTAGAATAGTAGAGTAGAATAGTAGAGTAGAATAGTAGAGTAGAATAGTAGAGTAGAATAGTAGAGTAGAATAGTAGAGTAGAATAGTAGAGTAAAATAGTAGAGTAGAATAGTAGAGTAGAATAGTAGAGTAAAATAGTAGAGTAAAATAGTAGAGTAGAATAGTAGAGTAGAATAGAAGAGTAGCAACATTTTTTAAGCACCTAGGCTTAGCTGATTTTCCACTTACTAGTGGTGGTAACTTATCTGAGCCATCCATGTTAGCAGCTAGCACCAGTGTTAACCTCTCTTTTCTTTGTTTTTTTTACCCCCTTCACATTACTGACCTTTAAAATTTAGAGTAGTACTCGGTATATCAGTTCGCGGGTCGCTAGCTACCCGGCAAGCTCCACATTGTTGAATTTTCTAATAGTAGAGAGTAAATGTGTGTAAAGGGTAATATTTATTGTTACCAACTCTACAGACCACATTGTTTACTACCACTCTACTACTGTGAACTCTATAAATAAACATCACAAGATACAGGGTGCATACATGTGAACATAAGTTTAAATGAGCAAAGCCAAAACTACATGCAAAGTATCCAAAACAAACAGAATAAAAGAACAACGATTAATAAAATGTTGTTACCTTTTGGCCTTCTTAGGCTTGCTTCGTAAAATGTTATAGTAGTGTATAACTGTATAGTGGTGTGTAAATGTAGAGTAAAATTGCTGCTAGTTAAGTAAATAGGTCTAACTAGACTGACGAGTCAGCATGTTTGCCGCCAGAGAAAAACTCACACTCTCAAAAGACAACAAAAAGTTCCATTTCAATTGACCATCTCAGTTTGCACTAAGCACGCTGGACCAATCCTAAAGCGACAGCGCCCCCCCCCCCTCCCCCAACCCGCCAAAGTTGTACGGGTCAAATAGAAGTTATTGGCAGCAAGTGGGCATTGCCACATTCCTGAGCTGTTTAGATAGTGTATTTGATCAGCTTAGAGATGACATAAAAATTGATATTGTAACCAATTGGTTACTGTGTAGCAGGTGACATGTTTAATAGGTTATAAGAAGTGTCCACTACACTCGAAGTCATGCGTCATTGCAGCTTCCTATTTTATTGCGCATGCCTGGTTTTATCGCCTTTGGCGACATTAACGTTTCCAATAGCAATAAACATCTGGCATTTGGCTTATTGCCAATTTTTCGCTTTCAGAGAGCGACAAATGTTTTTCGACCAGTCTCACGACAAGTTTATCGACAATGGCATTTCCAACAGGAGTTTCCCTTTATCGCCGGCAATATTGCCAGTTTTTCATGGTATGGAAACCTAATAAATTGGTGTTATTTGGGTACTTAATGTACGCATTTATGTCACTCTAAAACCAAATGTACACATAGGAACCGCTTGGCAATTAGTTTAGCGATTGTGACATTTTTCTTACTCCTTTTTCAAAAACCACTAAGTAATTGCTGGGATTTTATTTGAAGTTATTGCCAGATTTTAATCCACACCAAGAAATTGCTAGCCAGTTGATTCCTTAATTAACCAAGTACATGTAAAACGCAAAAATTTCATACCGTGGTTTTTAATGATAGCATGTCATCCGCATGGGCGGGATCTGTCAGCGACCATAAAATAATTTTTGTACTTTAGTTTGTAACAGTGAGTTTGACTAAAGTTGCTGAAAAATAAACAACAGTAGAAAAACTTGCACAATTTATTTGAGGGCTTTCCGTTATTGCTAATGCAAACCACTAGCTTGATCACTATTGTGTACCTGCAGTGGGAAGCTAATCAAATGCATTGAACTGTTCCACAGGTCTAATTAAAGCTTATGCTCAGAGCTCACAATACATAACTAGTGGGGACGTAGGAGGAGATAACTTCACATACCACTCTAATCATTCATAAATAACACAATTTCTTTTTGGCAAATAAAATGCACAGAAATACTCAACTGATTGAGATGAAATTTTCAAATTATGTTCTGACAACATGATTCCTCCATCCTACCAAAAATCATTGGGACTCTATGAATATTACACTATACACTCACAAGGGCACTGGGCTAGAAAAGCTATAACAACATTTGTAAATTGTGTTTCCAATAGTAGTAATATATGAGCAGATCTCCCTACCAAGTGTTTTTTTGTGGATTTGATCTTGGAGGTTATGCAATGGGTTACGACGTTGGATGAATTCGCCGAGTTTATATTGTATTTCATTTGAGTGGCATTTGAGTGGCATTTAAGTGGCATTTGAGTTTTGATTATTTTTTTACTCAATTTGAACTTATAAATTTTGAATGTATGGCATTCAAGTTTTGATAATCTTGTACATAATTATATACATAATTTTAACTCATAGAGCATCTAGATTTTGAACGTATGGCATTTAAGTTTTGATAATTTTTTGTAATTCGACTCATTATATCTACATTGAATAAATACAGTAATTAAAAATGAAACAATATGTGAATATATACATTTATTGTGCAATAAGTAGGGAAAATTTCATATAATATAGCTAGAGTCAGTAAATATTAAATAATACCAAACACTACAACTTGTAATGACAATCAATGCATAAGCTTTTACTAAAAACTATCTTGAAAACCTTCAAAACATGATCCCAAATGAAAAAAAAATGGATAAAGTTAGATATTCATCTATTTGTTTACATCTACAAAAAAGAGGTATTTGGTGAAATATTTTTTCGATTTATTCAATTTTCATTAATTTTTTACAAAAACAAATCATCCTCTAAATGGTTAAATTTCATCTAATTGTACAAATTTACAAAAAAACAGGGTATTTGGTAAAATATTCTTTCATTTCATTAAATGTTCATTATTTTTTTGCAAAAAAGAAATCACCCTTTAAATGGTTAAATTTTATCTGTTTGTATATCTTTACAAAAAAAACAGGGTATTTGGTAAAATATTTCCTTTATTCTATTCAATTTTCATTAATTTTTTCAATAATTGCTTAAATATACATTATTCACTATTTTCTTATTCTAATTGTACAAATTTACAAAAAAACAAGGTATTTGGTAAAATATTCTTTCATTTCATTACATCTTCATTATTTTTTTTGCAAAAAAGAAATCATCCTTTAAATGGTTAAATTTTATCTGTTTGTATATCTTTACAAAAAAAACAGGCTATTTGGTAAAATATTTCCTTTATTCTATTCAATTTTCATTAATTTTTTCAATAATTGCTTAAATATAAATTATTCATTATTTTCTTATTATTAGGTGAGCAACCTATCATACAAAATTAGTTTCTTGAGTGAGGGTTTTATCCTGCATTTTCCTTTTGAATTTTTTTCAAAAATTTACCATTTTTTTCAAAAACAATCATTTATATATACAATTTCCATTATTTTTTTAAACAGAACAATTCCTATCTCTGAGAGGTTGGAGATATTGGGGTAGAAAACTTAGACATGATGATGAGAAGGCTATGGATTTTCCCGTTTAAGAACAAACCATTTTCGATGGCAATTTCAATTCGGAAAACTAAAACAATGTAATTTGTTTTTCAAAATGCAATCATCAGAAAGCTTTTGTCATGATGAGGAGGAGGCTATGGATTTACCCATTCAAGAACAAACCATTTTCGATGGCGACTTCAATTCTAAAAACGAATTAGAACTGAAGTATGTGGTATTACGTAATAATTTTTTTAAACAAGAACAAACCATTTTCGATAGCAACTTTAATTCTAAAAACTAAATCAATGTAACTTTTTTATTCTTTGTCTCCCATGAAATTGTTCAAAACGAATTAGAACTGAAGTATGTGGTATTACATGATAATTTTTTTAAAAAAACACATCAAAATCGACAAATTACTCCTCTAGATAGTTCAAGTTTACAATACTTGAGAATTAATCACAATAGAAACATTAAGCCTACTTGATAAAAAAGAATTTGACTGTTAAATTTAACTAATTGATTCAATGTTATTATTTGGATCTTTTAAAAATAAACATTTCAATAAAAACATCATATTTAGTCTTTGACACACTTGAAACCATTTTCCAGTAAATTTCACCAACAATATTTCAGAAATTTTTACTAGATATTTACAAGAAAAATGAGGTATTTTGGTAAAATATTCTTTTATTACAATCCTTTTTAATTTTTTATGTTTTAAAACAGGGTTTTATTACAAAGTTTTTTTGTTTTTTCAACTTTTTAAAAAATAATCATTATAATATATAGTTTTCGATATTTTTTTAAAAAAAATAAATATATATAGAGATTTTCACTTTATATTTTTTTATTCCATTCAATTTTCAATAATTTTTTGAGTGAGGATTTTATCCTACACCTTCCTTTTAAATTTTTTTATTTTTTTAAAAAATAATCATTGAAATATATAGTTTTCGATATTATTTTAAAAACAATGTATATATATATATATAGAGTTTTTCACTTTATATTTACAAAACTTTGGTATTTGGGAAAATATTTTTTTATTTTATTCAATTTTCAATAATTTTTTGAGTGAGAATTTTATCCTACACAATCCTTTTAAATTTTTTATGTTTCAAAACAGAGCTTTATTACATTTTTTTGAACTTTTTAAAAAATAATCATTGAAATATATAGTTTTCGATATTTTTTGATTTTTTTGTACTTTTTAACTTTTTTAAAAACTGTCAAAAAATCACCAAATTACCTCTCTAGATGAATAAAATTTACAAGTAAATAATTGTAATAGAAAATACCATATCTAGTTTTTACATTCATAAAACTGTTTTATAGTAAATTTTCTGTAATACAAACTACTATAGCTTACGATATCAATGGTTACAAAGCGCTTTTCTTGAACAATATCTTCCTCGATATTCTTCTGGTATATTATTAGACCCAGGGAGGAACTCTTGTATTCCATATTCTCTGTGATCCAATAATTGACTAAAATACAAAAGTTATTCATTATATAAATAAATTTTACCGAATTTAAATTTTACTCTTAGCTACATTAGATAGTTTACATTATATATAACAGGAAAATAACTCACTGAGTTACATCATTCAGCTCAATATTTCTTAGGGAAAGTTCTTTACTCTGTTTTCTTTTTACGATATAATGGACTAAAATAAAAAATGATGTATTAGTATAGTATGATTAAAATTAATGTAAAATAAATATAAACTTTTGTTATTTTTTCAACTTCTATGTAAAAGAAATACACTGATTACACACAAAAAAGTCCTTTTTTTTTCATTTGGATTCGGAATGTATAAATATAAATATATATATATATATAATTTTAAAAATGTTTTACAACAAACACTCATGAATAAGCCATTTATGTGATAAAACGTGTTATTTACGTGAAAAATTAAGCATTTTTGTAAAATAATTATAACCTTTTGTGATTTTTTTTCCACTTCTAGGTAAAAAAATACACTGATTACACAAAAAAACCCTTTTTTTTAATCCAAAATATATATAATTTAAAAATGTTTTACAAAAGATGTATATGAATTGATCATTTATGTGAAAAACTAAACATTTTTGTAAAATAATTATAACCTTTTGTTATTTTTTAAACTTTTATGTAAAAAAAATACACTGATTGCACAAAAAAGTCCTTTTTTAATCCGAAATAGATATAATTTAAACATGTTTTACAAAAAATGTTTATGAATTGATCATTTATGTGAAAAACTAAGCATTTTTGTAAAATAATTATAACCTTTTGTTATTTTTTAAACTTTTATGTAAAAAAAATACACTGATTGCACAAAAAAATCCTTTTTTTAATCCGAAATAGATATAATTTAAAAATGTTTTACAAAAAATGTTTATGAATTGATCATTTATGTGAAAAACTAAACATTTTTGCAAAATAATTATAACCTTTTGTTATTTTTTAAACTTTTATGTAAAAAAATACACTGATTACACAAAAAAGTCCTTTTTTTAATCCGAAATATATATAATTTAAAAATGTTTTACAAAAAAAAGGTTATGAGTTGATCATTTATGTGAAAAATTGAACATTTTTGTAAAATAATTATCACCTTTTGTTATTTTTCCAACTTTTATGTAAAAAAATACACTGATGACACAACAAAATCCTTTTTTAATTCAAAATATATATATATAACTTAAAAATTTTTTACAAAAATGTTCACAAATTTATCATTTTAAGGGGTTTTTCATTGTAAGAATACACAAAATTTTCACAAATCAACTTTTTAAAATTATGGTAAAAATTAATAAAACTTTCCATATAGTGATATGAATCCCTTGAGTTATAGATTAGCTTCTCGAGAGTTTGTTCTCCACAGTCTTCTTTTTCAGCATCGTCGAAGTGGTTGAGAAAATCCTCAGATTTTGGATTATCAGCCAGTTCCGAGGCTTGGACGAAGGCTTGATGAGCTGCGAGTACACTGATGTTGTAGAAAATTGAATTGTCTGCGTTTCGACTCAGACCCTTGAACAAAATCACTCCAAATCTCTCCGATGTCACAGCAGAAGCTATTTGATGAGGAATGCGCATATCTCCGATCAGTAATTCTTCATCTACAACACTTCTGTATTGAACTAGAAGAGTCTCTTCATTTCCATTCCATCGCCTGTCAGACTTTGTTATAACTTCAGGGTTTTGGAAACATATGACACTATCTGTTGGGAAATCCTGAAGATTAGCTACCTCGAAATAAGCATTGATTTGTCGCATACTTTTTTCTGGTAATACATCAAACACATTCTTACACCTCAAAGTAGTTCCTGTTTCTGTAGCAGCACGAAAAATTGCTTTTCCAGTCTTTTCAACACCCATGTAGATCAAAACCAGTGGTCTTATTTGCGAAGCTTCATTGACAAGTAATCCTGCAGCTAATGGAATAGTGCTCTTCACTCTAACTACCTTTCCATCCTTTTTATAGTTGTATATGATGGTGCAGTTCGTTTCATCATGGAGCTCAACGGTTAACACCGGCATAACTGTAGGTGTTGGTAAATCTTCAACTTTGACTATGTTTTCAATGTTTCTTCTGGAAGCTGGAGGTAGAGTACTTAACAGAGAGGCGCTTTTGATGATGAGAGTTGCCAGAGTATTCAGACTGGCGCTTTAGAAGGGAATCATAGTGCGTTGAAGAAGTACATTGTCATCAATCACCTTATCTTGTGAAGGTTTTGGTTCTTTATTCTTCAGTTGTTTTGTATTGACTTGTGTCGACATTCTAAAAGATAAAGTAAAAATCCATGTTATGATTTCTTTTTCAAACCAATTTGAAGATATATATACATATATATATATTTACTCAATATCATATCGCTGTTAGTAACTAAATCGATAAAAATTAAATTTATACTCAATCAAGTTGACTTACCTCCAAACAGAAAAGTCCTTCTAGCAGTTGTAGTAGATGATGTTGTAGTAGATCTTGCTCCTTCAGTTGCTAATGTCGAAGTGACTGCTTTCTGTGTAAAAACAGTGCTTCTTATATAGCTGAAATCATGCAATTTATCATAAGGTTAAATTAATGAAACATTGTTTTTACGGAAGAACACCAATGCTTTCGCGAGAATAAATAATTTATTTTCACGCGAATACAAACCAATGCTTTCGCGGGAATAAACATTTTATTTTCACGCGAATGGAAACTGTTGCTTTCGCGGGAATGAATACTTTATTTTCACGCGAATACAAACCAATGCTTTCGCGGGAATAAACATTTAATTTTCACGCGAATGGAAACTGTTGCTTTCGCGGGAATGAATACTTTATTTTCACGCGAATACAAACCAATGCTTTCGCGGGAATAAACATTTTATTTTCACGCGAATGGAAACTGTTGCTTTCGCGGGAATGAATACTTTATTTTCACGCGAATACAAACCAATGCTTTCGCGGGAATAAACATTTAATTTTCACGCGAATGGAAACTGTTGCTTTCGCGGGAATGAATACTTTATTTTCACGCGAATACAAACCAATGCTTTCGCGGGAATAAACGTTTAATTTTCACGCGAATGGAAACTGTTGCTTTCGCGGGAATGAATACTTTATTTTCACGCGAATACAAACCAATGCTTTCGCGGGAATAAACATTTAATTTTCACGCGAATGGAAACTGTTGCTTTCGCGGGAATAAACATTTTTTTTTCAGGCGAATAAAAACCAATGCTTTCGCGGGAATAAATAATTTATTTTCACGCGAATGGAACCCGTTGCTTTCGCGGGAATAAACAATTTATTTTCACGCGAATACAAACCAATGCTTTCGCGGGAATAAAAGATTTATTTTCACACATTCACCTATATAAGAGACAACGGTTTCAGACTGAAAGCATCCAGTTCAACAACAGTGAGCAAAGGAGCAACATCTATCTACTACATCTTCCATTGCAACTACTAAGAGTTCTCTCTTCATAAAGGTAAAACTTAAATTCAAATATTTACGCTAGCTAACACAACTATCTGAAGGCTTTATGACATATCTATCTTTAAATTGGTTATAAAGAATTGAACCAATTTTTTCTGTTTTTTCAGAATGAATACTCAAGTCGTAGAAAGTCAACCATTGTATCTAAAGTCGGAATCTCAGCCTGATGAAAAGGTAAGAATTAATAAAAAATACTATTTAACACCTGTTGAACACCTTTAATTATTTTAGTTATCTAATTATCGCTTGTATTTTAGAACAATGCAACAACAAATCCAATCTACTTAAAGGACTTCCTTCCAGAAATGTATCATAACTATGTGATAAATAATGATGTTGTTGAAGAAAAAGCTGTAGAACGTTTGACATTTCAAGTTATAATATTCTGTATAACTCAACACATGATGAGTATGGGGATGTGTTGTAAGAAACGTGATATATCTACAGAACGTTTTGATGACATTATAAAAAACGGTTTTGAAATCGTTTTGTCAATGGTGGAAGTCGTTAATATTAATAATTTTTTAAAAGAAATTGAAAGAAGTGCTTGGAATCAAATAGTTTTCAAAAAATTATACAACATGACGTGGAACAAAAAAACTTTTTATAAATTCAGAAAGCATATTTATAATTATGTCCAAATAGATAAAGCTCTATCCTCTTCTGTAGGTATTTTAGAACTAATGTTAGAAGCGTTTCATACATATTTATGAAAAATTTTTAGTTGATTTTTATTATTTTACAATATTTTGTTCAAACTATTATATTTTATTTCTTACCAATTGAGATGTTAAAAGCGATATGATATTAAGTAAATACATATATATATATATTTGAATGCATCCTTTGTTGTCTGTCTCCACATCCCAATAGTTTAATAAGCACATTCTCAATCTACCATAACTCTATGATCTTAACTGCTTTTGGCATAAATACATATATATATATATAAGACACTCTAAGTAATAAATACACTCTTAGCCACTCATGCAAATATTACCCTTTTATTTTTAGAATGTTATGGATGCTCTTTCTCAAGAGCTCCTTAGCACAGATCCATATCCAACAGAAAATAAAATGAAAAACGGCAAAACAACTCCTAAGAGAAGGAAAACTGCTCCAAAAAAGCGAATAGTAAGGAAACGAAAACAAATAGTGAGAAAACAAACTACTTCCGTTGATAAGCAAACAATGGAGAGTGCAGCTATAACTCATTTAACAGTTGAATGTCTCAACGAAAGGAGAGCTAGGGAATTAGAAAAGTCGAAAGGTTCTCAAGTGATTGACTCACCAAAAGTTCCGATTTGCAAAACATTTGAAGATCTTCCTATCCCAAGCATTATGCGAGTGACTGGTGTGATACATCCATCAAGTAAGGAGAAGTGTAGATATTCTCAAGTACACTACCATGATCCTTCAGATATAAATGAACTCGAACCCAAAATACTCCTCTGTCCAGTTGAAATAGCTAAAAACTTCAACTGTGATAATTACCCCCTTCCGTTTAACGTTGTATATTTGGGTAGAAAGGGAAAACCAAAAAATAAAAGCGTTCTTTGGTATGATGTCACACGTGTTACCAGACATCCTCTAAGCAAAAAGAAAGCTGAAGAGGAATCACTATATTTTAGTACATTGACTAAAGGTCAGCTCAAACGCTTCTTGAACATCAACACTCTCAATAGTTTTCAACCCGGCGCTATTTTTCCTTACCAAGATGTTGTTGATAGATTCGTTCCTCATCGATTTAAAGGAGGGCAGTCGAATGTAATTTGTATCCATTATAGCATTGAACAATGTGGAGAAACGCTGTTGAAGACGCTTGCCATACCAGACAAATATGCTTCAGAAGCTAACAAATATACTCCAGGTGTGATGATCTACAGAGGAAAAACAACCCACGGAAAATTTAAGACAGAATACGATCTTTCATTTTGCTCTCCATACTGTCTCGGTCGAATGTATTGGAAACAATATTGTGATCAAGCAAAGCACAACAAAACAGTATTAGAAATTGATGATGATGATGAACTTGAAGATTTTCTACGTGGAGACTTTGATGATTTTGAGACAGGATATGTTGCTGAAAAAAAATGATGAGTGTTTTAGCGATGGATAGTCTCTAATTCAAAAAACAAGTTGGACAATGTGACTTGGTGAGCTATTTCCCTTTTCTATATAATGTAAACTATCCAATGTAACTAAAGCTATAATTCAATTTCATGTAATTATTTTAAATTTTTGTTTAATCATTCTATACTAATACATAACTTTTTATTTTAGTTCATTACGAATTCAAAAGCACATAAAACAGAAGTCTCCCTTCTTAAGATATAACATCACTACATCAAAGACATCATTGTAAAAAAAGACTATGTATTAATTGTTATTACTTAGTATTTACTGACTCTATATTATATGGAGAGATTTTCCCTACTTATTACACAATAAATGTATATATTCACATATTGTTTCATTTTTAATCACTGTATTTATTCAATGTAGATATATCTCCTCTCTCTCAAGATATCATATGAGTCGGAATTACAGAAAATTATCAAACCTTAAATGCCTTACATTCAAAATCTAGATACCCTATGAGTTATAATTATGTATACAGTTATGTAATAATTATCATAACCTAAATGCCATACATTCAAAATTTAGATACCATATAAGTTCAAATTAAGTAAAAAAATTATCAAAACTCAGATGCCACTTAAATGCCACTCAAATGCCACTCAAATACCCCTCAAGTAAAATACAATATAAACTCGGCGAATTCATCCAACGCCATAACCCATTGTCTCAACTCCAAGGTCAAATCCACAAAAAAACACTTGGTAGGGAGATCTGCTCATATATTACTATACTATACTATACTATAACTTTATATTTGATCAGAGATTTTAAAAATTAATCAAAATCTATTATTGATCTTTGGATATAAAAACAAAAAAGTGGAATCGAGAGAGAGTGACCTTTAAATGTTATGATAGAAAATGAGCGGACACTTTGATCGGAGTTCGGTTCGAGTGGATGGTGGTATAGGTAGATCTAGGCGGGCAGATCTCCGAGGTGGGGCTGCAGGAGTATAGCTATGGGCTAGCTGGTGGAGACAATGTTCAGGGCTGCCCATGATGCGATTGATGTAACTCTTGCTGGTGTCTTCAAGTAGAGTAAGAATGGGCACTATTTCGGCTGTCTGAACGCGTTCATCATAGTCTCGGCTGCTTGGGTCCATAATCTTCAGAGCTAAGTTTTCTAGTCTTACTAGCCGCCGTCTCTGCTCACCGGTTGTGAATGAGTACCAGGACGGGCAGGCATAAAGGATGATTGGTCGAATGCATGTTGTGTAGAATTTTCTCATGATGTTTGTCGGCACTCCTGATCTCTTCAGGTCTAGTAGTGAGTACACAAGACCACGTGTTTTCTTTATAATATGGTCCACGTGATCTTTGAATGTCAGATATTCATCAATAATGACGCCGAGAAACTTGGTGCTTGTCTCATTCGAGATCTGCTCTCCATTCATTGTGAAGGTGGGTGCTTCAGGGACGAAGTTGTTGTGGATGTTACTACTTCCAATGATTTAAGACTTTAAAGGTTTCACATCTAAACTCACCGCAATAGGATATGTCTGCTGAGCCTGTCACGCTGAGTGTTAGCAGACGTCTGTTTCTAGCAAGGCCCAGCAATTGCTCTCAATTTGTATAATAAATCATTTTAAGTTGCTCCACTCATAAATGTGTTTTTGTTTTGTGAAATGTATCAAAACAATAGTGGTTTTATGAATCATTCAAAAACATAAAAATAAGGGTAAAACAAGGATGTGTGTTAAAATGAGCAGCCAACAAAAACTGCTGCGGTCTAAAATCAAGAAAAATGCTGGTAGACACAGAAAAAATACAAGGAAAAATAAAGTGCCAGGAAATAAAGGTTACCTATATAAGGAGTGATGAAATAGATTAACTTCACTTTGGTACTGTTCTACAATAAAGTAACATCTACCTCTTCATAATGACAAATACCTGTACTGTTGGTCTTCTGGTTGTGTTAGTGGGGTGTGCAGTCGGTGAGTATTTTGTTTTGTATTCAATATAATGTTATGTAGAGTGAATGATCGTGTGACGCATTGTTTATTTTGCTGCATTTACAGGATGCACCGAGTTTTGGTTACAAGGACCTGCCAGTGCTCTCCAAGATGATGCCCCGTCAAATGTCTACTGCCCAGGTATAAAGAACTGTTTTGTATTTCGTTTTATTTCTATTTATCAATAACGATAATAATCCGTTTATAGGCATCAACTACTAATTGTTGTAAGATGTTGACTTAGGGCGCTTTCGGATACCCATTTATAGAGACTGCGTGTAGGATTGTTAGATAGCTCATTGGCAAACCTCATTATTGAGTGCCATAGAAAACATGGCAGCAATGGGAAAACTGGAGTCAATAGTATGAAGTGACAGACCAGGCAAGTAGGATCTCAGTGTGCGAACCTGCATGATCGAAAGTGATTTCTGCTAGCCAACTTATTATTTCATTTTTCTGTTTGTAAATCATGAAACCCATTAGGCTTTCAAAGGTGTATCCAAAAACACCTTAAAGCAGGCAGCAGTGTTTTATTACTGTTCAGCGATATGTATAATTTCCAGTTAGAAATAATTTCTTGTATTAAACTATTTTTAGTAAAATGAATTATAAACTCTTCAATTTTGCACTCAGGTACTTAATATCAATGTTTGATGTTTTTAAATACAAGTGGTTTGTGTTCTTGGACGCTGCTGTTCCAGGAGTTTATCATCGACTATAGAAACATTTTGATGATTTAGAATGAATAAAGATTTCACAAGAAATGTTTTTTGCAGATTGCAGTGCAACTAATTATTTTCTGTAGACTGTTACTACGCTGCCGACTGTGAATGCAAAGATGGTTATGCCTGTGATGGGACTTTATTCAATACAACCAACACCAGACAATGCACAGCTTACAGAAGGTATGGAGACAGTTCTATCCCACCAGCTGTTGTAAGTAGAAGCATTAATTGTTATTATTTTTGTGTGTTGCATTGTAAAGTTAGATTTGAATAATATACAAGGTAGTACTGCTAGTGTATATGTATATACATATACTCAAACTGCAGACAGCAGCTGTTTTGGAATTTGTTGCCTCATCAGCGCAGTACAGAGGTTAGCGAGGGTGGTATATATATACATGTATTCTAATAATAAACGAATATAGTAAAAAACAATGGAAAAGAACGACTAGTGGACTGCAAAAACGTCATTTTTATACAGTGCGACTTGACGATTGTGTTTTCAAATTGCTCCATCTCTTTTTGAAACGCATGAAACATTTTGTAGTCCTCTAGTAGTGCTTTTCCATCTTTTTCTACTAAACTCTTTTATTATTAGGATGATCACTCCTATATTTTTTCTTGATAAGCACTCTTTTCCACACCTCAATTTTGACTGCTTTTACCATTTTTTGGGTATAATAATAAATATTTATCTAATTATTTTCATTTTCTGTGCACCCGTGCATACTTCTTAATACCCTTTAAAGTCATACTCTGATATATGTATATACTAGCATTACTACCCGCCATGTTGAAATATCCTTATGACAGCCCACTTTATTCTCACCCTGCTCTCCCCCCCCCCCCTCTCCCCACCTCGCCCTTTGCCGGCCCCCGGCTCTATTTTTTACCATATGCGTCATGCTTACCTCCACTTAATTCCACCCCTGCCCGTTCTACTTTTTCCATCTCTCCCTTCCCTCTCTCTATCCCTCCCCCCTCCCCTCTCTCCATCCCTCCCTTACCCTCTCTCCATTCCTCCCTTCCCCTCTCTATCTCTCCCTTCCCCTCTCTTCGTCCCTCCCTTCCCCTCTCTCCATCCCTCCCTTTCCCTCTCTCCATCCCTCTCTTCCCTTCTTTTCATCCCTTCCTTCCCTTCTCTCCATCCACCCCTTCCCCTTCCCCATCCCTCTCTTCCCCTCTCTCCATCCTTCCCTTCCCCTCTCTCTATTTCTCCCTTCCCACTGTCCATCCCTCCCTTTCCCCTCTCCATCCCTCCCCTCTCCATCTCTCCCTTCCCTCTTTCCATGCCTCTCTTTCCCCTCTCCATCCCTCCCTCCCTTCCCTCTCTCTATCCCTTCCTTCCCCTCTCTCCATCCCTCCCTTCCCCTCTCTCTATCCCTCCTTTCTCCTCTATATATCCCCCCTTCCCCTCTCTCCATCTCTCCCTTCCCTCTTTCCATGCCTCTCTTTCCCCTCTCCATCCCTCCCTCCCTTCCCTCTCTCTATCCCTTCCTTCCCCTCTCTCCATCCCTCCCTTCCCCTCTCTCTATCCCTCCTTTCTCCTCTATATATCCCCCCTTCCCCTCTCTCCATCCCTCCCTTCCCTCTCTCCATCTCTCCCTTTCCCCTCTCTTCCCTCTCTCCATCCCTCCCTTCTCCTCTCTCTATCCCTCCCTTCCCCTCTCTCCATCCCTCCCTTCCCTCTCTCCATCCCTCCCTTTCCCCTCTCCATCCCTCTCTTCTCTCCATCCTCCTTCCCTTCTCTCCATCTCTCCCTTCCCCTTTCTCCATCCCTCCCTTCCCCTCTCCCTATCCCTCCCTTCTCCTCTCTCCATTCCTCCCTTTCCCTCTCTCCATCCCTCCCTTCCCCTCTCTCCCTGCTCAATTTAAAAGATGACTCCAGAAGACACAATGCTGGAAGCTTCAAAAACATTGTTACAAAAGAATGTTGCGATTTATGGCATTGGAAGGAAGTAATGTGAGTAATCAGCCAACACAGAATTGTTTGGTTGAAACTCCAACTCCCACTCGTTAGCAAAATTGAACTGTTTGTGAGTCGTCTCCACATACATCATTGAAAAATCTACAATTATATCAGGTTTGAAAACGGATGGTGAATTCAAACCTCTGCCATACATTAGATTAATCCAATAAAATGTTTTCACAGCAGTGTAGTAGTTCAAGTGTCATTAAGTAAAATAAAAGACACACAGACAGACTTTGTTATTGTTTAAAGTGCTCAATAGACATGCGTTAGGGCAATCTTAAACAGAGTTAAAAGAAGCTTTTGGTATAATGTTGTAAAACACTTAGCTACTATACAGTTTCGTGTATACTCCATGCATTTATCACGTAAAATGTTGGTAAAATGATGGATAAGGGTATTAAATGTAAGAGAATCAAAGTATATAAAGTATTCAGATGTACAAGAAGAATGCATTCACTGAGATTCAATATATCCGTTGGTAATAAGGAATAACATGTAGCACTTGTTTATGTTACATGGCCAAGTCTGTGCACATGAGCATGTAGTCTTATCCATCATTTACCATCCTTTTACTTGATGAAACTGGATAATAGTTGCGTGTTTTACAACATTATACCAACAGCTTTCTTTTAACTCTGTTTATATATCGATATACACATTTGACTGCTGGCCACTTTTGCATTTAGTAGCTAATCCAAAATTGATATAGATTTTGAAAAATGAAATGCAACTCCTTTGATATGTCGACTGATACCAATGAGCTCAGAGTAAAAAATAACCAAAGTTTGTTGTTTCTTCCACAGAAAATTTTTTAATTGAAATAAAATTGTATATATTAGTGCACAATCAATTACACTGTGCTTAACAGTAGTATAAATTTATTAATAACCTGGCTTTTTACATAGCTCAACTGATTATTTGAACAAAAAGCTATTTTCGCTAGAACTCTGCACAATTTCCAAAGTAATTTTGTATTTTATTCTTTTATTTTTGTGGTAATGAAATAAAACAGACTATTTCTATTTAACTATAACTTCCATAACTCTAGCATGACCTAAAATCTTTGTCCTAGCATGAAATTCTGTAAACCTTTTAAGCATAAACTACTCTGTTAAATGAGCCAAACTTCAACAAATATGATGATAAACCATTGTTCTTCTTATGGTGAATTAAACCTTGCTGTTTTAAAATAATAAAACTGAGTTTTGATCTTTCAAGGAGCATATTGCAAATACCTTACAAAGATATCTATTTATATAAATGTGGAAAACATCTGCCTGGCTCTCTGTTTGTTTAGACACACTTGTGCATGCCTATACCACTACACTGAGAGTGGTGAAAGTTGCTGTAAAAACAGTTTATTAATCCACAAATACGTGTGGTCAGTGTTCAGATTCACCATTTGTTCTAAAACAAAGATTTTTTTGTGTTTCTTTAATAACGCAAGTGGGAAAAAATGCTAGTGTCTGCCAGGGCCTTTTATCAAATTGAGGGAAGAAAGCGAAAAAAGGGAGGGATAAAAAGTTAGTGAGGAGCAGAAATGGAAACAAGCAGTGGGGGAGCAAGACAGAGGGAGAAAAGTAGAGGTGATGGGAAAAGAGAGGGTCCGGCAAAGGACTGGGTGGGGGTATAGTGAGGAGGGTTGTTGGCTGGAAGTATCGCAAGATGGGCTGAAGATTGGGGCAGGAAGTATTGCAAGGTGGGCTGCAGATTGGGGCAGGAAGTATCGCAAGGTGGGCTGAAGATTGGGGCAGGAATCAAGGGGGGTGAATATGATTGTTAACCCTGCTAATAATATTATTATGATTGTTTGGTTTTCTAGTTTTCTGTTATTTGTGTTTGGTATTAGAACTAACTTGATGCCAAATAAAATGCAGTTTTCCATACAGCTAGATATAGTATTTAAATCATTTATCGACACGAAATAAACTGGCATAATTTATTGAATGGACTACTTTGACAGGCAATGGTGAGATGCAAGTCTGCTGAAGGATTGGAAACTGTTGCAGTGAGAGGTTTTATACCTACAACTTCTGCCATTTCCTGTCCTACTGGGTAAGGCTCTTTAGCAAAGATGACTTTTGGTGTTGCTTCTAACAATGGTTTACTACATTATTCATGTGCTTTTGTTGTTATTTCAGAAAAACCAATTATGGAATTATCGATTAACAGCTTCCAATGTTTATCAAAAACTGTCTCATAAAAATTTAACAGCTTATCCTCAAAGATTGGTTAAAGTACAAAACTGAGACCATTTAATACCTTGCAACATACATAAGCTGATTCTCAAGCATTTGTTACCTGAGACTATATTTTGCAGGTATAACTTGGAGTCGTGTGCTAAGAATGACCCCTGGTCGCCAGGTAGAACCACCTACATGGACAGGTGGTTCAACGCTGACCACACCATGGCCAGATGTAGCTGGAGTGGTCAATCGGGAAGCATCCATATTTCCGCAATGTGCACGAAGCAAGCCAACAATGGTTCAGAGGCAAACTGATGTTAGCCTGATTTCTTATTGTACTAAGAACTTGTCAGCTCTAACTTGTTGATTATTAAACCGAATGTATAATCAATAAAAAACATTCAAAAGCATCCCACCTCTGGGAGCAACTACTAATTCATATGAGTTATTTGGTCTCAGTAGATGATATACTTCGCAGCATGTTGAAATAATCTAAGTATAGTGTCTGTTCACAAACAGAAATGCTTCTTCTAATTTATTTGGAGTTGTGCTAGACTTTTAAAAAGGAGATCATAACTCCTAAATTTACATCAAGCAGACCTAGGGCGAGTATAATAAATACAAATCGTTTGTTTGTGTTGGCGGCAAATAACTGAAACCTTTGATAATTTGATTTGCTTTCTCATTGATCTAATTACTAAAAACTACATTACATTAATGCCTAGTTTATATTCAAAACAACACAAAATGCAACTAAACATTCCCACTTGTTCATATAATACATGCATTATGTCTCTAAAATTTTTTGATTTTGATATGATCCTGCATTTACTTCAAGAGAAAACATCTTGTCACTGGATAAAAACCTGGGAAAAGGAGGGAAAAAGCTGAGTGCTGTGACAATACTGAAGAAGCTGTCCATTTCATTCATATATTTGGTATTAATATGACATGGTAGTTATATGTAGCTTAAGGTCCTGCAACAATAGGCTTCCTGGCAGGGCCATCAACCTTTATTTTATACCCACGGGCCACGCTAACAACAAAACTAGATAGGCAAATTTGATTTGTAGGATTGGAGACATCATCTACTGATTAGCAGAATTAAGCTTTTCTTTTCTTTGAAACATTTTCTAGCTAAACCAACAGTTGTTTTATTTTACAAAAAAAAATGCATACCCTCATAACAGACACTCTCTTTGTAAGCTCAGCAAACTATTTTGCATTTTTGCACAAAAAGACACTCTAGGCAATATCAGCGCACTACTTTTTTATTCTTTTGATTGTTCAGTGTAAAACAGCGAGTCATTTCTGTACAAACCCTGACTCAATCACTTCGTGTCTATTTATCTCCTACTTCATATGCTATAATGAGTGAGAATTAGGTATTATTTGTGGTTAAAGAGTTATCATCAGAAAAAGGTTTACTGCCTGAACGATTTTTCATTAAAATTAATTAATCCCAGCAATCCAACCAAAGCTAAGGGCATGTCATTTTCACATCATGGCTTGTTGTTTGTTTTAGAGTTGTTTTCTCTTTTCAATGATTCGGTGAACAACTCAATCAGGTTAACATTGCTTTGTTTTGGAACTCAAACTTATCGCTCAAATCAGTTAACACTGTCAAGATTTCATACAAGAAAATTTAAACACTTGGTATTAGCTATGTTGTATGCATGATTTTCTCAGTATGGTGGTTCAAGCTTGTTGGCAACTTTATTGATAGTACCCTGAACAGACAATGGTAAACAGAGTAATTATAACAAGCTTTCGAATAAGAGAATCTTTACAGAACGTGACAAAATTTTACATTTATCATGAGAAACTGACATGTAAATCCAAGATGTTGTCATTTTATGAGAGAATGTGAAATAGCATTGAACAACAGAATAAAAGTGCATAACAGAAAATAAACTCACAATTATTAATGGTATACACCACCAAATGAGAATAGGTTAAAGTGCAGGTGAGCCCGTCAATGCTCCTATAAATTAATTAATGACATAAATAATATACATGTTTTCCTACGTAATATTTCTAATAATATTATATCAGATAAGCTATTACTACGTCAAACTCAAAGCACAAGGCGTTGCACTACTTGTGTGAATAATATCCTGTTGACGCACAGCGGAGAATGTTCTACAAAATAATTATGTCTTACCACGGAATCGTAGAGACTTTACTTGACAGTCTACACATGTGGTATAAGCCCCAATAAAATGATGTTGAAGTATTAAAGCCCTCTGGTTACTGAATAGTTGGTATGAGAAATAGAGACGCAGAGGAATGATGACCGCATAGTAAAGAGGGAGCTTCTAATAGATGTTCTCTCATTGACTGTTGATCCTGCACTGATTGAATTGCATACTAGCCCTTTGCTCTGATTTGTTAAGGTGTGTAAAGGTCAGACAATTCCAAAATATTTATGTAATACTAAAACAATTATGTTATTATTACTTCTAGTTAGTCCTACACTATTCGCAACTTAGATTGTACTGCATCAAAGATATAAATTGTGTCTGTTTAACTGATACAAAACATTCTAAGCCACACTCATAATATAATTTATTTTTCTCTGCAGCGTTTAGTTATTTATTTCCACAAAAGACGTTCATACTTATTGTGGTTGCTCGTTCGTTTTTTAATAAATTTTGTAAAAACTTACCATGCTAATGGTGAATACACATCAGAGTTTCATGAGAGCTTTGTAGCAAGTCTATGTTTCATTTGATACTTTCAATTATACTTTTATCAACAAGAGTATTCGCGACCTCTGTTCACTAAAAAAGTTGCAGGAAAAATAATCAGAACGACAATAAATTTAATCAATAAATAATAATGTTGTTAAGAATTTGTAGTTCAACAAAAAATAACTTACTGAATAAAACAAAAAATCAAAGAGCATTTATTTATATAGTTCGTAGGTCGCGAATAAAACTGGACACAAAATACATTATATCGAGCGAGTTTATTTTTTTCGTTTTCATAGACCGGTTCTATATCCTTAAAAAATAATTCAAAACCATGACAATCATTCAAAGTTTCATATATTAAAAAGAAGCTTTACAATTGCTTTTAGTTTAGAGCGATTCCCTTTTTATTTTATTTTTTGATTGTGTTGAAAATTGTGAGTTATCTTCTTTATGATTTGCTCCGTAACCTATAACTGTTATAACCATAAAATGTTCTGAACCAATGTTTCGTTCCATTCGCGACATATTGAATTACGGGCACCTATTATTTTTTGTATTTTGTTGGACGAAAAATTTGCGAATACTCTTATTGCTACCACCATGAAAATGACAGCTAGTAGGGTAATGATTCAGGCAGAGAGAATAGAAAAATCAATACCTAAATGCCAGCTAAGAACTCACTACAAAAATACTGGTTCTGATGTTCATTAAAAGTTTTTTAGAAGCTGCTGTAGTTTCCTTAAAGAACACGAGTAGGCAAACTGGCCATTAGAAAGTACACAACACATTGCTCCATAGTATCATAAACAAACCGTAATTAGTAAGTTTATATGGAATTGTCTCCTCTTTTTCATCCAAAATCTAAATGAACTGCTTGGAAATAAACGTCACCAGAGAAAACTTTGATGCAATACATCATCCAATTGGCTATCTTATACTTAATGTGTGTCTGTACTTTGTTGCTTTGACTTCAGGATTTACCGTTTAATCAGTCACCATGACTACACTATGGAATTATCTTCCCTCCTAGAACGTTAACCATTTAGTAACATTCAGTAATTTCTGGCCATCACAAAAATGATGCATCCGGCGACTATATTTCCCAAATATTTATTGTTTCTTTTGCGAATCATCATCTTTGTCCCAAAATTAGCCACTTTTAAACAACCTTGTGTTAATCATAAAAACGATTGTGATAGAGGAGTAGATTTGTTCTTCAATGCCATTTTGTCACTGAGAAGGTGCTATATAAACTATATATAAGAGAACTCTCACATTCTGTTACTAGCCACTCATGTTATAGTTGACCCACAGTTAGCGTTCTAGGAAGGGAGATAATTCTAAGGGTTACGCAATGACATAGTTTACCACAGATGAACAGCACTGCTTGTTCGGCGCTTTGTTACAATGGTTGATGCTTTTAAAGACAAGACCTTAATTGTCAAAAGATATGGATCTGAAAACAGAAGTCAAGATAATAGAAATTATAATTAATGGCTCATGAACAAAAATGATACTACTGAGCAGTTTCCTAACACTCTTTCCACACAAGCGATCACTGTTTACAAGCAAACAATATTATGGATGATAATAAATAAATGATTAATAACAAAATAATAATAAAGTGATGCATCAAAAATTGAATAAAGTTTTGGTCTCACGGGTTTAAAGTGCTAAATCAGCTCCCTGCTATCCCTAATTCTGGAGCTCTGACTAACTAAAAAGCTTAGGTGTGCAGAGATATATGAGTAAACAGGTGTAGGTCATGCTCAAAGAGCTGCTAGAGAAAATTGAAGTTGTCAGCACATTAAACAGACGAGTCCTATTACAGTACTTGAGTATTTTTGATTCAAGAGTTCTCAGGTAAGAAGTGTCTAGTATGTTGCCCTCAGGTTCAGATCTAAGTAGTTCGATTGTATTAATATTTTATGGAATGTTCTTTTAAAAGAAAACAATTAAATTTGTCACATTATTGCTATGCTTGATTTGGTTTCTTTAGCTAAAAGGACAGGCCAAAAGAAACAGCATTGGCTTCATCAAATGGAAAAAATAGAAAGAAAATTTCCGTTTTGAATAATGTAAAAATGTTGAAAAACTGACCAGATGAGTTTCACATACAAACTTGTACAATTCCTTTGGTATTTTGCCACCTACCTTTATTAAGTAAATATAAAACCACCATAAAGGAAACACGTGCTAACCAATCAAACCAGACATTAAGTTTGCTGTTATTGAATATCATTTAGCTGTTGGTGCCAACTATCAGACTCTAGCATTTGAGTTGTTCACCTGACCACCCAATGTATCAAAAATTATTACCGACTCAACAGATACCATCTGGAATTTACAGTCAAAAGTTCAAATAAAATCACCTACTCGTTATAATAGCTAGTAAAACCTTGCTAACTTAATGAAATATCACTCTTTAAAAGATTTATTTGCACCATGTAAAAACAAAACCAACATTAAATATAACTTTGTATGCAAAGTTAATTGACTATGCGCTCTCAGTGAGAAGAATCATACCATTTGATCTCCTGGAAACTATGGACAGGTTTTTCTGCCATAAGAAGCCACTTTTTGATCTACTTCAGTGGCAGTAGCAAATGCCGGCTGTAAATCATTTGAGACAAGTATATGCCAATGATGCTGATGTCTATAACAAAATTCTATTGGACAGACTTACAGTCATGGCAAAAAAATTTTACTCGCGTTGGGCATTCATAATAATGGTTTTGAGTTTAGTTATTCATGACTTTTTCTTATATTTCAGTTTCAGTTTTTTGTTAAATCTATTATTTAGCTAAGTGTCAAGGACTAATTAAAGACTATTTTGTTTTGACATTCAACATCATGTTATGACGATTGCAAACAACACTTATGTATTAAAAACTAAAGTAAATATGCTCTGTGTATTGTGCAATGTAACCCAATGTTTTCGAACAGGTGTTTTAACTTTTTTCTGAAAAAAAAAACATGTAATTTTTCATAGATAAATAACATTGCTCAGCCACCATCCTTATCAACCTCTCAAATTGATTGATCGGTTGTTGATACTAAACCACCAGTTTCTGACTACAATACGCTAGCATTCCACAAGCTTTGACACAAATGATTTGAGTTCTTAGATTTGCAATGAAATTAAATGTAGAAAAACTAGCAAGTTAGACTATTGAGCTTTGACTGTCACAGCATGAGTTTGTAAGGAACTTGCCAAGCTTTTCAGCTGAGATATTGGGTGGAAGATTGTTTCGGCTTTTTTGCCTTTGAATAAAAACAGAATGGCGTTGTAATTCCCATCTTTATGGTTTGATTTGTCTGTATTATACAAACATTGATGAAAGTATTGTTCTACGTAACTACAGAGTTAGATTCTGTTGGTAAGAAACATACAAAACACATTTTGATGGCTACACACCGATTTACAAAACTGATTATTTCAATTCTTGTAAAGGCTAGGTCACATTTTACATAATTTCTGGTTGAGAGTTTTGCAGCTTCACCCACCTGCACCCACAGGCACCCAATTGCACCCACCTGCACCCACCTGCACCCACCTGCACCCACCTGTACCCAGCTGCATACTAAAAGTGCACAACACTTGTCGTCACTGCATTACAGGTAAGCCCTACATGTTTTTTGGTTACAAATCTCTACTTGCTGTTATTAATAATGTCATTATAGCTTGTTATGTTTCAATGGATTTTATTCAATCCAATATGAATTATAGTTTAACGTGTTTCTTACTTTTCTATATTACAAAATGCTAAAGATGGTTATCGGTGTCATCGGTGGAAACGTGATGTACAGTAGCCTGTATATTGCACAATATTCGTGGTTTGGCAGCTTGATTAATTATGGTTAGCTCACGTGCGTCAGTTTTTCCATGAAATTTTATCTACAGACATGGGGGCATAGTTGGTTACTTACATCCGTGTAAACAGTTTGACAAGTTCAATTTATATGCTGGTAAGCGGAAAAGACGTTCTTCTTTGACTTCGTTTTAACAAAGAAATGATGATTATAACTTTTGTTTGTTGTGCTGCAAGCCCAGTTTAGCAGGCTTTGTTGAAGCATCGCTTTCTGTTAATACCCTCTACTAACCAGCGACCAAACCAATGAAGCAGCAAAGATTTTTCTCCGGTACGATATCATATTTATGACAAGGAAAGTGACTACAAGCCGGAGTCAGTTTATTTCAGATCTGCTGCCAACTAGTTTGAGCCTTAAACCTGTGAAAGAGAGTTGCTATATAATTAAACAATACAAATAACAACAACATCACTTTAAGTGCTTCTTTAAAACGCTGGCTCATAACATAGACCCTTCTGTTTTCAAAACCACCTAAATGATCTGCAATAGCCTGTGAACTTTGCAAAACCCATTCTTTTGGTAGAATGTATTACAAAAAATGCTGGAGACAAAAAATCACTAAAATAAGGCAATTTTTGCTTGTAATTTGCAATAGAACCATTCAATTCAACTGCTATTAGAACTATTTGATGACTTTTTGAATCAAGTAACTGTAGAAAAATTCCTTCTGCCACTGCAGAGTTAAAGTACCGTTACATGAAAAATAGCAATTAAAATGGGATTAGAGAAGATGGAGAGGCTTAGTTTCATCGAGAGAGTTGAAGAGCCAACAGCATGGTGCTCTATGCGCATTGCAACTCCAAAAAAGTACTGCACCACATTACGAACAGAATTCCTGACATGCATGTAACCACAAGTTCATAAAAGTTACCGATGCAACATGTTGGTACAGTCCAACCAAATGTCAGTGTTGCAGTTGTAGTTGACTGGCTGTGGGCTGTAAACAGCAATCTACAGGGCTTGTAACCGACAGCAAGAAATCTTGTCTGTAAGCGACAGGCTGTACATGGCTTGACGTTATGGCTAGTAGGTAGACCAGTAGTTAGTATTACTAGTAGGCATTATGCCTGCGAGCATATATCACTTCACACAGCTAGTAAGTACACTCCATCCAGCCAATGTTTTGTAAATTTCTAAGAAAGCTTTTCATGATACTGTGGCTCAGTGACTAAATACAGGGGTAGGGGGACACGTAGAGCCTGAGTCCCACTCAGGGCAACTCTTTCCTACTTTTGGGGAATAAGATTCTGTACCAACTGCAGAAAGGTCTCAAATAAGTTTGGCAACTCAAAAGCATTAGGGAAGCTAGATGCAAGCAGTAGATGCCAGAAAATTATGCTTGGGTCATATCCTCCAAAAGTGACTGCATTGTTGAGCATTCTCAGTGGCAGACATTTTTGCTGACGACTACCATTTAAAAGTACCTGCGCCCCAGAAACATCCCAACGCAAAATGCAAAAAATTCTGTTTGTTTAATCTGATGAAGTTTGATTAAGCTGCATGTACACCAACAGTATCGGGGCTAAAGAGATCACCAATTATCTATCAATTAACTTTTTCGACAATATTTGGTCAAAACCCAATGTTGTCTGTGATAATAAAAAGAACAATGGAAGCAGTGGGCACAACAGCTTCAACTTGAGTGGCTAATATCAAAGTTAAATTAATTAGCGAATGAAAAACAAGTTGCACTGATGACAAGACATATTTTATTGATTCCAATTCCAGTCAGTCAGTAGCCTAAAAACGTAGAGCTATAATCATACTAAGCATTATTCAATTGGAAGCTTAGTAGTATTTCAAAAGCCAACCAGACAAATATTAATTTATCAGATTGCAATAGGCTGGTGTACATTGCAGCATCAAAAGGAATGGTGTGTCATATAGATGACATCCCAGGCTTGGCCCAAATGTGGAACAGCACGATGAGAGCTAGAACAGGTACTGATGAAATGAGAAAAGAACGAAAGTTCCTAGACAATGTATCAATGCACAAATCATACAACCAAACCCAAAAAAGACTACCAAAGAGTATTGGCTTTCTTTGTTCACAGAGGAAACACTAATACTGTAAAATTTTGGGTGAAGACTGTGATTGGCTATAGGGCCCAAATAAAATAAAACAGATCAAACAATTAAAATAGATGGTTTCAGCCACACCAGTGTTCATTCTCTTTGCATTAGACATGGAAACGAAGGCAAGTACAGATTCATTGCCCGAATAGAATTGGGTGTGGCTTCTGTGCAGCAGAATAGAAGGCTGCAAAACCAGTTACATGAAAATCACAGTTGCTAACAGTAACTAAGAGGAGATTAGCCCAAACAAAACAAGAGCTTTAATCACCGCTGCACAAGTGATAAGTTTAGTTACTATTTCACTGGTAGAGAAGTGCTAGTAGATACTGATTGTGCAGTATATCCTTCTGTCTATAGGCCTGTAGGAGTCCAAACATTACAGTGACTAGGCTAGCCGTACAAATTTGCCACCTCTATACCAGCAGTGTAGTCGAAGTTAAACTCACCAGTGGTGTAGCTAGATATTCACCCCTATAAAGAAGTTCTATTCGTTAAATCCATTTGTAGGGTTCAAATAATTGGCAGATGTTTTAGTTATTTTCAAATTACCTCGTGTGATGTTGCTATCTTTTTTAGGGAGATACCACATCACAATGGTTTGAGGTTTCAATGATAATGCTCAAACTTCAATCCACTTGTTGTTCATTATCTAGGCATTAGCCGATGCTTATTAATAAGGCTGGGCGGTATGGAGTTATCTTCTCATACCGACACCGATAGCAGACAACTCCAAACCGAACCGGATACCGTGCTGTTTCGGTTACTCTCGGTAATAGTACAAAAAATTGCAAGATACCGACCGCACCGTTGTTTTTTGACTAGACCCAGAGCCATTTAATGAGAGAGTTGTGCCATCTCATTTGAAGGGACCATTTTCAATTCCACGATTGCTATAAAATTATGACTCAATGAATGCCGTCTTTGTAGTTGAGCTACTGGTTAATAAAACAATAATAATACTGGTCAATAATGTAACAGTAACAACTACTTACGCACAACAATTAACAGCAGAGAGTGGGATTCCTCGATTGGGAGCTAAGCCACTCATTCAAACCACTGAACTGAGCCTGATTTTGTTTTACAAAAATATTATATAATTGAAAAAAAAATACAATAGGTTAACAATATACAGTATAAAGAGTTGGATTCCTCAGTTTTATAGCTATGCCACCATTACACACCAGTTTGTAAAAACAATGTGAATAAATGTATGATAAAAATTCCTTCAGTAACACCATCAAATCGGCAGAAAATTATGCAACTGCAATTGTTCTTAAATATAAAGTTGCTAGAAAAAAATCTACAAGAAAGTTAAAATTTTTCTACCAGATAATGTATGGCCATGCTTTTGCATCTTAGTGTCACATTTTAACCTACAGACAGGCGGGACAAAAGTTTTGACACAGCAGCTGCAGTCACACATATTTGGCTTCAAGTTTAGTTATCATAAAGTGACAGTCAGGGAACATGAGACTTGAGAAAAGCTGAGCCTTCATGACATCGGTCAATCGCGATCTGACTAGTGCGACCGAGTTCCTAACCACAAGCTTTAACTCTTGAAAGGTCAACGGCAGCATGGCAGATGTTGAACAGATGCCACGTAACCTGAAACACTAGCTAGGTATTTTCTTCAAGCTCGTAAGACAGGCGATAGCATCTGTCATGTCAAAATCCTTCGCCTGTACCAGAAAATGTTTCCATAGTTGCAGCTTGCGGATAATTCTCAAGTTTGGTTAGAGAAGTTGAATGCTCCAAAACTTCTTTAACCATGAGGTCTTCTAATTCAGCTTCTGTGGATGCAAACATAATATGTAACCAACTACACATATAGATGTCACACCAAAAATTAAATGTATGTCATGCTTTTTGCTGCATTACCTGCATCACCATAAGGTCTAGATGACTGATCACTTGTATTACAAGAGTAATGTTCATCAGAGGCTAGAGGAGATTTGGTATGGCAATAGTCAGTATGAGCAACTGTCTCCACAAAGACTTGCGTCGAAGGTCCGGTTTTTCATCTCAAACACGTCATCCTCAAAGTGATCCTAACAATAAAAAATATAAATCGCAGAGAAATATAACTAACACAACAATAATATGACTACATTTAAAAATTTCGAGTATATTTTTTTTAACATATTTTTGTTTTAAATACCCATTAACACATGAGCATCATGTCAAGAAAGAAAGTTATTTATCTTTTCAATAGTGAAATGATCGACAATGTACATGCTAAACAATAATTCACTTTACATGGATTATATAAACAAAATATTATTTACTACAGAGTGTCTATTCCATCGTTTGTCTCCATTATTATTTTTACAATCAAATACACAAATTGGTTATTTCAACTGTCAAATGTTCATAAATAATTAACTTAGATAAAAAAAACGCTTTACTCCTGTCATCTTCTTCATGAAACCACACCTAAGTATTAGAAAATTGTTATTATGAAATTATTATCAAAACTACAGATTTACATATGAAATTAAGTGATGAGAAAATGCAACCTTTTTGGAATGTTATTCAACCCATTATATAGTAATCCAAAATTTATAATATAATTTTGCAATATATATTGCAATTTTGTCTATAATTTTATCAATTTACCACACAGAGTTGTTACTTATTTCGTCTATATGTATATATTTACATATCAATTCTAAAGATATAATCAATTAGTATTATTGTGAATACTAATAATAATGAATTGAATAACGTTGATAATAACAATAACCGCCACCATTAGTAGTTAATCATCATAAATAATGATAACAATTAATAGTAAGATGATGGAAGATTCTTAGAATCATAATGCATTGTTTTTTATTGTAAGAAGTTGTTGTTACAAATAAATAAAAATAATAATTATTACTACTAATCAATTCATTTTAAATAATAATATAGTAATAATAATCATCATTTGTTATTATTTATAACAGCAACAAATAATAAATTAATGATGTGCTTACTAATACTATCATTATCATAGTTACAGTAGTAGTAAGTTATCATCATCATTCATTTATTAATAATTAATTATGTATTCATTCATAATAATAATTGAAAAAATAATAATAAATAATTCATTATAATATATTAATTAATTAATTGTAATAACAATTAATTATAAATAACAATAATAATATATATAATAATAATAATAATATAGACGCTACAACGAGTTGAATTTGGTACCACGTGACTCTATCAAAACCGCAGTATAAAAAAATGTCGTACCCTGAGGTTATAGACATTTGTTTTTATTGTTTTAATATTTCTGGAACCAAGGTTACTAACGCCAAAGTTTAAAGTTCATCAGATAGCCAATCATTTACAGCACAGGAAATCTGCTGAAATCTTCCTTGCAGACCTGTTCAGTATTAGTTACATGTGTTCAAACTTTGTATACTTCAACTGAAATCTGTCAGCGCTCAGAATGGTATTTTGACAATTTGTCAATTTTCATTCATGTGTATGCATGTCAGCTATCTAGTGGTGTATTATTTTGAATAATTGGTGAAACTTATTGGGTAAAATTAATCTTTTTCTGAAAAAGGGTAAGAAAAATATTTTTCAAAAATTCTGCAATAGCGTGAGATTCCACCGACCATAATACGCTGATATTGCGGGCGGAAATAAACATTGATATGGTTTTACATTAACAAAATTTATCAACTGGCTATCAACTGAGACAGAATTACTAAACAATAATAAATTTATTTGTCCAAATAAATTAATGTTATAATTTCAACGCTGAAAAGTTTAATTTTGCTATCAGTGTGAGTTTGAAGAAACACTCATTTTTGCAGTTTCTCAATAATAATGATTGAAAATAAATCTGTTTTCACATTTCTACTAATAATTAATTTAATAAATAATATTATTAAAAAAAATAATTAGAATATTAATTAATAACACATTGATTGTAATAATAATTACTAATCGATTGAGAGTAATTATTATCTTTCTGGTTGTTGTGTATTTAAATTAATTATAATTATTGTTATTTATTAAATATAGAAATAATTGCAATTATTATTGTTATCAGTGGTAGCAAATAACAATCGTCATGATAATGGTTTTGCTGTACGCATATATATACACGCAAACAATATATATATAGGCGCGTATATTGTTTGCACTAGTAGATACGCTTGGGTGATCCGCCTGCGGTCACGTTGCCACCGCAAACAATGTGATTTTTAAGACATTATGCTTTTTTTTAAATTCGCTTTTTAGTATGTTGATCAAATTTGGGCCAATTATTTTTAGAACCAATGAACGTATCAGCTTCTACTAGACAAGTTGCCACCAATTTTAACTCTTAAAAGTTCAATCACGTCCAATGAACGTGATTTGTATCATGTGACCAAAAGTTCTTTCACGTCCAATGGACGTGATGTATTTTGTCCGGTTTTCGGAACTGATTGCAGAAGTTTGTATAGACTGATAAGAATAATTTTTATACCATGGTGTAGAGCAGACAATTGCCTATTTTCTGGTCTTTGATTGAAGACTGTACGACGTTCTAAACGGAAACAGTTCCAAATATCCTTAACCCATCACTTCCTGTTTTAAATTTCGGATTTTTTTTGATAATCATGGGCAAAATTTTTTTGCTAAGGAGCAAGCACATTGTTTTCTTCTTCTAATTTAGTTAGTTTATTAATATCTTAGCTTGTTTGAGCCCTCTGACACTGGAATTGAAGGTTAGTAAGCTAGTAATTAATTATTTAGATACGGCGTTGATAATAAATAATTAATTTTATTATTTTTTTATTATTTTTGTAAAGTTGTTGACTGATGTTGTTGTTTACATCAAAATGTAGCTCTAAATGTTTCTAGTTCATTGGTGCACCAATGAGGGCTTAATTTTTGCCTGTAATAAAAATAATAATTATTTTCAGAAAAAAAATTTTCCGAAATTTTCGGTCATTTGTGCAACAAGTGTCCAAATGTTGTTGCAGTGTTCTAACACTATTCTTGCATATTTTTGTTTCAAATTTTGCTAGTCTTATCAGAATTTTGTCCTCTTTTCAGCTGTGCTATCAGTTTCTTGTCTAGTGTGTTATTTTTTTTTGTAACTGGTTGATCTGTTGAGAGCATTACTAAAAAATGGTCTCCGAACTAAAAAAATAATAAAAGTAGTTTAGACAGGTGAAATCAATCTGCTATTTATTCTACTAAGAGAAAAGAGAATGCTGATTCTCATGAGCATAAATTTGTTACCATATCATGTATAGATGAATTTTAAAAAAATTTTGAAATCGAACTTTTTTTGCAAAAAAGCGGTCGAATCCTGAGGTAATTTATTGGTCAAAGCGGTTGAAATTCAAAGAGTTAAATATAAAAAAAAAATCTAAAACTTCTCACTACACTATCTAAATAATAGACGCGACCTTCAATTATTATACCAAAAAAAGGGATAATAATAGTTAGTAGTAATGAAGAATGAAAAAAGTTAAATCATAACAACAACAACAATTAATAAATAATAATAATAAACAACATAATAATCATTGTTGATTGATGATTATTATTATTAATTATTATTATAACAGTAATAATAATAATAATATATAAATAATTATAATAATGTGCCATACTAATTATTGTTATCAATCATCAAGTTAATAAATAATAATCTACTTCTACCACTACTACCACCCACTGGCTATAAATGAATAATAATTAATTAATAACTTCATCATGATGATGATGATGATCATCAGGCAGGAGGTTATTTATTATTATTATTATTTCATTAATTAATTAATTATTATTATTAATGGTGTCTAGCTTACCATAATTGAAAAAAGTCAGTTTGAGTTTGCAGCGAATGAATCTTTACTCCGCTCCAGTTTTCAGCATAACATTCCATGGGTCAAATACATGTGTTATCTTCTTATTTATTTCATCCATGTCATCAAATCAAGCACTGCACGCTATGCCAAGGGTTAACCACTGTGCGTGTTTCAAGATGGCTGCCCTTAGCGGCGTTATTTTAGTGTTGGTTGTTACAGTTTTAAGTCTATGCACCAATAGGTCTATAACCATAGAACAATTTAAATAGTTCTATGCCAATAGCTTACATCATTATTACGGCGGTGCGGTTATTTATGGGGCAAACCGTTACCGGTTTATAATGAGCGGTGCGGTGAATTTTCAGGAAAGCCAATATCGCACAGACGGTATTAAGCCGTACCGGGAAAATAACGGCTTTACCGATATACCGCCCAGCCTTACTTATTAATACTCAGCCAACCAATGACTAACAAGCTTATTTTGGGTGAGACAAAATGTAAATCTGCTCAATACACAGTATCAGATGCCAGTGACTCATAGAGTTGCATTCATCTTGACTTATCTTACCCTGTAGTTCACTCCTCCGGTTACTTACTGAGGGAGATGATTCTAGAACACAGACACTGTTTTGGTGAAACAAGTACAGACTTAGTTAAAACTCAGGCTGCGATGATGATGCAAGCAAAGCTAACTAACTCAGTCACTAAGTTAAAATATTTGCATTAACACTTGGATTGTTTTTGATGTCAGCTTCATTTGTACCTACTCAGCGCAACTTTTGGTCTGATGACTTTGCAATAATTTCCGTGAAAACAAGCGAGCAATTACATGTGAAAAGAGTAGAGAATGTGTGAATAGAAGTGACAATGCATTTATAATACAAACAAATGTATAATCTAAAATAAACATAACAGCCCATTGGGAAACATGCATTGGAACATTTTTAAAATGGGGACTGTAGCATTCTTTCTCAAGCATTATTTAATCCTGGAAACAGTTTGTGAAACTTGGTAGCCTATTAGATATATATAAAAATTTGATTACATTTTATTTTAATAGATAGCAATATTTGTTATAGAAACATTTAAAAACAGATTATTGAAAGGAAAGTCGAAAACTTATCGCAAAATTCCAACAGCAACTTTTTGTTACAGAGAGGAGAACTATCCAATTACAATCTCAGAAGTTCTTATTAGTTTGCATTCCTTTATCAGAAACACACGTGCATGCTACAATTATGATGGAAACAACTATTATAGCGGAGTTGTCTTCTTTTTGGGGAGACAACTGCATTGTTTAGGTTATTGGTTCTGGAAACACTAGCGATTCGTTGCGTATATACTCCTAACAGCGCAGACTTCATTCCAATTGTGTAAACTTCAGTATTTCAAACCCATGAAGGAAACGTTAAAATTTTATACCTCCATTATGGATCATTTTTAGCAAATAGATCTTTTGAGTACACAAGTGAGCAAAATATATGAGCCAAAAATGTTTAAAGTTTTTCATTTAAAAAGATTTTCACCATTCAGAGTTCATTTTTTAAGGCAAAAGCACCGAAATTTTTGAAACTGTAGAAAGTGTGACATATAGACCTAATCTTATGTAATATGTGTTACAGTGCACCCTTTGACAGCTAAGCTTTTAGTTTTACTCAAAGTGTATTTTTATTTTATAATTATTTTGTAAATATTGATCCAGTTTTTATGTAAAATACCATAACACTGGCATCCGCAAACGATGCTAAAATTTCTTTCTAAATTTTTACACTTGGAGCAGATCATGCTTCTACTGCAATGAGTTATTGATCAGTCTAAACAAATTTCAGAAGTAAATATTTCAAAAAAGTGCCAAAGATGTAGCAGAAGTATTTTTTTCACGGAGCAGAATAATATTAGTTTTATGATAAATGACCTACAATGCAAAATCACACACTCCGTATCAGTTAAACGCAATACATCTTTTACTTGACATTCATGTTGCATTGAGCAAGGAGTTGTCTCTTTTAGGGCTGACAACTCCAGTTTTATCAGTGATGATAAGCAATAATCTTAGTTTACTGGATTGGTTCTTCATTGTTATGAAGCTAGTCTCATTCATTTCAAAACCACTTTTTTTATTGAATGAACTTGACAATAAAGTTGATAAACTAATCCCAAGTTTGATTGGCACTCCTCTCGTTCAACAAACTTTCCTACTAGCAATGTAGTAGTTAAATCTTGACTCTCTTACCGTATACTATGGCAATAGAACTAAATTAATTTGATAGTTTTGACCTCGGTTGATTTATAAAAAAAAATCTCTAGTTTTGTATTTTACAAACCAAAAACCACAAACTTTCTAAAACACACAAAACTTAAAATATTACCTTCGCCTGCTATGTTTCTGGTGATTTTTCTCTCAAGGCTTTTTATATTTGTTCGAAACGCTTTAGCACACTTTGAAAAGAATGAGAACTTCAACCGTTAATGCTCTCAAGTCCAAAGGAAACAAACCCCTGTTTGATTACCTTATGATCAGTACTTGCTGTAAAAGAAGTTTCTAAAAAAATTCGCTTATTACAAGATTAATCTTCATATTTTGAGTAAAACCAGCGTATAAATCATATGATATGTTGTTTTCAATTGGTCGTTCTATTGAAAGCATACCTGAGCACATATGGGTTAGAAAAAAAAAGAAATTGAAAGAGATGTATTTCAGTAGAGCGAAATAAACATGGATGACAGTTAAGATCGATTATGAAACAGTGTAAGTAAACTCAACCAGCTTGTTGCCTATTAGTCGTCTGAAATTGACCATTGATAAAATTCAATGTCTTTCACTAAAAATGAACTTTCCACTAGTACATAAAGTTGAAAAAAATCAGGTTAAGGCTAGGCTGGTTTGTTTATTTAAAAAATACCTTTGAGAAAGACAGACGTACATTTTACATCATGTTGCCATGCTAAAGATGTCAGTAATATGATGAGTATAAATGTTGGTAGCTCTCCACAACAATAGCAGCATGATACAAGTTGTGGCCATTGCACAAGTCTTGGCAGTTATGAAAAATATCTCATCTAAATATATCTAAACACAAACAAAAATCTGTCAGACACAACAAAATTTTACACCAGACCTGACTTCAGTCAGATGAGCGAGTCGAACACACCACAGTAAATAATTTAATTCCCATACAGTTTATCATTGACCAGGTCGCTGACTGGTTGGCTGTCATCAATTACTTTTCAGTTACCCATTACAACGTGTTTTAGCCTATTTCAGCTAATCACTGTTCACTGAAGACCAGACTTGTATAACATGACTAGATCACTCAGTCTAGCTCAAAGGATTGCCACCTGACTCAATTGAGCACTCGGAGTTGTCCGTCTGGTTTGAAATTCTGCTGTATGTAAGCCAGCCAGGAAATAGTCAAGTGCATGTTACCTAAAAGTCAAACTGGAGTTTTTGTGTAATTCATCAGACAGTGAAATGGGGGTTTATTGGCCTAGTGTACATATAACTGCCATTGCCTATTCACATAACAAAGGAATGGTCACCCCAAGTATGCCCTTGACAACCACACATAACGAGCTTGTAAATATCCAAAGCTAAATATAAAGTATTAATGTTTTTGCACCCATTTACTATGAATAAAAGAAACAGCATTTGGTAACCAAAGAATAAAGAGGTAGAGATTTTAATGATACAGAAAATTTTTAATTCCAAAAATAAATTTATGTTTTCGCGATGCATTTAATCAAATATAATATTTTTATTGAAATAAAGTGTTTAGTGTAAACCCTGAGCGGTGTTGCGATCATTGATCAAGTAAACTTTACATTTTAACGCTAAAATAGATATTATGATGCAGCAAAAATTTTACTTCATAGGTATAAAGTTGATTCATGAAAGAAATGAGGAAGCATAGATGTATTTTTATATGCGGTCAGACTGTCCATTAGTTGCAACGGATCTAACGGATAGTTTGATAATACTGAATTTCGGCAGATATTGCAAGTTATCACAGTTGATCTAGTTGAGATAAAGTGATAGAAGTTTTAAATAATCTGAAAACAAAACAGTTTACATCAGTTATTTTCATAGAAATTGTTTAGGATGCATCAAACAGTTGTGAACAGAGAAGGATCATGCTAATGGAAAATGACTATATAAAAAATACCTAATATTTAATATAAAATAGGTCGTCTTTTTGTTGTTGTGATTTTTAAAGTATTCACAAATTAAAATGGCGCAAGAATATTAGGAGCTGGGTATGCATTAAAATAATTTTAGACATTATGAAACAATGTTGTCAAACGAAACAAAAACTTTTTTATTGGAAATTATTGCTAAACCATTACTTGTGGTAGAAAGCATTATTTTTCTCATAGTTAGTCAGTAGCACAATATAGTTGTAAGCTATGATATGAGTTCCTACTGCGATTATGCAACTTTTTTATTTTGTCACACTGTGCCTCGTAAGCAAGCTAAAATGCAAATACATTAGCTATAAGCATGCTCCAGTGGTTTTTTACCTTTGCTTTTTGACCTGTACCCAACTGGCAAACTTTCTGCAAATTTCTGATTTTTTTTCCTGTTCAGTATTGAACACAATCTATAGCAGCTACTCGATGTAATTAACTCAAAAAAGTCAGTGTTTTGTGGGATGATTGAAGAAACGGATCGTAGCAAGGCTAGGACAGCATTTGATTGCACTGGGAACAGGTGTGTGTAGTCAACCACAGTAGATTAAGTGGCTATGAAGCTATCATTGACAAACAGTTGCGATTGAACCTTATCATATGTTGGCCTACAGTTTATGTCAGTGAACAAAAGTTATGGCTATGATGGCCTCAAAGGCCTCAATCTACACTTCTGATTCTTCATGTTGTAAATAATCTTCAGCAGCTGGCAGCTTACAAATAGTCAGCCATGTGAGAGAGCATCTTTTTCTAGTCATATGCTACATATGATCCATCCATATATCATGCAGAAAGTATTTTGCATTGAAAAATATAGTATTGATGAAATGGTAAAAACTCAACATAAAACCAAATATGTTACAGTAAGTTATAGTTAATTTTTAGAAGGCTTGAGACAGATTAAAAAAATTACGTTACTTCGCAATCAATATTTTCCTAAAGATGAAAAAAATCACAATGGTGCTGTAGTTTTAATGTGCCAGTTGAAAACAGCCTGAATAAGAATGTCCTTAGTAATGGGTGAATGGTCAACCTGTTAGCATTCACATGATCTGTTTAGTTTGAACGAGTAGTGGGTAGGCTTCTAATACAGACTATTACATAACACTTTCTTCCTAGTGATAATAAGCTATATGAAATTCAGATGTGGACTGCTGAGCTGTGAGCCTGAGGCTGACCAGTACACAAACAGTGGCTAAGCATCCATTGAACACAGCTGAAGTGAATGCAATAAGCAACTGCTGCCTTTTTATACTCATAACTTTATGACAGGGAAATGTTTCAGTTTAGACCTTGGGAAGCTTGCAGAAAAAAAACCGGTATCAGGGGGGGGGGGGGAGGGCTCAGGTTGAACTATCGTGTTATGCCAAAAATTAATCATCATTTTAGCAACTTTGCAACTTCAATACTACTGAAAGCTGACCCCAGTGCTGTACTTGTTTTCACAAAATTTTCTGTTCATTTCAAGCTGTGCTTGCCTAGTTATCAGTTTAATAATCTGTGGAATCAATGTACGCTGGCTGCTGTTATTGAGATGGAAACATTGCATAAGCAGCAATTATATGAAACCTATATTATACACAATCCTTGACTGCATCAACGATTACCTAAGGGAAGGTGGATACTGGTTATATAGTATAATGGTGACCCAATATAACTTATATATTATTAGTGCAATGCAGGGAGACAACTAAATGTTATATAAGTTATAATCAGTCACCATTATACTATATAACCGTTATCCATCTTCCTTATGATAGTTGACTGCATACTGAAAAAATATCTCCCAAGCCATTGTAATTGTAAACATATTGGGCATCACATGCAAAACTGTAAGCCCATCAATGACTGTGATAAGCCTCATGTATTAAATAGAATGCTGCAGAGAGCTTGATTATTCATATCATTGATGAGCTAGATGGGCATATTCGAATTTAATGGCTTCAAACAAATTTAGGCTTTTATGTTTATGTCAATAGATAAACAAAGCAAACATCAAAATGAAGGCAATGGTTTTTTTTTAATGAATTATGACTGGGATAAAATATTGTGTTTTGAACTGTAACCACATGTGTTTGTTGTTTGAAAGCTTGATAAAATAGACGATGGATAGTGAAATGTGACAGATAATCTGGTGTTGTAATGCATAATCATGATATTATTTCAGTTACGGTGAACAAATACTTTGATTTGAACCTTGCTGATTTAGATTTTTATTCCATTAAGGCCTCAAGCAACCTGACAAGCTTTTGCCGTCTATCAATATTGTCAAACCTCTGCAGTACACAGAAATCGGGTAGCAAGTAATGTACATTTTCCATTACAATAAAGAGGAATGGCTGACTAGACACAATGTTTGGCTAACTTGTAACTGCTCCGACAAAAATTACGGTCAATGCTCACGGTTACACTGATGAAAATACAACTGCAAGATGCTGAATTCAATTTTACGATGATGAATGAACCAAGGAAGCTTGAGGAAAAATTCTTTGTTTGCCGAGTTGACTCATACAGAAAGACAACTCCCACAAACACAAATAAAGCAGTTATCAAATGTCATTCTAGCGGAAAAAATAAAATTCAGGAAGAATTTTAATAACAGTAAGGTGTAAATTTATACCCTGTAACATAAGATTTGTTAGTTCGTTGAGGCACGTTAGCGGCTTTTTTTCAATGTTTTATTGAACAGACTAAAACACAAATTTGGTTTCTCATAACAAGATTAAATCAGATGTTATACATATTCAATTACTCTATCCAGCCTCCAAGCCAATTTCACGATCAAACTGATTTTGAAGCAGATGATTGCAGTACCCATGCGCTCTAGGTGCGGCAATTGCTCTAATTTGAAAAATTACAAAATAAAATGAAAATGTCGAAAAAAAAATAATATATAGCAAACATTGAACAGGCTGAAAAATGAAACGACAAATACAACTACAATGTGCAGCAAATAGTTGATGTGATTGAGGACAGCATTATCCACTAGTGACTTGAGTGGGAAACTGTCTCAAATGTATCAAAATTAACTGTGTCCACACAGAAACTTCTTCGTTAGGGAGTCAGCTTTGCTGCTGTCGTCATCATAGGCACCAGGGTCGCTGTCATCATCATCGTTGTCGTCATCACCATCCTCATAGTTAAAACAGAATTCAGATCAATGCACAGGCTTGTTCTGCAAAAAAACAAATTGTTTTACATTAAAGCGCATGCGATAAGCTATAGTGAATCGTTATGTCTAGTAACAATATACTTAATTAGATTGAAATAATTTGGCATCACCAATTAGCTTCAGTCAGCAATAACAAATTATACAAACACAAAAGCCAACAATGAAATAGCAAAATAAGCTAACTTGTTCCAAAAAACTAATTTGCATTCAAGAAAAACCAATCTGAATGCATGTGAATTCCTCAGCAAAAGTAAATTTAAAAGAAAATGTCCATTACAATAAAAATTGTTACTTTTGGCTGATCATAGCTGTAAAAAAGGAAAAGAAATAACTAAAGAACCTTGAGCTTTTAGTTTAAGAAATCCATTGAGCTTCGAAAAAATATTTGCTACCAAATCTTCAACACGCCTTGAGATTTGACTTAATGAATACTTACACGCTGAGCATGAAATCTTTTACTTTGTTTTATCCATACTCTTTAAATCAAAATAAGGAAGTAAATCCATGATACTTGAAGCAGTTGCAGAGGAAGATGATACTACAACTATAAGAAAGCACAACAAGAACTAAAAAAATTAAAAATAATAGTTGTTAAAAATGAGGTGCATACTAATATTATATATGGTGTATAGTAGTTAGTAGAACTAGCAGAGCCATTGCAACAAAGCCAAAATTGTTGGTAGTATAAATAAATCGACCTCCCACTTTTTGTTATGAAACAACGTCAAATGAATACCAATGGGAACATGATGGCAGCTTATCGAGCGAAAAAAAAAACCGCTGACTTTGCATAGACCGCTCTAGAAAAACGAAACCCAAAACTTGGTTGGGGATGCAGTTTATTGCAGTCACAAATATATAAACATAAATGGGGTCTACTTTCCATCAAAAATGGCAAATTTTCACTGTTTCTTCTATCATGTAAAAACTTTTAAAATATCACCTCCGAACCCAATGGTGACATTTATTTCAAAGATGACACAGAGAGTAGTTCAAATAAGCTACCGTTATTGGCATTGGTGCTACAATCAAACAACTATAGATAATTATCGAAGTCTATGGCTGCAGTATCTGAGGATAGGAGTTTCTTTTTTTTTAAAACATTGTTCACTCGATGCTTCCTGTGGTTTTTGTGGTTTATTGCATTTTTTCACTATTTTCTAGAGACTAAATTAATGCAGCTAGAGTAATGTAACAAATACCAGAATAAAGAGAAGATATTGCTAAGGGCAATATCATAGAAACAGCAAAAATCAGAAAAATCACCTCCATCGTCACTTTTACGCTCCAATTGCGACATGGCCGAAGACCACGAAATGAAGGCGAAGCATGGATTCATATTTTACAGTTATATTCTTCTGAGACACAAAAAAATGCTGGAATGAATGATGGCAAAATATTGGTCAAAAATGTTAGTTATTCTCCAGGTTTTGCTTTAAAAAACTAAACCACAAAACCTCAATCAAAAGCCACAATAATGCCATTGCGCAACACCAGTAAAGGCTAACTAATTAGTTTTTATGCCCTGGAGAAAAAATTTCTTAAAAGGCTTGAATTTCAACAAAAAACTGCTAAGGTAATGTTTTTGTGGTTCTGCTATTTTAAACGTTTTAAATACTGTAATTAATTGCCCCAAATTTGTGTTGCTGCTAATAATAATAAAAAGCATTGGTGATTATTGATAAATAATTAACAATGTTATACTAGATTGATAATCACAAAAACTAGAGTCAAAGACCAAAAAACAATGGGAATTCTGAAAACCCAACTTATTTAAACAGCCGTGGCTGCTTTGACTGAAAAAAAATTAACCCTGAAAATATTTCTGATTTCGGTAATAATTATTATAAATAATCAAAAATTGAAAGAATTTATAAGTAAACCTAAACTCTTCCAATCTTTTTAAAACTTGGTGAATATCAGCGCTAGGCCATGTTTTATCTTCCGTTTGAAAATAAATTGTGCTAAAACTCTGTAATAAAAACAAAGTTTTATTAAAAAAAGGACAATTTCGGTAATAATAAGTGATTATTAATCATTACTACAATGCATGAGTAACTACACATACCGTGCTCGAAATTTCACTAAAACTGGTCATTATGCATAAAACATGACGTTTTCATCGTTTTCAAACTCAATTTGCTCAAGATCTGTCAATAATAAAAAAGTTCAGAAAGAAAAGAAGCAATCGCATCAACTGAACGCCCATGCGCTATTGCTGGTTGCTAATAGAGAAAAAAACAAAATTAAAAAACTGAAAAAGATAAAACTAGCCTTAGGTCATAAATTGGTGATAATTTAGAACGATGGAGTACACTATTCTTAATAAAATAATACCAAACTGGAAGACCTTACTCTTTCAAGCTACCAAGGAAACTATGAAAAACATTTACTGGTATAGTACGCACAACCTGAGCGTGATCGGATCATGTAAGCAATGTGTAAAAAATACAAAAACCATTGCCGCTTTTTTATGTGTCCGAATCGCAAATTTGAACCCTCTAACAGGAAGTTTTTTCTTCTGAATGCATATTGAAACTGATGAGCAAGGATATGAGAATAAAATAAAGTAACAAACTGGATAACCTTTCTTATAACTCAATCTGGTCGTAAACTCTTCTGGTAATCAAACTGGTTGAGATAAACTGTCACTATTCCCGTTCCATCTACATTCTTGTCTCTCTAAAGAAAGGGCAACTCCTCACAGATTTCTGAGCTATTAAAACACAAAACAGGTTAAAATGAGTCTCCTATAATTTCGTTGCGTAAATCTTTGAAAATCACTCATCAATTAAAAACAGTTTAGCTACGTTGCTTTTCATTAAGGGAACGAAAACGTAAAAGGGTGTAACAAAACCGTATCTTAAATATACATGAATTCTGCGCCAGTATTGACTTTTGTTCACCTTAGAAAACGATGTCATAAATACTTAATTAGCAAAAACAAAATGTCAACATTTGATTGGATCAAGAGCTGTAGCCAACTATCGTTGGAACAGCCCCAGAAGTAGTGGCTGTGGTCGTAACTGTGATGGTAGTAGCAGCAGTAGTAATAGTAGCAGTAGTAATAGTAGCAGCAGTAATAGTAGCAGCAGTAATAGTAGCAGCAGTAATAGTAGCAGCAGTAATAGAAGCAGCAGTAATAGTAGCAGCAGTAATAGTAGCAGTAGTAATAGTAACAGCAGTAATAGTAGCAGTAGTAATAGTAGCAGTAGTAATAGTAGCAGTAGTAATAGTAGCAGCAGTAATAGTAGCAGCAGTAATAGTAGCAGTAGTAATAGTAGCAGCAGTAATAGTAGCAGTAGTAATAGTAGCAGTAGTAATAGTAGCAGTAGTAATAGTAGCAGTAGTAATAGTAGCAGTAGTAATAGTAGCAGTAGTAATAGTAGCAATAGTAATAGTAGCAGTAGTAATAGTAGCAGTAGTAATAGTAGCAGTAGTAATAGTAGCAGTAGTAATAGTAGTAGCAGTAATAGTAGCAGCAGTAATAGTGATAAAATTAACAGAAGTAGTAGAGGGAGTAGAGTAATGGCAGCAATGCAGCAGTGGTAGAAGCGGTGGTAGAAGGCGTTGCAGCACCAGTAGGAGTAGTGGAGGTGATAGAGGGAGTAACATCAGTAGTAGTAGTAAAGGGAGTAACAGCAGTAGTGGTAAAAGGAGTAAAAATCAATAGTATTTACGTGATTAACATCAACAGTAGTGAATGGTGTAATATCAGTAGTAGTGAAGGGTGCAGCAAAAGTAGTATTAAAGCGCTATGTCACAGATTTTGGGCTGAATAAATCTTAAAATAACCTATTTCTAATGATTTATGCAAAGGAGAATTTTCTGGAGTTGTGCTCTGGTTATGTTCATCTATAGTGAAAGCGCAATAGATGCTGACTTAGACGAAATTTGTTTTTAATACCCAAAAACCTAAATAAGGCTGTAAAGCGGAGTTGCAAAATCTTGGGTTGTTTGCATAGACGGAGGGTATCCCAGTAACAGTCATTGTGCACAGAATTTCAAGAATATAAAAAGTTAGGTTTGTAATTGTTTTCAGAATTATTTCGAGGTGTCTTTGTTGAGTCAGCATTTTAATTTATTGTTGATAGGTTTGGTATCATGTACACACTGGCCTTCACGTTACAACTTAAGTGGCCAATGAATTTGTTGTTCTTCTCTTGTACCCTTATCATAATTGTCCAACATTTTTGCCTAAACAAAATATTAGACTCGATGTCCACATAAATAAGTTCTGTGACAGCGGTGGAGAAATATTGCACAGTGAATGTGGTTTTACAAGTGTTGTATGAGCCACTTACTCGAATATTTCAGTAGCTTTTCTTTTTCCACTCTCTAAGACTTTCAGCTCTTCTTTAGTTCTTTGGACCAGATAACATTTTTCAAGAAGCTTCAACAACTGAGGAGTGAGCTGTAGTTCTAAAACAGTAAAATTGATCAATACAAACAAGAAGACAATGACAGTGAATTATCTCATCTTTGCAAAGGAATGAGGCTAGATGGAGGTGACAGTCTGTACATCGATGAATTTAATAGCAACGAACCTGCTGATGCTGACCAAGAAAAAATCATAGTGCCAACGGCTTGATCAAAGCTATCAGATGGACATGCCGGATTTGTTTTAGGTAATCTTGAATTGAATCTCTCAGTTTGCTATGCTGAATGCGTAATTTTGCTCTAACTTTACCACGAGCTTCACTGGAATCTAAAATATAGCACAATAAATGGATCATTCTCATGCTACAACCAACTAAAAAATTCAAACTGGTACAGCTAAAAAGAGTCAGTTACCTGCTGTCTTCAGAATCTGATGCTTCCAGCGTTGTATGCAGCACGTTGCATCAGTAATCTTTGCTTGCAATGGTGTAGTTTCTAGAGAGCAAAATTGAATAGCAAGCATAAAATTACCGATCTTGAAATACTACATTTATAAAACCAAAGCGTAAGAGTGAACTGAAAGACTAGAGATGAGAGACTAGAGATGTAAGACTAGAGATGTAAGACTAGAGATGTAAGGCTAGAGATGAGAGGGACTAGAGATGAGAGACTAGAGACGATAGATTAGAACTGTAAGATCAGAGATCTAAGACTAGAGATGTAGGACTAGAGATGAGACATTAGAGATGTAAGACTAGATATGTATGACTAGATTTGAGAGACCAGACATGTGGGACTATAAATGTGGGACTAGAGATGTGAGACTAGAAATGAGAGGTTAGAGATGTATGACTGGAGCTGTAAGACTAGAGATGAGAGACTAGATATGATAGATTAGAGATGAGAGACTAGAGATGTAAAACTAGAGATGTGGATCTATAGATGTTGGACTAGAGCTGTGAGATTAGAAATGAGACTAGAGATGAGAGACTAGAACTGCAAAATCAGAGATGTAAGACTAGAGATGTATGACTAGAGCTGTAAGACTAGAGCTGAGAGACTAGAAATTATAGATGAGAGACTGGAAATGTAAAACTAGAGATGTGGAACTATAGATGTTGGACTAGAGCTGTGAGACTAGAGATGAGAGACTAGAGTTGAAAATTTTGAACTGTAGGATCAGAGATGTAAGACTAGAGATGTATGATTAGAGCTGTAAGACTAGAGATGAGAGACTAGAGATGAGAGAGACTACAGATGAGAGCTGTACGACTAGAGATGAGAGATTAGAGCTGTAAGACTAAACACGTATGACTAGAGATGAGACACTGGAGATCTAAGACCAGAGATGAGCGACTAGATATGTAAGACTAGATATGTAAGACTAGAGATGAGAGACTAGAGACGTCAGACGAGAAATGCGGGACTATTGATGTGGGGCTAGAGCTGTAAGACTAGAAATGAGAGAGACTAGAGAGGAGAGCTGTACAACTAGAGAACAGAGATAAGAAATGGGAAACGAGAGATGTAGGACTATAGATGTGGGACTAGAGCTGTAAGACTAAAAATGAAAGAGACTACAGAAGAGAGAGACTAGATATCAGAGATGTAAGACTAGAGCTGTAAGACTAGAGATGAGAGACTGGAGATGAGAGAGACTAAAGATGAGAGCTGTACGACTAGAGATGAGAGATTAGACCTGTATGACTAGACATGTGTGTCATAGATCTCTAGTCTCTCATCTCTAGTCGTACAGCTCTCATCGGTAGTCTCTCATTTTTAGTCTTACAGCTCTAGTCCCATATCTGCAGTCCCACTTCTCTTGTCTCACATCTCTTGTCTCTCATCTATAGTCTCACATCTCTAGTCTTACATCTCTATTCTCTCATCTTTAATCTTTCATCTCTAGTCTTACATCTTTAGTGTCTGATCTCTAGTCTCTCATCTCTAGCTAGAGATGAAAAACTAGAGATCTAAGACTAGATATGAGAGACTAGATATGTGAGACTAGAGATGAGAGACTAGAGATGTGGGACTATAGATGAGAGAGACTAGAGATGAGAGAGACTAGAGATGAGAGAGACTAGAGATGAGAGAGACTAGAGATGAGAAAGACTAGAGATGAGAGAGACTAGAGATGATAGACTAGAGATGAGAGACTAGAGATGAGAGACTAGAGATGTGGGACTATAGATGAGAGAGACTAGAGATGAGAGAGACTAGAGATGAGAGAGACTAGAGATGAGAGAGACTAGAGATGAGAAAGACTAGAGATGAGAGAGACTAGAGATGATAGACTAGAGATGAGAGACTAGAGATTAGAACTGTAAGATTAGAGATGTAAGACAGATACGACACTCGGATTGAGGAATAGGAGCTGGGGAACTGGAGAGGTGAGACTGGAGCCATTGAACACGAACATTATCACCTTTACATAAATGCTATTGAACGTATTTCACCCATTAGCTCAAACCGCAAAATAATTGTTGGAGTAGATAAATATTACTTCAACCAAACACATCCAACAAACTTTCATGAACACTAAAGCAAACTCACTATTTTTTTAAGGTCGACAGTTTGCGTATAGTTTCTCCAATATCCACTCCTCGATTGAGAACTTGTTGTTCAACCAACTCAGTATTTAGAGACAAGATGTTGGCTTCGCACTGAAAGATTAAGTATATATTGTCCAGTTTCTGAAATTGCACAGATTTTGCAGCTGTCAATGCACACATATGGCATGGTACAGAAGACACGATAATATGAAAGCCTGCTGTAACATTGTAATGAGTCAGATTTTTTAATATGAGACACCATATAATTTTGACTGAAGTTGGTGAACAGCCAAAGAATGAATCGAAACAGATACAAATAAAAATACTCATTTGAGATTTGTGACAAACAGAGGAGTATTTTGATATCAAATTTTGCCAAAATCGATTAAGTGTGTGCATTTTATCATTAATAATTAACACAAAAACAATGTTTTTCGACCATCTTTTATAATAAAATATCTTTTGAGCAGCTTTGTGAAGCAATAAAAAAACAAAAAAGTTATCGACTTTTACCATTATTCATCTTTCTAGGACGAAAACAGTACTCATTTAAAAATTTTATGGATCAAACTAGTTGTCAACTGAAAAAAACGTTACATAAAGATGTCAGCACCAGCTATACGGTGACGCTTTTTACCGTAATAAGAATAATTATGTAACAGCTGAAATAGAGCAATTGAGCCAAATTCAGTCAAAATTCTCTGACACAGCACCTAAAGCAAGTAGCTTTGCAAACGAACGCTATGAATGTTAAAATAAAGTGGTCTGGGCTGTTTAATGTTCTTGTGTAAGTTCCATGACCCTGCTGCCTGTTCAATTCGCTGCCTTCTTCCTATGTTCAAAGCAACAAAATCCATGCTTTGTTCCGTTAGACTATAATCATCACATCAACAATGTAATAAAAAAATTTACCAGAGACAGTTGACATGATACATTAATCTCCGTCACAAAACACATTCAATTGACTTAATATTTTAATTCACTACCAGGTTGACAGAACTATGAAGCGTTGTTACTACAATCTTACTACTGACAGTCATATCGTTTTTGAACGCGTTAGTAGTTGTGATGTTGTAGAAGTAGCGAGCAATAGAAACAAAATATGAGATTAGCTGAGGTGATAGTAATATCGAGAGTAGGTTGTGAACTTGCACCTACCATTGTTAGTCATATGTCGAGTTATTGCCCCCAAGCGAAACAAATAACTGTTAGCTTGTTCAGTGGTCTCTCCAGCGCTCAACCCAGCACCGCTGGTCACACACCCGCTTGCAGCTCATCTAAAATGACATTCGAAAAACAACGAGTGTATGGTTACCAGGGTATTGATTGTCTTTTGTAGCCACTATATAGTTTTTTTAAATAATACATCAACCGCACCCTTTTGCTGATTCATATTAAAAACGCTAACCTGGCAACTTCAATTATGCGCCTTTGCATGCAAAACACTTGAAAAAAAATTTTTGGGGATTGATGCAACACTGGGTCCACTTCCTGCGGCCAGATTGAGTAACGACACATAATTCCGAGAGCCACAAACTTTGCCTGGGGGAAGCATTTCTTCAACAAGACAGGTATTCAGAATTCAAAACATGCGTGTAAAGAGCAGATTGACGAAAATACACAAATTTAGCATGATCACCTGTTACAGTAGAAAAATTCGAAAAGAGTGATCACAGCCAAAACAAGCTCAAGTGAGCACAAGAAAAATGTCTGTATTGCAGTCAAATACCAACAGTCTGGTACATTACATTATGTTTGCATGCTAGTTGTACTACACAGCGCCGACCACAAAGTATTTGGAGGCATTTTTAGTTTTGTCAATTTATAAAACTGTATAATAGCTGAAGAATAAATTGGCAACTGATTTGACAGCAGTAAAACTCTCTAAATTCATCATATTTTCTGCATGAAAATGTTTCAAACCAAGATATTTTATATCAACCATTGATTATTCATAAATAAGCGCAATGATTGGTAGCAAATACGCAAACTTATGTCATTTTTTACTTCGATATGTCAGCTTTCAATAGAGATTTTGAGAAAACTTCATCACATAAACTTTAAGGTCTTATCATGATATAAAAAGCAAGTTTCCAGTTACCTGTAGTGTGTATGGGTGTATGTGTAGGCGTAAATTTCTCCCCCTCTCCATGTTCAAGGCTTTAAAAATCAATGAATGGTGACATGATGCTATCATAGCCCCAGCTTCCTGTTTTTTAGAGAACTGCTTGCCAATGGATGAGGCCGCCTTTCACCTACCTCAGCATACTTGGACTCAGGCTACAAATGATCACAATAAGATAAAATAACCAATGATCGAAAAAGTCTGTCACTAATTCCTTATTGAATTATACATGACATATCTAAAACAGGTTAGCTGCCAACCAAGCATATAAGATATGTTGAAACATTAAAGTTTGCAGATAGAAAACTGTCAGACTAAATAAAAAATAAAAATTGATCAAAAGAAACCAGATCCACATGCTTACTGTGCCATCATCAGTTAAATTTTTCTGGGATAGCTTTCAATTTTTTATTATTTTTTTCGGATATTTTGCACCAGATTGTTAATATGTAATATAAGAAACTGTTGCACTGACAATATTTTACATGAAATGGTAGAAGTTGTGTTGCTCTACACTTTCACGTAAACATAATTGGCATAACTGCAGCGGTTTCAACTCTCCACAATTTCTTGATATGGCTGCATACTTTTGTATTAGCAACCATCAAAGAAGCAGTGTTAGAACAAAAATGCCATAAGAATGTGGCAACATCACATTTTTCGGACAACAATTACTAGCTTTGAGCAAGAAAAACCAGTGGTGGTGGTAGTGGTGGTGGCGGCAGCAGCAGTAGTAGTAATGGAAGAATATTTCCAGCAACATCAATAGCCAAAAAAGGGGTAGGGGTAGAAGGAATAGTAGCAATACAAGTTTTGGCCGTTGTAGCAGTGGTAGATGGCAACAACAGTAGTATAGTAGTAAAGGGTCTATTAGCAGTAACAGTAAAATCAGTAACAACAATAATAGTGAAGGAAGTGACAGCAGTAGTCGTAAAAGGAGAAATGACTGAATCATTGAAGGGAGTCACATTATTATTAAATGTAGTAACAACAGTGGTAGCTAAAGGAATAGCAGCGACACTAGTAGTAACTTACTAGTGATAGGTGCACCAACCGTTTATTAACAGTATTTTTAGCAGTATCAAGAAGAGTAAAACTAGCAGTACATGTAGTAGTAGCAGTACATGTAGTAGTAGCAGTACATGTAGTAGTAGCAGTACATGTAGTAGTAGCAGCAGCAGCAGCAGCAGCAGTAGCAGTAGCAGTAGCAGTAGCAGTAGTAGTAGTAGTAGTAGTAGCAGTAGCAGTAGTAGTAGTAGTAGCAATGTTAACAGTATGAGCCGATTCAGTAATAAGCACTTGCGACTGGTGTACAAATTCACTTGGGTTGACAAGTATAAAAACAAACAATTGATTACACCAAAAGTTTCTCAAATTTCATCTTCATGGACTTTTCAATATTCACTCAACCGTCAAAAGAGACTTCCATAACAATTGGTTCCGGCAGTAAATAGCCGGAGAGACCAGACATGGGAGAATAAGTATTGAGATACCAAAATACCTGCACTGTAATTGTTGAGTGTTTCGGGTACACAATAACAAAGCTGAAATTGTTGCAATGAACAAAAGAAAGATGCATTTACACATTTTTGCTGCACTAAAATGCTTGATTATTGCCAACAATACAATAATAATAATTGGTATTACAACTAATAATATGACAATATTATGGATTTTAGACAATTTCAATAATGACAGCTTGAAATATCGTTATTAATTAATAATAATTATCTTAATTAATAAATTGGTATTATTTTGATGCTAACCATAATGACAAATAAATGAGGATTCATTGGTTCAATTTTTTAGATCGTTGTCAATCGGTGAATTGTTTTATCAATTAATGGCAATGATCATTGAAAAAAGTACCGACAATTATGGTATTACAACTAATAACCCATAATAATAATTACTAATTTATAGAGATCAGCTGCGCTTTCTGATATAGCCGAATAAACGTGTTAACACAGTATTGACTGTTATTATTTAAGGTTGGTTGTTGATACCTAGCTGTGGATCTTTGGTACATTCCAAGAGTGAAGATACTTTAGGAATCAAAAACTCCCGAGTTGCAGTTGCTCAGGCGTTATAGTGAATGCATTTACACAGTTTCTGCCAGTCACAGAAAATTTTATTTGCAAAGTACCCTGACTATTTCAAAATTGTGTGTACTGTACAGAACCAACCTTTCAAATTTATGGCTGTTACTTTGCATAGGTTGACCAAGGTATTGAATATTTAAGGGCTGAAGCAACTTGATAAATAGAGAAATGACGGTTGATCAGACATATTGCTGACACCCACAGAAAAATACATGCGTAGCCAGAGAGCGATGTGATGAATAAACTTGTATTAAGAAATTATTTTCTGTGTACAACTCTGAACTTGGAATAATTGAAAATAATGGCAGTCTACAAAAACCTATACTATTAATAATAAAAAATCCTATTCCTATTCCAACCAAAAACCTAAGGAAAAATCATAACAAAAAATTGTATACATATTTGTTGCTGCTGTATAGTAAATGAAAATGGCAAATAGTTTATGATTAATTAGAAAATGTATAAATGATATTAGGTGAACAACAAGGCATGGGGAGGGTGCTAAATAATTCTAACAAGACACAGAATTATAAAATGACAACAGAAAATATGGTATATTATCTCGAATTATTTTTCATATGACAAACAAGCCTTCCGATAATTTTTGTTATCATAATGAAACATATTCAGGTATAGCGACAGCTTTTAATTTGTTCATAGTATGAGGTATCCAGAAAAATAATAACCATAATGAAATGATTAAGAGCATCAAAGAGACTGTCAGTATCACTCTAATTATTTAGTTTTCAATCACTTTAAAGAGCAAAAAAAGAGATCTGACACAGCCCTTAGATAGTAGAAAATGAGCAGTGGCAACTAACTCTTTTGATTAAAACCATCAACGGAATTACATGTTTGCATTGCATCTTGCAAAGAAATCGTATAGGAATGATCCATGATGAAATAAGAAGCGTCGTTAGGGTTGCCTGAGAAGCACAGCTCAAACAAACAGGCAAACAAGCAAAGTTAAATTAATATGCAGTTAAAACAAAAATTGTGATGAATGACAATTAATGAATGCTGTAAAGTATGGTAGAAGGCCTGAATAATAGCATTGATTGGCAGGAATAATTTTTAGTCAGTTTATGTAGGTATGTAGTTGTCATTATGTATAAATACAATACGACAAAATGACATTATAATTTTTTTTATTAAGTATTAAATAAACAAAATATTTATTTATGATAAATTTTTATATTGAATGAATGCTAACCATTCAGTGTTGTCTCTTGCTACTTGTTGCTGTTAATCATAAAAAACTATCACAACTTATTAAATGGCAAAATAATAATGAAATTTGACTTTACTTTTAGAAATTATTAATATAACTCAAACTTATTAATAAACAGCAAAAATTATTAATAAGTATCGTAATAAATAATAACTTCTATTGTCATTCAAAGCAAACTACTCCAACATTGGTGATTGTAATATCTACTGATTAATAATGGTTGTTTTTCAATTTTTATTTATGGACTACAGTAACCTTTGAGGGTATAACTATACTGCCAAGTTTTATAACAATGTAAATAATAATTGTATTAATAATACTTTTATTGAAAAGAAAAAAAACAGGGGGAAGAATAAGTACAACAGTGATAGTTTAACTTCGATGGACTCTGTGAAATCCAATTTATAATTAAATGTAATAATAATGGTAATATTATTAAACATAAGCTACAAAAAAGAATCAAATGGAACAAGCACCTGAAGCCTAAGCAGACTGATAGTAAAAAGTTCAACTAGATCGTTTTGACATGATTATGAAAACAAGGTAATCGACCCATTATTATACTGAGTTGAAAGAGCAGAATCATAACCCGAGCGTGAGACGATGTACTATAAATGCTCCCACCTAAGACTGTAAATAAAATAGATCCCAAGGCAATGAAAATAATCAGCAGTAATGATGCTAAAAGCTTGTGCTAACCAAACTTTTCTTTGTTTTTTGAAAAAAAATTAGGGCAGCCATGAAAGTCACTAGGGCGTGCCGCCCCTCTTGACCATCTGGAGAGCGCTCTGGCAGACGAGTGATAATAATCATGACGGATGAATATTACTCAGACATGTAGATGATAAGATACACATTAATATACCATAACTTTTTCTTTAGCTAGTGTACTGAAAGAAATTGTGATTACAAATTATTATCATCGATTGTATTGCTTTTATTAAACCAGGAGCATACATTTATGTGGGTCATTTCTGATAAATTGCAACACAAATAAGATAGTTTTAAAAAAATTAAAAATGCTTCTATTGACACCAAATCGCATTTTCATGAATAATAAAATGCCTTCTTTGTAAGTATACCAATTCTATTCCAGTCAGTTTGAACCAGCTATCATGACCTTGGACCTACTGATGATCATTTGACACCAAATGTAAACTTTATGATTCCTGTTTGCAAAGTGTCTCACAAGGGTGAGCGTATCCTCTTGAATCAGTTATCTTGTTGTTTCTTTGGATGCAAGCTAGCAAAAGTTACCTTTGATCTGATCCCCTTTAAGCAACATGACAACTAAGTTGAGTCGAGTAAGATAACTTTATAGGGTGGAACAGGACTGTCGAGGTCAACTTAGTCACTTTTGAATCACTCAAGTTACAAATAATTGTTTAGTTTGAACTATTTTTTTGAGCATACAGTTCCTTTTGCCAGTGCCAGCTCAATAGTGAGCGACGTGAACTTGGTACAGAAAATAATAAAATATAATAGAGAAAAAATGTTGTTTTATCAGTTGACAATAAAAGGCGTTATTTCCATTGAGTTTTATAGAAAAAGTTGCTTACTGATTATAATGATAAGAAATATTATAATCAATAATAATTAACAATTATGACTAATAATAATATTAATAATTCTTATTGTGGTCATTAATAATAATAACTATAACGTAGCTCAGACATGAAAGTTTTTAAAACATCTTTTCTGGGTTTCTAAGAATAGCATCGAAATGTAAGGCAATACCTGTTTGTTGTAATGGGATCAAAAGTTTGAGCATCACAGTGTTCTAAATCACATGAGAATAAAGTTAAAAAAATGCTACAGTAAATTCTGTAACTTCATTTCATGAAATGCTGGAAACTCAGGGAGGCAAATTAATTGAGCATAAAAACAAGTGACAGGCTTTGCTTAATTACTGTGTAGAACTGAAAATCGTAAAGAAACATTGTCACATAGTATTAATTGTACTTCCTCAATTTGCATGACTAAATATATGTCAGTGGACGACGCTGATGAAAAAGAATGGTACAGCTACAGAGAGATTTTTTTCTACTGACCACATATATATTTTTTTACTTAATAACTAAATTACTGTTAAACTGTGCTATAATTATAATAATCAGTACTTTTCAAACATTTGTTGGTGCTGTTGTATGTCAGTCACCGGATATAAAACATAAATTATGTTATCAAAACACACAAAATGTACCGATTTATTACAAAGACCTACATGATTGAGTATTTTCACAACATGCTTGAATAACAAATTTTTGAATCAATGAAAACCGGACAGCTGTGTGCATCATTGTCAAATAAGTCCAAGATAACCCTTCAGCCTAAAAAAAATCAGTCAGGCATATGCGAGTTGCCTCACAGTGAATGTGAATCCTTGGAAGAAATTTAGTGGTTTGGAACAAACCGTGAAATTATCTTAGAAAAGAATGCTATTGGTGAGTTTTAGATACAACAAACTTTTCACATTAAAAAAATCAATGATACAGCAATAATATAATCAAAACTTTTCGGAAATAATTAACTTGAAATCTTCGGCAATTTCTCAAGGTGCGGAAAAAGAATAGTTTTATGAACACTTCAGATATTAATTGCCAGTTCACGATTTAAGCCTTAGAGTTAGTTGAATGTAAAACTGATACGCTCTAGTATTAGCTAGTCAATGCAGTTTCAGTGTCTGCTCGTTTTGAGTCCCAAGTTATTTGAAATATTCTGACCGTAAGTTTAGAAAAAAAGTCAAAACTCTCATTCTAAACATCCATACGAAAAGACTTTCCATGTTTTTGCTCCGGGATGAGAATACCTATTTAATTGTTAATAAGGATGGTATGTATTTATTATCCAAAGCAAGAAAAATTATGATTTTTATCAACCAGAAGTAATAATAACAATACTTGCAACAGTCATTGATATTATTATTATTATTCATGAGTTGATGATGTTGTTAGTGATAGAAATAGTAGGCCTAACAGACGGATCAATGTGGGATTATTATAATAAAAACAACATCGGAAGGCAGTATGTACTCAGAGAGGGCATCACTTTGATAAACTAACATAAATCGCCTGATCAGCGTCTAATTACAGCAACTATTGACTGGTAAAAACTAAAAATATTAATATCCATGGATCATACCAAATATGGCAAATAAATTACCTTGAAGCATTGAAAATTATAACAATCTAGCTTGGCACCAACAACCCTTGTTAGACAAATTAATTACTCGGCTGGATATGATAGTAAATTGATGGGGTTTGAAACTAAATTTAACTGTAATAACTAATAAAAAGTTGAAAACAAAAATAGGAGATCATTCACGCATTACTATGGCGGGGCATCTGAGATGTAGCAATAATTGTTTGCACCTGAAGCTACTGCGGGGCACGATTTCAATCGATAGCGATGGCAATGAATGCATAAGTTTTGGACATTCTTCGAACATTGTTTATTTTCAACGAGATGATGCGCGTTCGCCTTTTTATTAGCAGACGTATTAATGTATCTGTAGTAATTCATATATAAAACTGAAGTTCTTTTCACACGCTTTTCAGTTATGCATAATAAAATAGTACTTGTATATGTAAAAAATAATAAATTTTGTTCAAAAAACAGCTGCCACCACGTTTTGTTTGGATGCATCCCTGATGAGTTTTCTACTACTGGGTCTAGCTATGAATTCTTGCAAAAAATACTTGAAATAATACTATGCTAAAAATTTGCATGTTTCAATTTATATTTAAATGACCCTTGTAGTACAAAACAGAACGACTAAAGCTACGTTCACACTATACGATTCTCGGCCATGCGATTATCTGGAGGAATCGGGAGTTGCTCTCCCGATTATTTAGAAGAATTCACACTTGTGATTTTTTGTGCCCGATATTGTATGTCCTTGACATGTTGTCAAGATACCGCATTTAATTGATAATTACAGAACATTATTATTAATGATTATTATTAATAATATAGCTAATATTATCAGATATCTAAATAAATTATACCATTTCTTCACTCATCAATAATAAGAAATTAATTACAAATATTAATAATAATAATAATAAATAATGGTAAGTAGTATACTCAATCAATTATAATGAATAATAAATAAATGATCACTTTTTTCAATGCAATTATTTATTATAATCATGGCGCTGGTTCTTGTTTTTTATTTATATTGACAATGGTTGGTATACCCACCTTAATATTCTGCTAGTAAACAAGACTTGCAGTTGATCAGGGAAATATTAAAAATAGTTTAAAATTGGTTAAAATAATAATTATCAAGCAGCTGCAAGTTTATTGAAAAGCATTAAATTGAAACGCTGTGATGTGGATGTTGATTGGCTAGACAGGCCGATAGTCGTACAGAGAACCATCACTGCCCGATGAAAAAAAATCTGCCACCGATTGTAAAATCGTTAAGATTTTACTGTTCACACTTGCGAGCCGATTTTCGCTCCTCCCACTCGGCCGAGAATCGCATAGTGTGAACGTAGCTTTAGGCAGTGTAATCAAAACCATCATTATTTGTAAACAAAAAATGTCTTAATTATCAAAAATGGAGCAATATTCAAAATGCAACATGATAAATAACAATGTAATCTTGATGATAATAACAAAAAATACTACGTTATTCTGTGTTATAGCTAGTTCAAGAGCGTCATGGGTGCAAGATGAGATGGGCAAAACCATTCCTAAAAATATATACTCAAGCATTAGCCAATTTTTTATGAGGAAAAAGCAGTTTGTTTACTATCTTTTGAGCAAAGCCCAGAGAAATAGAAAACACATTGCATATGTAGCTAAAAGTATAACTAAAAATGATCGTAAACTTTTTTTTCTCATGCAACTACAAACTTTAAGTGAGAATTCGAATAATACATTGTTTATAGTAGTGTGACTTACTCATTTTGATTTTGTGAATCTTTTTCAAAAACGACACAGTAATTTTTTGCAGTAGGCATTTGTGCATTAGCCATGTCACAAGCAATGTTTATTATATTAGCATAACTGCAAAGGCTGGGACGGAGGACAATTATTTTTTCATCTTATTGCTACCACTAACAGTTACCATTAACAATTTTAGCACCAAATTTTAATTTATCTCTGGAATAACCTTTGGTTTATGCCTGACCAATTTTAATATTATACCAGTTAGACCAACAGCATTATTGTAACGCAACTAATGTTGGGAAACTAATAATCATAGAGCAGCATGCTGAACCATATTGTGTTAATACTAATAAGTGTTACTTGAATCAAATTATTATTACCAGAACAACTACTATTCATCATCCGTCATTATGACTAATAACGCTGATTATTAATAACAACAACTGGTGATAAAAGTACTTGTCTATGACAAATTTTAATGTTATTAGGATAGTTTTGCAATCAGCCCGCTATGTGATCCAACTGCTGCTGTTTCAGCTTTCATAAGAAATACAGAACTGGTTAGCAAATGGAAAAAGTTCATTAACCATAACTTTTATAACATGTGATTGTGTTTACGAGTGAGTGAACATAGCTAGTTACCTGGAAATCTGACAGCTGCCGATGCACTTTTTCGACTAAAAGCAATATCTAAAACTTGTTCTGATAAAGTGTTAGTGTGGTGACATGGGAAAGTTACGTGTCGTTGTATTAACAAGAAATTACTCTACAGACTAGAATTATCTAAAACATCACAGACTAACATTAAGGAAGTTGTGCACTAACACAGTAACTAGGATTAAAAAATGTTTAACTGAATGATAATTATCAAAACTTACTAAGGATCAGCTGTAATATTTATTTAGTGTTGTTTTACTATTTTTACAGCAATAGTAAGAAAACAGCGCTAAAAAATTTAATTTTATATTAATAATAATTATAATAATACAATGATCATAAACACTAGGAGGTGTAATATTAATAAAACAACAATACTGAATAACTACAATATTACTTATAACATTATTATAAGCATTTATAACATTGTATTTAATAGTACTGTTTAGGATAAACAGTAGTAAAAGTCAATTTTATCTCAAAGAACTGACTGTAGCTTTTAAAATTTGTTATGATTATAATTATTATTATTAAAACCATTCTTCATCATCATTCACTGATGATAATAGTAAATAACCAAATTCTTTTTAATCTACTATTAGTACTACTTTTTGGTGATAATTCCCCCATTCATTACCATAATTATTAATAAAATTTTAGCTAATAAGTAACAATATTATTTATTATTGATACTTATTATAATTAATTATTATTATTATAATAATAATTGTTATTAATTAGTTAGCTTCTATTTGTTGTAACTAAAACAACACACTACACGGTATTTACTGTGTATGTATGTAGTGTGTCGTTTTAGTTACAACAGATAATAGAAGCAAACTAATTAATAACAATTATTTATTATCTTTTGAAAGTTTGTTGGTATAGTCAGTGACAGTCATATATATCATAATTATTATGATATATATGACTGTCACTGACTGTCACTATACCAACAAACTTTCAAAATAATAATAATTATAATAATAATAATAAATAAATATTATTTAAATAATAATAATCATCATAACAATAAAAATAATAACAAAACAATAATAATAATAGGATCGATCAGTAGCAACTGATCGTCGCCACTACGATTCAGTGCTCACATCAACCCAACTGCCATGAAAGATAAGTCATTATGCCAGGCAATGCATGTTCAGAGTGAGAACATGAAGATATTTTCTTTCACCTTTTCGTTTTCTTGACGGGTTTGCATTAAAACATAATAAACTGTGGCTAGCTAGACTAGCTTTAAGACCGAGTTGCATAGAATCTGCAATGAGGAGGTGGTAGGTGGAATGCCGTAAACCAATAAATTTCTTATAGTCTAGGCTAAACTCAGAGAAGACAATCCCACAACAAATACTTGAAATATCTTTGAAAAGACAACTCTCAACTCAAGCATCAACTAAAGTAATGGACAAATCAGGCCTGTTACCGTAATAAAAAAAAACATTCTAACTTCTAATTTAAATTTAAACTGCTAACTCGAAAATTGAAACGTTTAATAAATAATTTATTTTTTTAAAAGTTTCATTCTGTCTCACTTGCTACTCGAAAATGATGTTGTTGTCAGCAGAGTTAGAATCTCAGGCTACTCTTATAAATAACTGAGGAGTGCAAATGTGAGAGGTCGTGGCAATGCACCCAGCACCCTGGAAATAAGAAAACAGTGTTGTCAAACTCACAGTCTAGTAAGCTTAGTCGTATAGAGGTGGTCACTATTGTACGACTACAGAATCCCTACTGCTTGATTCTACTCTGGCCCTGTGCACTCCTATACTCTGCGGGATGCACTGATCCAATCATTTATTCTTATTTATGTATTATCCAACATTACGAGTCAAGTGCAGACAATCAAAGAGCAAAAAGATGCTCAATTTAACACTTGACCACTTGAGTAAGACTGATGCGAACATACAGGGTAGAGCTTTGTTACAGCTCGCAGATTAAAGTCCAGAAGACTTTCTTATTGACAATTTTTTTATTATGAAAAGAAAGATGACTTGCTGAATATGAATGCTTGTGCAAATAGGCTCCATGTTGTGTAACTAATCACTTGATGTGCACTGATACAGTGTGAAGTATGTGCGTACACTATAGTGGGTCTATGCAGATAAGATGATGCAGGTTACAAAAGATGTCAAGCAACGAAAACGTAATTTTTCACACTAGAATCAGTTCCAGAACATCGCAGGGCATATCCACATGTGTTATCGTTCTGCACAGCAATTATGTACCTTAGTATGTTTCTACTGGTTTTTTTCTTATTTTGTAGTTTCTTATCAACTGTACAACTTATGAAGTTCAAATTAGAGTTGTCTGCTCCCTCACAGAAATGGGATAACTCAGCCGATTTTCATCAAATGCTCTTTTTCATATGTTGCATACAGTCAGTTCTACCCTTATTTTCATTTTTTCCAGCTCTAAGATGCTTGAGCTTAAATTACCAGCCAGGCTCACAAGCCATAACTGCTGTAGACACAGTGTAACTGAGTACAGAGGGTATCATACATTAGATTGAGCTCACATCAAAGAGTCGATGTGTATTTTTATCTAACCCATTGCATGCCAATAGCATTGTATGCCAATAGATACGGTTCAATTCTGTTTAGTCATCCCACAAAATGCATATGAACAGCCATTATAATCTTTGGGCATTCGGTAGACAAAATCATTTGGTACAACGTACGAACATCTCATTACTAAAAGGGATGAAGTTTCAGCTTTGCACTGTCCAACATATGAGCCATATATTGACACAGTGGCAGTTTGTCCTACAGCAGTAGGCATTCCAGCAACGGTCCAGTATCCAATGTGAGATCCACAACTCTCTGACAGTGGACACTTGTCTAACATCATGTTCCCTGCTGCACCAGAAAATCTAAACCAAGGTCTGCGCTTGTATGTCATTTGTCGAGTGTCGCACTGCACTTTGCCTGCAACTGGCTTGATTTTACTTCCAACATGGTCTTGTCTCCAGGAATCTGTTAGGTTGACTGCTGTTTGGCACTCATTCGGTAGTGGCAATATTGTGGTGGCTAGTGGGGTGGTGGTTGGTGGGGTGGTGGTTGGTGGGGTGGTGGTTGGTGGGGTGGTGGTTGGTGGGGTGGTGGTTGGTGGTTTTTTAGTGGCTGGCCTCATGGTTGATAGTGCGAGAGTTGGTCTGGTATTTGGTGATTTGGTGGTTGAATTCGTGGTTGGTACTTTAGCAGCAGCTTTTCGCTGTCGACACTCCAACAACATTCTGATCTTTCTCTCAAACAAAATCGTCTCCACTTGCTCCTTAGACTTACTTACACCAGAAAGAGATTTTTTCTTTATCAGCTTTGTCTGACTACCTGGACATTCAGCTCTAAGCATCTCATGTACAATCTTTACCCTCTCTTTGAGCCTAAGAAACTCTCGATCGTCTGTGCCGTGTAAGAGTGGGTTTTGTTTCACTACAACGCAGTATATCTAAATATCAATTATATAATATAATTATATAATTAATATAATTATATATTCTGTCTCTTTAAAGCATCATGATGCTATAAAATAGAGAAATTAATCTGAGTCTCAAGTTAATGACTAAGAATTTTCCATCAGATCACAAAATGTAAATATTGTTCTAGCATTTGGGAAAAATGACCCATGTTTGTTTGAGACTTGTCGAGTCTTAAATGATACAATTCATTAATAGGTTGTTTAACAGTTTTACCCACATGGTTAAAAGCTATACCCCCATGGTTAAGAGCTATACCCACATGGTTAAGAGCTATACCTACATGGTTAAAAGCTACACCCACATGGTTAAAAGCTACACCCACATGGTTAAGAGCTATACCCACATGGTTAAAAGCTATACCCACATGGTTAAAAGCTATACCCACATGGTTAAAAGCTACACCCACATGGTTAAGAGCTATACCCACATGGTTAAAAGCTATACCCATATGGTTAAGAGTTATACCCACATGGTTAAGAGCTATACCCACATGGTTAAGAGGTATACCCACATGGTTAAGAGCTATACCCACATGGTTAAAAGCTATACCCACATGGTTAAAAGCTATACCCACATGGTTAAGAGCTATACCCACATGGTTAAGAGTTATACCCACATGGTGAAGAGTTACACCCACATGGTTAAGAGCTATACCTACATGGTTAAAAGCTATACTCACATGGTTAAGAGCTATACCCACATGGTTAAAAGCTATACCTACATGGTTAAAAGCTATACCCACATGGTTAAAAGCTACACCCACATGGTTAAGAGCTATACCCACATGGTTAAAAGCTATACCCACATGGTTAAAAGCTATACCCACATGGTTAAGAGCTATACCCACATGGTTAAGAGCTATACCCACATGGTTAAAAGCTATACCCACATGGTTAAGAGCTATACCCACATGGTTAAAAGCTATACCTACATGGTTAAAAGCTATACCCACATGGTTAAAAGTTATACCCACATGGTTAAGAGCTATACCCACATGGTTAAGAGTTATACCCACTTGGTTAAAAGCTATACCCACATGGTTAAGAGCTATACCCACATGGTTAAAAGCTATACCCACATGGTTAAAAGCTATACCCATATGGTTAAAAGCTACACCCACATGGTTAAAGGGTATACCCACATGGTTAAAAGCTATACCCACATGGTTAAGAGTTATACCCACATGGTTAAGAGCTATACCCACATGGTGAAGAGCTATACCCACATGGTGAAGAGTTATACCCACATGGCTAATTACTTGCTGCGGGTTTGAATACAGAACTTTTTGGTATGACCCGTAGAAATTTTAGTCTTTAACTCTGCTTCAAAAGTGACAGAGAAGTAAAATAATTGTTTACCAACTTTAAAACAGACACATAGTATATCAAAAGCTGATGAGAGTCGCTAACTGCATAAACCAAAACAAAAGAACAGCTGAAACACAAAATTTATAAAAAATTTGAATGGATCTAGACAGGAATGAAATTCAATAGGAATAAATACGAACACACAAAGTAAGGCAAGCACCTTCGAGAATAAACGTCGGCTATACTATGACAATAATTATTGTGATTTCTATTCTCGGAGTCAAAATTTCTTATTGACAATTTACAGAACAGAGTTTCAGTGTTCCTCTCAAGAGCTACTAGTTGAATAAATATAAGAAGAATCAAACCTCTTTGATTGAATGTCGATACAGTAAATTATTTCTCACTTGGAAAAATTGTTGCCAAAACATTTTTTTTATTGCAGAGTTGCCATTCTTTTCAAGTCTGGTCCAGGTCTTGAGATGTTTATTCAAAAAAGTAGCTATATATTTTTTTCAACTCAGTTTGCACTCATTTCTGTCATGTCAATGCCTCAACTTTGGCATCATGAGTTCTCTCCAGAGAAATTTATACTTGAATGATTTTTATGATTTGATTGATACTTACAGTCCTCATAGTTAGTGTAGAGATGTGAATAGTCTTTAACCTTAGAATCAAAGAAAGTTTCACAATCGGTGCTAGAGAATACAGCTAGCAGAACTAGTGCTAGTGCTGATAGCATGTTAAAAGCTTATGATTTAATCTATACAGTATCAACTAACATACGTTGTGTGCGTAGTGTGGTATTGTATTGCCATATCTACCACTAATATTGTTGTGCCATATCTACCAAGAATGTGCATTTTGGTATTGTAATGACGCAATATGTTTGTATGCAAGTGTGTAGTGCGGGACTATGTTGTTGTATCTACCAATAAAATGCAGTGTGGTATTGTAGTGTTCTATTCAGTATTGGTGAATAGTGTGGTACTGCAATACACATGATATAGCCATTGTGCGTTAATTTCTCATCAATAGTATAAGACATAACAGGTAAATTAAGACACAAAAAATTAAAAATCAAAAGTAAGCCTTCTAGACGTGGTTGTGTGTCATGTGTGAACTAGCAGATGCCATGTTTGCTTGACAAACAGTTAACTGGAGAGATGTTGTTTGTTATTCAAAAACTTTTCATTTTGATAACCAGTTTATATGTCAAAAAGCAATAAACACACAAAAAATAAAATGAGTTTAAGTCAAGAAAAAGTAAGTTTAAATTTTATGCATTGATGACTGTTTATAGAGTTGCTTCAATTCAATTTAGTTATCCCACAAAATGCTTATGAACAACCAGTGCAATCAGTTGTCATGCTGTATAAGTTGTCATTTGGTACATTTTTAAAACATTTGATTACTGAAAGTGGTAAGGTAAGCCATTGACAGTCAGCAGCAAGGGAACCATGTACTTCAACATTAGCTTTGACTTCTACCATGGAAGGCATTACAGCATCAGTCCAGAGCCCACCACGTGCACCACAACTCTCTGACAGTGGACATTTGTCTGAAATCATGTTTCCTGCTGCACCAGAAAACCTGAACCGAGGTTAAGTGTCATTTCTGTGGTATCACACTGGGGCCCTCCATATGTTGGCTTGATCTCACTTCCTGTGTGTTCTTGTCTCCAAGGCGCTGTCAGATTGATTGCTGTTTAACCCTTTTGGTTGGCCTAATCTGTTAGTTGATGGTGCAGGTGGTGGCGGTGTGGTTGTTGAAACAGTTATTGATTGGATTGCCATGATGGTAGTTGGTTGTGCTGCAGTGGTGGTATGTGGTTGTGGTGGTGGTTGGTGGTTGGTGGTGCTGTGGTGGTGGCAGGTACTTTAATAGCAGCTTTTCTCTGTCGACACTCCATCAACATTCTAATCATTCTCTCAAACAAAATCGTTTCCACTTGCTCCTTAGACTTACTTACACCTGAGAGAGATCTTTTCTTCATCATTTTGTCTGACTACCTGGACATTCAGCTCTAAGCATCTCATGTACAATTTTTGCTCCCTCTTTGAGCCTGAGAAACTTTAGGTTGCCTGTACCGTGTATGAGTGTTGTGTGTTTTACTACAATGCAGTCAAATACTAAACATATACTTTATGCGTGCAAATTATATTTAGGTTTATTAACCCTAATGTAACGTGGAAAGCTGGGTTTGAGACTTAATGAAGTCTTTTTTGAGCCAACCTATGGGTAAACAATATGTTTTGTTTAAGAAATTTGAAAAAAGAGAAACTTAGTAAAACTCAAATTAACTCAGAACATCACAACTTTAATATTTCAAGAACTGGAATATTAAATAATATTATTAAAATCATAGCCATGATCATGTGCTACAACGTGTACAGTGAATGTAAAAGAGTGACAGCATATGTTGGTAAAGTTATTTATGTAGAAAATGGTTTGAGAGTTCTTGAGTACAGTTTGCAAATTAATAAGCTTCTGTGTGATTGAAACATGTGAGTTTGTTCTTCCAAGGAACCTACAGTTTACTTAACTTAAGAAAAGATTACCATAGTGAAGCGGAGCCAAAGAGACAGGCTTGACTGAAACACACAATCACAGAGTGTAATACACAGTACATGACTTGTAAGATGAAATTTAAATGATCTTATTTCTATTTACAGGTTTCTCACTCACCATCATCATGCTTGTATAGAGATATGAATAGTCGTTAGGCTTGGAACCAGAGATAATTTTACAGTTGTAGGTAGAGAAAACAGCTGGTAAAACTAACACAGGTAACATGGTGCAAATAAGTCTACTCACTTCCTGTGCATGTATTGTTGTATGTAATATGCAAATATCTTCCTGCCTATATAACGGTTGGAACTTCTGTACCTCATTGCATTCATTCATTGTGTCTTGCCAATCACTCTAGTGTATAGCCACCCTAGGACTTTGGTTTCTAATGAATAAAGCCATTATTCAAACAGCACTCTGTGAAGTTTGCCTGAGCCGTTGGCTCTGTGCTTGCCAACTGATCCGGCAGGAACTATCATAGTTTTCATTGTCATATCGGCACAGTGTCCCTCTGGAGAGAGGTACAATACTCGAGATTAGTGGATTTTCATGGTAACCAGACCAAAATCTATTATAGTATACAGTGTGTTACTATCTTCCACTCTTAAGAGTGTGGTACTGTAATGTTGTAGCTACCACGAGTGGGTGATGTGGTATAGTGGAGCTACATCCTAGGCTATCATTTAGCTGTTATCCAGAAATGTCTCAGCAGTTTTTAAAGTGATAACAGGATATCATGAGGGATACCTCCTAGATGCTGGCAAAGACGCAGGAGTAGTCTTATTAGTATCAGTCTCAGTGTTGCCTGTGAGCAAACAGCTGCCATTTTGGTTGAGAAAATTATTAACTTCTTCATCTTTTCGAGTCAATCTATTCAAAAACTAAAAACTTGATAAAAAACTAATAGGCTTTTTCAGCATATTGAACTATTCATTACTGCAAGTTATATCCTTTCGAAAACAAAATTGCAAGTTAGTTATTTTGAACAACGATTCTTTGTTAGGATAAGAGCGAATCTAACTTTAAAAAAAAAAATGTTGACATTGGTATTACAATGGTATCAAAATTAACCAAATTGAACTTTTTTAATAGCATTATGATAGAAAATGATAGAGTGCATTAAAATATACCAAATATCCTTCAAAGATGACTGTGACAGTTTTTCTCGAGAAATCATGTGGCCCGGGCTACAACTTACATGCAACTGAAGCGCTATTAACTAAATATATAATGTTGATTTGGTTTCATTATTATAAATGGTGAAAATTTTTGATTGACCAACTTAATAAACTATTTAAACAAAAGCTAAAACAGTCATCTCAAAATTTCAACACCAAAAGTATTATTCTAAAAAAAGAGATTAAACTTTTACTCCTTAAAACTTTCTGACCAACTTGTTAATTTTACCACTGAAAACGGCGATTATGACACTAATAACTGTTTTAGCAGAGTTGTCTTTTATACCACAGACAGACAATTGTGTTGTAAGTTTGGATTTTCCTTTTTTTTGGAGGAAGTAACCATGCTGATTCTGTCATTTGGTGCTGGAAGTAGGAGCAACTCCTTACAACTGCGAGTCAGTATTTTCACACTTTCCAAACTGCTAATGATGGTTTCGCAAAGAAAAGTCTTTAGGGTTGAAGGTTGCCTAAAACTTTCACATATAATGGCAGATGTTGGATGTTAATTGATGGCAACATCTGTAAACCCATGTTTGTTCACCCAATTTTTATTAGATTGCAACACAACCAATCCTTACAAGTGAACCACAAGCTGTACAGGTTTTTCTTTTCATTCTATAATGTATTTGCCATGCCCGTTCTGTTGGCTGGGGTTTTACTAGATAGCAGATAGTTGGTAATGGATTTTGACTCTTACCAACAGAGACACCATTGGTAAGTGTCCATTACAAGTTTATAAGCTCGCATATCTCACAAAAGCCTGTTGTGCCATCAACTATTCCACTGTTTGGGCATCAAATATTATTTGCGTTTAATATTATTCACAGCAGCAAATGTAGATAGTAAACCCGTTTTATAACAAGCTTTCGAAAATGCTTTTGCAAGGCAAATTATTGCCCACTCAGAAACAAATCTTTGGCAGATTTTTAAATAACTCTTGTGCTGATAGATGACTATATACAATTAAATAACAGTATTAGAAGGACACTCAATTTCAAATAAAAAATGAAAAGAATTAGTTAGTGAATAACTTGTATTAACTTGCTTGTGGTGGACAACATGCACTGCATAAATTTAAGGTGTTATATATCAATGTCATATGTATACTTCTATATTATGTATCGCACATCAGCAAGTTTGATTCAATTCAGTTTAGTCATCCCACAAAATGCATACGAGCAACCTCTAAAATCCCTCACCATACGGTAAACAAAATCATTTGAAACATCGTATGAACATCTCATTACTGAAACAGTAAAGGGATAGTAGTAGCAATATCCACGAACTGAAGCCTGTGCTGTAATATTAGATGCTTGTGCCACTTTGGAAGGCATTGCAGCACCAGTCCATATTCCTCCTGTAGTACCACAACTCTCTGTGGCAGGACAATTGTCTAACATCATGTTTCCTGCAGCGCCAGAAAACCTAAACCATGGTCTGCCATTATCCGTCATCTCTCTAGGGTCACACTGGTAGTCACCATCTGCAGTTGGCCGGATCTTGCTTCCATTATGGTCCTGTCTCCAGGTTTCCACCAGTTCGATTGCAGTTTGACACTCAATTGGTTGACCTGATCTATTGGTTGATGGTGCAGGTGGTGTCGGTGTGGTTGTTAGAACGGTTGTTGGTTGGATTGCCATGGTGGTGGAGAGTGATGTTTTAGTGGCAGCAGCATTTCGCTGTCGACACTCCAACAACATTCTGATCATTCGTTCAAACATAATCGTCTCCACTTGTTCCTTAGACTTACTTATACCAGAGAGAGTTCTTTTCTTTATCATTTCTGTCTGACTACCTGGACATTCAGCTCTAAGCATCTCATGTACAATCTTTACCCTCTCTTTGAGCCTGAGAAACTCTAGATCGTCAGCACCGTGTATGAGTGGGTTGTGTTTTACTACAATGCAGTCAAGTACTAAAAAAGCATATCACCACTACAACTAGTGATTCTTAACAAATCTATAGCTTAGAGCCATCCTTCAATAAAAAGATAGCCCTACAACCAACTACTTCAGCTTTTAATGCAATCATGGCAGCAAAAATGTCACCACTACGCACCATTTGGCACAACGTTAAGTCTTCGTTAAAGTTGGAGGTAAGTGGGCCCACTGGAATCACTGTTCTCTAAGTGCATTTTCACAGTGGTCACAAGTATTTACACTCGTGTAAACTTTTTAACAAAGAGTGAGAAACATAACTAAACAAAAAATTTGGAACGCAAGGAAAAAAATATGTTCAATCTCGTGGAAGTTGTTAAAATAATTTCCTCACTTATGGTCAAGTCAACTATTGTATCTACGTTGAAAAGTAGGACAAAATCTAAAAGTAAAATCTGTTTATTACAGTTTTTAGACCAAATAACAAAAGCAAATGTTTGCATAAAATTTACAAAAGATATTAAATAAAAGTCAAACATATGGGAAAACGCTCAAGCACAAAAACTATTTGGTACATAAGAAAACACAGACTCATACAACATGTATGAATGAGAAATTTGACTTTTTTCCAACTTGATGAAAACAATAAAAGATATATCACTCACAATCATCATACTTGGTGTAGAGATCTGAATAGTCTTTAGCATTAGAGCCAGAGAGAACCTCACAATTGTAGATAGAAAACACAGCTTGTAGAACTAACAAAGACAGCATCCTTACTGCAATCTTACCTTCACAACTGACCTTCAGTTGTTGCACTGCAATACCTTATTAACTGAAGAGTGGGGTACTGTACGAGTGGCACAGTGAAACTGCATAACCTCAGTCTATCTGAGAAGACTCAATAACTAGCCAATACTGTCCAAGGCGAAAAAGATAAGCCTGCACAAAATAGAGAGGCCTCTTTCAGGTTATTTCTTTCTACAGCTACCCTGATCATCCTCACCACATCACATCCACAGTCCTGATCAATAATTGATTTAAAGCTTTAATCACTCAAAGAAAATGAAAGCCCCAAAGTGGGAATAGCGTAAAAAGTAAATGAAAAAGTATGACATCAGGTCTTTTGTAAATGGCATCAAGCTCCATGGATCCCTACCGACAAAGATGAAAGCCTACAAAGTTAGCAACAAGCACAGAAAAGCTCAGTAAAGAGTCCCACTTTCCAACCAAATACCGAAAAATAAATATTAACAGAATTTCTATCGCCTAATTTGTGCCATTAATCAGCAGGTTCATAAAATATTTTTATAACGACTGTGAATCTGCATCAAATAAAGTTGTAAACAATTTTTTCACATTATATAAAAGAGATCTTTCACATCAAAGTGTACTGAAGGATATGTGATGGAAAAGTGGTTTTTGTACCAAGCTCTATAGGTATTCTACTCTCCTTGAGTACGCTTTATTTTTAGAAAATATTTTTTTGCAGTTGGGGACTTGCGAAAGATAAGTTTTGAGAGTTTTAAATTTTCCATCAGATGTACAAGATAAAGCTATCACTTACGCAAACATCATATGTACATTATTATCATCAAGTTTTGCGACAGAAAAGATGTGAAATCACATCTGTTAAGTGTCCTACCAAAGCCTCTCTTCTTACAGACTGTATAAATGGTAGCTTCTGCCATGATTTTTAAAAAGTTATTGAGAGAAGATAAATCCTACTCAAACTCCAGGGGCTTGGCTGAAGAGCTATGACCGGAGATTTATTTAATGAGAGGTTTGAACTAGAAGAATGAGTGTAATCTTTGAATGAGTAAACCTTATAAGCCAAGCAGTGTTGAGGGCAGACAGTTTGTTGATGTCTCATAGCACAGGAATTAATGCTACTGGCTAATGTAATTTTCTTGATGCTTTTTTAAATGACTCGAGCAAAAATGCATATAAGCCAATTCATCTTTACCAACCAGCAACCAATCTTCTTACATTATATTATATAGCATCAGAAGTTTTAATTAATCGGTGACTTTTTGCTGAAACATACTAAAGGCTACTTAGATAGCATTTTGATTCATTGTATTTTTTCTAAACACAAAAAAAACAACAAAAGCAGCCCTTTCAAGAATTTACTATTTCTTGAAAAACTATCAGCTGATAAATTTTATTATTTCAAGTGAAACAAATCATAAAACAAATAAATTTACTTGCAACTGAAAGTTATTTGCTGCTTTTGTTGCAAAGAAGACAACTCCAATGATCCGCTTAAATTTCCAAAAGATTTATTTGCACTCACAGCAGATTTGATTAGGTGATTGATTATACAACAAATGAAATTGTATGCTATCTTTTACTAACTCATTATCATACAATGCTGTTTTATTTTGAAGTGAAATATAATGGGAATAACTCCCACAGAAGCCCTAAACCAAAACTTGAAACCATTTGAGATGAAACTACACCTGTCTTTCATTAAAGCCTGGAAACTTGCTAAAAAAGCATGTACCCAAATGAAAGCATGTAAAGGTGCAAAGGAAAGGAGTAGATTCTGGTAAACGCCCTTGACATAGAGAGAAGAAAATATCTTGTAGACCAATCACCAGACCTAAACTTACTAAAAGACTAAACTACTAGCTATTATTGTACATGGGCAATGCAAAGCATTTATAGATGGTTTCACGCAATAACATTAATAGAATCTTTTTATTTTCGATATCCTAATTCTGGTTTTCTAGTGAATTGAGGATACCAATAATCTAATGTTGGTGAATGCGATTTCGTTTTAAGGCAATGCTGATAATAACTGCAAACCGAAAGCACATTAGCAATAGAAACAAACCAGAGCTGACATACGGGTTCCTCACGTTTTAAATCAAAGCAACACGATCAGTGATGAAAAATTAACTATGATTCATAATTGAACAATACCAACCTTTACTAATGTTTTAGCTACTTCCTGTTTTATGCGTCTTTTTAATCTACGAATTTAGATTTTAAAAGTGATCATAGTTTCATTTACTTTTACATATTCCGATTTTGCCACACGTAGTCTGACAACTTTTTTAGGCAATCACTTTGAATCAAAGGACAACGCCCATTGCATACAATGCATCGGCGATTGCTGAAGCCTGCAGCAGCAGTGTGGCAATATTTACGAGGCACCATAAAAAAATAGTAAAATTTTTACTTTGACCAGTTTTCACCTAAAGGTAACAACTATGCATAAACCTTTGAGAGCTAAATATTGCTACACTTGCTTTCCTGTTTCAAGCACAAAAATATGATGAAGTTTTGATATTTTAAAATTATCAAGTTGATATTATCGGGCAAGTATTTGCAATTTTTAAATTATGTACCGAAATGAAACTGTCTAAAAGACTATTAATTTGATTGTGTCTGTTTCAGGCAGCCGATATAAGAATGCAAGATTTGATATATAATGATGTACTGGGCTTTAGTGTGCAATGCATACAACATTTCAATATACATTATTGCAATGATATTAGCTGTTTATTGCAATTACTAGACATAGAATAAGTATAATAGTAAATAAAATATAAAAAAAAACAGGTAATGTTATGAAGGTACAGCAAAAGCAAAGCGCAGGGTGTTAAAGTAGATTATTGCAGAAGATATGTCTGGCTGAGTTCTGTATTTAGTTCTCTGCTATGGTGAGTCCTTTGTCCTTGAAGAACTTCTTGGCATCTTCTATTTGAGATTTCAGCTCCTGTGCAGCATCGTTACAGTCATTGAAGGTGAATGTTCTGTACAGTACTATAGCGGCAGAGATAACTCCAAATAAAGCTATACAATATACTGGTAGAAGCTGGATGTGAATAAACGGTACGTCCTTGCACGCGGGAACCTTTTCAGTAAGCATCGCATACCTGTAAAATGTGAATAGGTTTTTTATATTTTTGAAAATAATTATTTCTTCAATAAAATCTGTTGAACACAAATCAGAATGTTTGAATAAAAGCCTAACTTTGTGCCAAAACCTTCAACTTCCAAATAAATGGTCGGCAACAAACTTATTTTCTTTTACCAATTGGATTTTTCCTACATCGCAAAAAGAAAACACTTAATGCACACAATTGGGAGTGCGACTGTCTTTTTCAACAATTATTCGGTCCTGGAAACACGGAGCAATCCACGGTAACGCTTTCAAATATATATGCGGTTGATGTAAGTTTTTTCCAAAAAAGTAGCTAATCAGTCAATGACCCATCCTGATAAGTCATTCAAACCAAAGTTGAAACGTCCGTTTCATAACGCCAACATCAAATTTTTTGTTTAATGAGAAAACATTTTTACAGCCCTACAAATTTTTCCCATTTTTTTTAGTATTTTTACCAGAAATAGTTATTTGCCATAATTGTGGGCTTAATGATTGCTTTGACTGGTGGTGTCTTCTCAAGCAGATAACTGGAGTGTGAAACTAAAGTTGTCTTTATTTTAAAAAACGAATGCATAAATTTAGCCATTCGTTCCTCAGAAACTCTAACGACTCCTGGCGTATGTTCTCATATGAGCGCAGTCCCTATTGAGACATTTTTGTTAGGAACAAATCTCTTCTTTCTCAACTTCCGCTGACTAATTAAAAATTCAACTTATTTAAAGTCGACTTTTCCTTTTACTTTAGGTCTCAAAAAATTGATTACTCCCTAAAAAGATATTACGACTACTCAACTGTAGTGACTAATTTTAAAATATACCATTGAGCTCAAGTGCTTCATTACTGCATATATCAAACACATGTGATGACATTAAATGTTATTTCAATTGAACCTCTGCCAGCTTGTGGCAGAAGGTTTTACTGACTGGATCTTCTGGAAGAATAGGTACTCCAGCATAACACGGAGAAAGCTACTTGTATTACGGTTTCTGGTTTGTTATGAAATTTTATCGTTTTTGATAGCCGATCAAAAAGCTGCAAGTTTATCGTTATTTGCAACCAGAGTTTTAAAACGGGATGAAGTCATTTCCAACCGTTTGAATAAATAGTTAACACTAAAAACAAGTGGTTAAAACTGCATAAATTAAAGATCTAGCACTTACTTCTATGTAGAAATTTTATTACCCTTCAAAGAAATCAATTTTATAAATGTGACTGAATGGAAATAAATGAATTTTAACCCAAAATATATTCAGCATTTCCTGCAACTCCACCTGATTGTTTGCTCAAGAACCCTGCCTCCTTGAAATTTCAAGAAAGAAGGAAAAATGTAATTTGCACGGAGAGAATAAAGATTACAAAACTACGCTATGCCAGGGTACATAATTGTTTGCATCCATTTCTAATCAACCTGTTATAATCAAACAAGCAGCAATCAAGTCATTTGGCAATCCAGCTTCAATCAACCAACAAAAATACTCCACTTGGTCATAAGTTTACTAAATAGCTATATGCAAAGCGGTGACAACAGTATCAGAATACGATATTTAGACGTAATAATTAGTGCTGAGGAGGGGAGCACATATATATTTCAACTCAACCTACCAAAGAGCTAGAAATACAGCTGCAGCCATCAGCCATTGTTGTAGTTTAGTCATAGTTCAACCTACAAGGATACAGCATAGACTAGAGAAACTTTAAACCAACTTCAAATATCGCCAACTACATGTATGTTATCTCAAAAACTTTAACATGAAACTTTACAACACCGCTAGAGTTTGAAATGGTTTAGCCAACATTTCTCAAGTACTGCTATTGATATTTCACTCAAGAAAACCTCTTGACAAGCCAAATGGAGCAGACATTTTGGAACTTTATATGGTTAAAGCATAAAAGCTTTATTGTGCAAAATAAACTGAATCCAGCCCACACACTTTCTCATTGCTGAGGTCTTTTTTCAAAAAAGACATGCCTGTATCAAAAAACCTCTCAGCTTTTACTTTTGTAAAGAGATGAAACTGTATTGAAAGACTGAAGAAAAACTAGAAATACTGATAAACGGATTGTTTAAAGAAAATTTACCATTATTTGGTTACATTTACTAAGTTTCTGTATCACATTAAAGTATCGCCAAAAATTTTATGCTTTGTTATTGCTAACCATTAGTGACAATGACATGTATTTCCATAACTGAAAATTTTATTGGACTGAAGCACTTCAGGCTAGAAGACGTCACAGAAACAGCTGCGGTCAATGTGCTGTTTAGTGCATTGCCACTAGCATTGCTGGCTGTTGTTTTTTCATTATTATAAATTTAGTATATTATTTTTTTTAAACAATGTATAGGAGTAAGTGAATAAAACATTTATAACAAAGTTGGCTGTTGGCAAATCTGTGTGATGACAAGGGACTTTTTTGATTTTTTAAATACTCCTGCGTGACTAATTTTTCAATGACTTGGGGACAGAAGCTGCTAGAAGCAAAATTTTAAAAGGTATAAAGAAGAAACAATATTCTGGCTTGGTTTAGCCAATCATTGCACTGCCTATATAGCTGCAGAGACAAAAAAATTTGGTTTGAGAATGCATCGCAACCCGACAATTTCCTATTGTGCCTTGGCCCTTTAAGATTTCAATATATGTCATTTAAATTCTCTGTTATTTTACCTACCCAATGGTATACTATTTATCATAGAGCAATCACAATATGTAGACAAAAAATAATTTTACTTGAAAGCCATTTACAAAAGAATAACAAAAAACTTCATGTCTTACTATTAGCTAGCTTCTGCGACCGTATTGCATACGCATCGTCACACATCACTGATTTGGTTTTACTATAACAACACCATTATCAGCAATGCTTGACAGTGGAACCTAAAAAGACCTGGTTTTTCAAGCAAAGGTACTTTTTCTTAATTATATTTATGAGGCAACCACTGGTGTGACACAGATAATTTTTGCACCAATGAATGGACAACAAATTGGTCTAAAAGCTGATGCTTTATTTCCATTTAAAAACTACACTTGTGCTAGGTATTATGGCAACTAGACTGATTGTCGAATGTCGACAACCTGAATGGCGAGAAAGTTGGATTGCTTGTCGACAATTTTGACCAGATTGTCCACTAGCCTAGTTAGGATGTCGACAAAGCATGAATTATTACACCAACGATAGTCAGTTACACTGTGCACTTTTCAGCTTTTTGCAAATAAAGTACATTGTATGGTAAAAGAGGGGAATAAATCATTTGGAAAAGTTATTTGAAGCCGTATTCTAAGTTTTGATCATTTTACGGTACTCTCTCATTGATTACTTTTTGTGAGCAATGAATATCATTAGTGCTTTCATACATAACATTAGGAGTTATTTGCACTAATTAAAGAAGACAGCTACCACTTTTGGTCTTTTCGATTACGTTTTACATTATTTGATTTGTGGCCACATATGCAGCAGTGTAATGATACAAATCTTTTTAACCATGGTCATACAAGTCTGTAATTGGGGGAGTAGCTGTCACAAGGTTGATGCAGGTGGTATGCTAAATAGCCTTGCGACAAGTGGAGGGAGGGGTAAAGTGGGCTTTAAAATCTGTAAAAGCAAAACAAATGTCAAAAAATTACACAGCAGTTTTCCGCAGCAAAAAAAAACAATATTTGCAAGAAACCAAACAAACATACTATGATCCGTGCTATCACGCTGCAATACCTATGCTAAGAAATTTTTCATCGTGTGATCCAGTCTCACATTTTGTCACCTGATGATCAGAAATCAATTGAACAGCAGAAGATTACTTAATTTTACTTTGTGTAACCTCCGTAGTGTGTCAGTTAATTGTAATGTCCCAAATACATTGATTACTGGACAGTCTAGACATCTTCATGGCACTCCAGAGATGATTTTTCCAATTATGACTGTCATGGACACTCATGGTATCACCAAAGCCCTGGGTATCACAACACCACCGCATAGTACATCCATACCATTTACTTTATCTAAATCATGATTCTTCTATAATACTCTGAAGCACTTACGAGCATTTTTAGTAGAGATTGGCTGACTGAAGTTCTTCCCATATTAATGACTTTATTAGAAAGAAAGAAGCTTATTGGGCTGAAAAATTATGAGATGTCCTCCACTGTAGAGTTTGAAGTCAGAAATGGTCGCCAAAAAAAGCTGATGATTGTCTAGAAATACTCTGTGGACATCGAGGTCAGCTATTCGACCAACTGGTCAAAGTTGTCGCCAGCCGAACTTGCTTTGGCTCCCATCGATCCAACTTTGTCGCCACCTAGGTTGTTGAAATACCGGTTTTTGACAACCAGTCTAGTATTCTACTAACTTATTATTATTTCATAATAATAACAATTATTATTACTACTACTATTGTACAGGGTTTCTGAGTCGGGTAGTGAGTTACTGGTAGCATTCACCTGTGCCAGACCCCAGGCTGCTGTTTGTCTGTATATGATCACTAACCGCTTATAGCAATGCCTGCCCAGCATAGTCCGACTAGCTGGGTATTAGATTGTCTAGAGTATTGGGCCTTTACAGGCCGACACTTTTTAGTCGTACTGGGCAATTGCAGAGCAAGTATTTTTTGGAGCTTGTAATCAAGAAGTAATGAAGTAGAGTTGAGTATTTTATATTCCGTATAACGCCTGGCTGAGCTCTTCTCCTGTTCTGATTTACTGGGAGCTCTAGCCAGCTTATAAAAAAGAGGTTACATACATAACAATCTTTTGTGACATAATCTGTCAGCCTTAGGTGCTGACAGGAAATGAATAGCTTGGTTACAGAAGTATATAAAAGATCATAGATATGAACAAAGGCTGCTTGAAATGCAGCTACATCACATGAGCTTTCCTTTGAGCCCATGTGACTGCTTAGAGTTAATAGAGATTGATAGTTTCCTTCAGGTGGCACAGCAGACACAAGTCATTTCTATTACACTATTGAGAATAATAAGTCTTAAGAAGAACATAAAAAAATGACAATAACAACAATAATTATTATCAATTTAAATTCTCTGTTATTTTACCAACCCAGTGGTATCCTCTTTACCGCAGAGCAATCACATTACGTAGTAGTAGACATAAAATAATTATTATAATAATAATAATAATTATTTCATGTCTACTACTACATAATAATAATGTGATTGCCCTACAATAAATAATAAGCAACATCTACAAATGTTCGTTGTGTTATATTTGTGCATTATGTAGCTATTGGATTAGCGAAGGTTAAGGGTAGCTAAAGGATTGTGGGTAGCTGGAGGGGATTAGAAAGCTAGGAAAACACTTTTGGAGTGACCACACTGGGTGGATGTTGTGTTCTGCTGGAACTGATATATATACCCAATGAGTGATTCAACATGGCGTCGTACGCAAAAGGGAAGTTGTTGTATACTCAGACTATTGTGTTTCATCGTCTTGTGAAAGGAGTATTGAAGGGTTTGTGGTAATAGTGAAGGTCGGGGTGGATTTATTATTCATTAACGCCGTTGTTATAGGACTGGTGCCAGTTGGTAGTGGTGAAGGTGAGTGTTTATTATTTGTTTGTGGTGGTGCATTACAACTGTTGTTGTTGAAGGATACAGATTTGTAAAGAAGTTGGCATTTATTTCACCAGCTTTTAAGGTCAGTGTTGCCGAACACTTCAGGTTAGTGAAGTATGGCCTTGGGATTTGATTTTAATGATTTTCCTAAGTTAGTTATCAGTCCTGATGACACTTACGGTTCATGGAAGGCATAGCTAGATGAATTTGAGCTTAGTGTGGAGATGGTTACCTTTAAACTAGGGAAGGAAACAGTAAATCGGGGGAAAACAAGATGTTTTCAAGGGGAGAATGAAATTGTTGGCTTTATTGCATGCCATTGGTCAAGGAGGTAGAGATGCCCTAGAGCATGGGTGCCCAACCTTTTTTTCAATTAGGCCAAATTTTCATTATCCACCTTTCTAAAAGGCCGCCAAATGATTTTATACAAATATGAATACTTCGGCTGTGTAAAGTTTGTAACTTTTATTCTTTTTAAGATGACATACATCTGAGTAAATGGCTATTTAATGAGATGGCTGACATTGTATAGTGGCCAAAAGAGTCCTATAATCTTGTTGTATATCTGAGGCAGAGATATGCAATATATTGGTTAGGTGAGAGTCAGTTAGTCGAGATCTGAATCTGTTCTTTGCGTAACCCATTTTAGAGAATAACTGCTCACAGCGGTATGTGCTGCTGATCATGCGGCCAGCGAACTCTCTGATTCTTGGATAGTTTTTTGGTGGTATGCTGGTGCAAACAGAGGGGAATAGATTGAGTCATTTTTTAGTTGTATGACCTCTACTTTCAGGTTGCGTGGCACATCAACACGTGTTATGGCTGAGAATGCGCAGATATCTTCTCCAATGTTTTTAAAATCCATGAATCTATTTTCAAATTCATCTCTCAGCTCATTCAGGAAGGTTTTATATCGATGAAACACCTCAGGATCTTCATCAAAACCTGCGTGACTTGCCAGTGTTGGAAAGCTTTCAGTATCAATGTCGTGCCGATCAAAGTCATCTATCCGAAGCGCCAACATTCCATCAAACTCACCCACATGATGATACAGATCCGATATAAGCTGATTTTTGCCTTGTAACTTTGTGTTGAGTTGGTTTAGATGTGTGAGGATGTTAACAAGAAATGCGAAGTCATTGGGGAATTCTGGATCTCTGAACTCTGGTAAATCTTTGCCCTTGGATTCACAGAAAGTTTGGATTTCAGTTCTCAGTTTGTATGTTCGTTCCATCATCTTTCCCTTCGACAATCACCTTACTTTCGCAAAGTATGGGACATCCTCATATTTTGCGTCTAATTTTGAAAGGTATTCCCTGAATTGCCAGTGTTTGAGACCTCTGGATCTGATAAAGTTCACCGATTCTTTTACTACCTGCATGACGTTCGACATGCCGAGAGTTTTTGCTGCAAGATTCTCCTGATGAATAATGCAGTGCAAAGCTGGTGGCCGAGGGACAATGTTGTCAGCTTCCATCTTGCCAAGTAGCAGTTTGGTGAACACCAAGTCTCACTCCCTTCATAGATGGTGCTCCATCAGTGATGATAGCACTCAGCTTTGCTAGATCAAGTCTTTTCCCTTCAATAGCAGCCATTACCTCATTGTAAATATCTGTCCCAGTTGTGGTGCCTTTCGTACTTCTCAAAGCTGACCAATTCTCTGTGACATTCAGACTTTTATCAACACTACGAATAAAGACTGAAATCTGTGCGGTATCAACCATATCTGTCGACTCATCGAGCAAAAGTGAGAATGCCACCATATCTTTGATCCTATCCTGCAACTGCACCTGAATATTGTGACTCAGTTGTTTTGTTCTGCGAGTTATAGTCATGCGGGAAAGAGATATTTTCTTGAAAGACTGCTTATCCTTCTCAGTATCACAAACATTATCAGCAGCGATCTCTATGCATTCTTTTATCATATCGCCATCCATAAATGGTTTACCTGAAAAACTTAATTTTCTACCTTATGACATCGTTGCGTCTGTGTGTGCAGATAATTTGTACATCCATAAATTTTCTGGGCCCTGATGAGTCAATCGAAAACAAGCAATGGTTATCACAAAAACCGATATTTTGTTTGTTTGAAAAAACAATCTCACCTTTCTTGTTGAGAACATATGCTATTTTAGCACTTGCAAGTACTGCTCTTTTACTCTCATCAGTAGGGCCTCTCATCTTGGTCTGTTGCTTCTGTCTACTGTGCTTCAACGCCTCTACTCTTTTCATCTTAAACTCCACAGTCATCCCAGCATAGGTAGCACCATGCTTGGCTTCAAAGTGTGACTTTGCATTGGCTGGTTTAATGGTTTTTATGGTATTGTTACATTCCATGCAAAGCATCCCTCCAGAAGGGAGAGGTACCATTAAGAACTCATCTGTCCAAGTCTCGTTAAATTGTCTGTTCTCCTGTTCAATTGTTCGTATTCTTTTACTTGCATTCATGTTGCTGACTAGTTGGCTAGTTACCTAATGATGCTCACTAATGATGATTAATTAGTAATGCAGGTTGGACCATCCAAACACGAATTATGGGACTTCCCTTATTCTGGAAATGGAAAAATCTGAGATTGCTCTATTGACCCAAGTCAGAGGTTATTTTACTTATTGCATGAGTTTGCAAATGAAACGTAACCGTTTTTTTTTTTTATTTTTTACATCATTCAAAAAGGCCGCATTTCACAACTCAAAAGGCCGCCATTTTTAAATAGGCCGCAGGTTGGGCATTGCTGCCCTAGAGTCTTTTGGATTTGATATGAGAAGTGAGGCAAGTAGTTATGAACAAGCGATGGCTCATTTCAAAAATTTTTATGGTGCCGAAGAAACAGTTTATGTGAAAACATTCAGCTTTGTCACTGCTAACCAGGCTGCGGGGGAGAATGAAATTGATTATCTGCTACGTGTTGAAAAACTTGGTAGGTTGTTAAATTTTGGAAATAATGATAATGTCAGGCAAGTATCTGCATTAGCTATAGCTGTGAATGGTTTGAGCGAACCTTCACTGCGTATTCAGCTGATGCAACAAGGTAATTTGAATTGGAAAGGACTGACTGACACTCTGAGTGCAAGAAAATCGGCTCGAGATTCAGAGAACATCATGAAGCGGGGTTAGGCAAATCAGCTAAACTCCCCACAGGGGCCTGATTTGAAAGAGAACATGCATGGTAGTGAGTGTGACAGTAATATGAAAGTATGTAGCATTTGCAATGGTCAATCTGCTGCGAAATATGGTAGATATGCTGAGAAATATGCAGGAAAGATAAAAGGCTGGTCTAGTCACAGCTGTGATGATTATGGGTCTACTAGGCATTCTAACAATGAAAGGTTCATGCCTGAATGGCATAAAAAAGATTCTAGTAGGAGCAGGGTTGAAAGTGATAGAAGAAATGATAGGACTAAGTCCAGATGTTATTTGGCTTTCCATGATGCTAAAGCGTGTTTTTGCTGTGGCAGGGATGATCACCAAATTAGGTTTTGCCCAGCTGTACACTGTTGGGTTTGTGATGGTATAGCCCATACTTCCCAGGACTGCCCTTATAAAAAGGTATAATCATACTGATAGGTCTAGTTATCGAGGTAGTAGCAGTAGTAGTGAACGGAGTTTTGCTAGTGAAATGAGTGAGGTTCACATAGGTCATGTAAGGTTTGCTCCTGTGGCCCAACCTGCAAATGGTGCCAGAGCTGGGGGAGCTCACGGCACCCTTGAAGTCCCTAACAGACCTACCCACTCTGAAGAGCTGGTCCCAGCCCAGAAGAAATCATCTGTTAGGCCTGCGGAAGCTTCGGCTCTTGCGGAGGAAAACCAGGAGGTAGCTGCTGTGCAGTCAATTGTGACCCGACAACAACTTGCCTCCGAGGCTGTTCAGAGGCCTCACTCCGGTGAGAACATGGATTGCGATACTCACTCCGGTGAGGGGGATAGCGCTACTCACCTAGGTGAGACTGTGATAGGTGGAGGTGAGAGTCAATTGTGTGACTCAGATCCAAAGCCAGGGGGAGGTGAAGGCCAATTGTGTGGTCCGAAACCAAAGCCAAGTGATGATGGTAGAACACCTTCGGGTGCGGCACAACGTCAAGTGGTGCGAGATTGGTTTGACCGCTGTGGCGATACTGATGATGGCGATCCTGGTGAGATTGAGTCTTTGTGGGGAGCGGCCAGTGGTAGGTATGACAAGGGTGAGGTATGTATCTGTTCTACCTAACTGTACATCTTGCCGGTGTGGATGCTGTCTCTGCCCCTAACCAAAGTGCGTAGTTTGGAGTATGTTTATGAGGATGTTTCACCTCTGAAGCTAGCTGTAACTGTTGATCTTGTGTCTTGCGTATCATGATAGCTTGGAAAAAACGGGCATGTTGTTAAATTATTCGTGCATTATTATGTAGCTATTGGACAGACTTGCCAACTCTCACGCATTCTGCGTGAGACTCACTCAATTGCCCCATTTCTCACGCCTGTCACGCGCGTCTCACGCTTTTCCCGATTATGACTAAAAAAAAATTATTTTACTAAATTTTTATAATTCATAATAATAATTAACTACTACTATCTGTCAATCAACTATTATATCATCTATGCTCAAAATAATAGTATTTTGTTTGCATCGCTGCAAAGGGTTGAACTGCAGATAATCTACGAAATACTCCCTCACTTTAGGGGTGTTTGTAATTGCCCTCCAACTAGATTTAGTATTTGGGCTGTGTTTTCAGCAGGCATGACCCACTTGTGGCAAATATCATCATATGGTGTTTTTCTCTTTAGTACTCATGGTTAAAATTTATCTCAGCATATGTTGTAGTCTTACTAACTACTTCCACTTATTATGACTTAACTTTTTTTCAGTGCAAGAGTGGTTGACCTCTGCAAAAATTCAGCTGTCAAATAAAAATTGTTATCAACTGTTTTTTCAATGTTGTTTTCATCATCAGCATAATTTTCACTATTATTATAACTATTAATTATTATTAATTATAGTTACAGTAGTTATTATTATTATTTATTATTCAATACAACAGACTTGAATGAATATAATCAACAATTATAATAATTGATATTATTATTATAGCACCATCATAAATGAAATAAATCTTTCCATTTAGTATTTTTGAAAAACAACTTTTTTGAAATTATTATTGAGATTACCTATGTTTAATCCAAAGGTATTTTACACAGGCCTACAGCAGAATATTGGTGGGTTTGAGCCACTTTTGGGAACTTTATTATGTTGTGTTTTGTAACACAACATTAATTTCCTAAAAGTGGCCAAAACCCGACAGCTTTTTACAGTAGTAGCTCTGTGTTATACACTGGCTGCAATTTACTTTCTTTGAAACTTGCAAAATGGTGCCAGAATCCTGTGTGTCCACGGTGTGCCATAGCTGTGTTTCAAGATAGTACATAGAGGAGCCAGTTTTGTTTCAAAGAGGAGAAAATCATTTAAAAGAAAGGGCATTATGCTTTGAAAGAAGCGAAAAAAATTTTCGGCGCTCTGCGCCGAAGTGGGTTTCCTTTCACACATTTCCAGGTCTGCGACTATATCCATCCATACATGATATTACATTTTGCATTAGCTGGTTGTAGTAACCACCTTGTATTTAGCTTTTATTATGCATATTGCCCCATTCATCAAATTTTGCGAGTGAAGTTTGCCCCAAATCTAATTCTCACTCAATTCCCCACTCCCAGGTTGGCAAGTCTGCTATTGGATTAGTTAAGGTTAAGGGTAGCTAAAGGATTGCGGATAGCTGGAGGGGATTAGAAGGCTAAAACGACACTTTTGGAGTGGCCACACTGGGTGGACGATGTGTTGTGCTGGAGCTGATAATATCAGCTCCAGCACAACACATCGTGATATATATAATATTATTATACCTAACAAGTTCAACCTAGTGAGTGATTCAACACGTTGTGCACTACTTTTTTATCATCATTATTATTATTATTTATAATGCTCATTAAAAGCAAGGTAATCATAAGAAAAAACGTACTACTAAATCAATAATAACACGGGTTTAATTACTAAACTGGAAGCAGAAATGGGTAATTTGAAAAACGTATCACCGAATAAAACAACTTAATTAATGCCAACATCATTGGCCGAGAAAGATAGCGAGTACATAGTCCGGTTATAGTATGCTATTCACAACTCTGATGATGTATTAATACCAGAACGAATTCATGCCTACACGCTACTGATTTAGTATATAATAGCCTACTATTTTGTGTATGGACTTCATTGCGGAGGTCACAGAGGCCGTTCGGTAGTATTTATACACAGTATTATGGTTGCTTGTCATGCGGGTTGAGGCTATAATGTGCTGGCAACAGTACATTTGCTTGGTTTGACGCGCAAACAGCAGTATGGCGAAACTTTTAGCGTGACCAGTTATCGTTGTAAAACCAAGAAGTTAAATATCGGACACACTTTCAAAAGCACGAAAACGCCGGCACATAAATGAACGATTACTAAATGGTTGTATGATTTTGGGGCCAGGTCACCACGGCTGGTGACTAACATCCATGGATGAAATATAACAGGATTGCCAGAAACCCGAATGGGGTGTAGCCAATTTTGGCCAATGGGAAGTCATCCATGGCGCCCATATTGAACTGGTTGTTCGGAGCGGAAACATAAACTACTATAGCAGCTCAGAAAAAGAATCGTAAATATTTGTATTAACGCGATGTTCTGATTTCATAGTTTCGGAGCGGAAGCTGCATAAAGTTTGCCACATACCAAAGATTACATATATGTTATCGTTGGCATATACAATTTTGTTCTCGGAGCGGATACGGTATTGTAAGTAAAAATAGTTGAATCGTCAAAACTAGCGCAGTATGCCCACGGCGTGAATTTAACGTGTAAAAAGTAATAAGAAAACGATATTTATTACGAGATCCAAGTGGTCTTGAACATTTCGGAGCAGTATGGCGGTTCCCACAAACGGCTACATTTGGCTCGTCACAAAATTTCTATTACGCGGCCGCAGCTGGCAATCCTGTTATATTTCATCCATGCTAACATCTCAGACTGATTGTCCGAACAAAATTTGCACTCCATATAATTTATTATTCTCATTGATTAAATGGAGCCTGAAAAAAAGAGTGGTTCCTTTCTTATCTATTTGCAATGCTGTAAGTTTCCATTGTGCTATTGAGTTAGAAAAATTGTAGGTTGTTGTTGTGTTATAATAAATTAATTAAGATGATGATGATAATAATAATAATAATAATTAAATAATAATAATAACACACAACAACAACAATAGACAGACATAACAATACCAGCAGTGATGACTCACTCACGGTGAAACTATGACTGTTCTGTTGTTGTTGTTTGTTTTTAGTCGGTTAGCTACTGTTACTCCCTGTTAATAAATAATACTCAAGAAGAAGTATTATTAGTTATAATAATAATAATTATAATAATAATAAATAATAATTATAATAATAGTTAGTAGTAGTAGGTTAATTATTATTATTAATAATAATTTAAATGAGAAAAATAATTAATCGTTATTTTCTTAAATTTAATACCAGTAAGTGTTGTTGTAAGTAAATTAATTAATTGTAAATGTAAATTGTTAATTGTTAATTGTAAAAGTAAATTAATTGTTATCAACGTATCTTTTTTATTAATTGTTTACTATTTATTTTATCAATTTTTTATTGTTGTTCGTTTTATTATCATTCTTCTACATAAACATATATATATAATAATAATCAATAATAAGTAATAATTAAATTAATAAAAACCTGCTGCTATCTAATATTAGTATTATATTGATGAGTTCGCTCCATCCCTTTTTCTCCCATTAGAAGATTAGGGAGTTTTTTTGGGAAAATACTGAACTAAAAGAAAGAGTAGGCCTAATTGGTTGGTACACACTGTTATTAATAATTATTAAAAAAAAAGATTTTCATTCATTTGAATAATAATAATATTACTGTTATTTATTATTATATTTACCTTCTGATAAACTACTGAACCAAAGGCAAGTGGTGCCATTATACATAATATTATCATTATATTATGGCATAGTAGTTCAATGTATTGTACAGGAATTTAGGGTGGAGTGGTAGCTGTCACCTGTACAGCGGCCCACAGTAATAAGTGTCTACAAGCAGTGCAGTGTACGCCTCTACTTCGCCCAAGGTCAGCAATCTAAACCGTAGAGTAGAATTTGCAGCGTTGTACGCCCGCGAGCAATACACAGTGAGGAGTTGTCACAACTCTCTCACTTTCCACTGATTTTCTATTCGGTGGAATAGATGCGTCAGGTCGAACTAGCAGTTCAAACAATCGTTCCAGTATCACTTGCCCGAGTGCAGTGTAAGTCGAATTGACTGAACACTTTCTACTGACTGATTATTTTAGTTACTAGTCGACTGGTCCAAGAGCTATTCAACTGTCCAAGTTATTGTGCAAGTGTGTGAACTGGTCTGTTCATCTATCAGCGCAATCTGTATGTGAGAGCTTACTTGTATGTTTTCCGCTTAGCCACTGGTGCGTTGCATAAGTGCTTTATGCAATAAGAATCAACAAGCAAGTGAGAGTGTAGGCTAACTCTGATTTTATTACAAGTGACACGCATATTTATATGGAAAAAGTTATGTAACAATAATTGGCAGCACATAGAACAAAGCAGGCCACGCCTGTACATCTAATTGGTACACACAAACCAATAGAACTTTACATAGAACAGGGGGGGCAGTCTTCATCGCACGGGTGACTGCCCAAGCACATGTGCAAAAATAATGATAGTTGTGTACATAAATAATTATGAAAAATAAGGAGAATATAAATAAGGTTGAATGGTCGACCTGTAGTTAAATGTTTATGCATAGGTTAGAGTTCGGCTTGGATAAGATAAGATAAATAGGTCGACCTGTAGCTGGTCTGGGCGCATTCCCCTACAGTATTGCATTGGTCACGTTAGACTTGCCAATCCTGGAGTGGGGAATTGAGTGAGATTTTGATTTGGGGCAAATTTCACTAGCAGAGTTTGATGGATGGAGCAACATTCATTAAGAAAAGCTAAAGGCAATGTGGTTGCTACAACCAGCTAATGCAATATACATTATTATGCACGGATGAATATAGTGGCAAATTTGGATATGTGTGGAAGGGGAACCCATTTCGGCTCGGATCGCCAAAAATTTGTTCAACTTTCTCTCAAAACAAAATGCTTCCCCTTTTTTTAATAATCTGCTTCCTTTTGACCCAAAATTGGCTCCCCCATGTACTATGTTGAAAAAATGCTGTGACACACCTTAAACAGACAGGATTCTAGCGCCATTTTTAAAATCTCAACGAAAGAATATAACTGCCAGTGTATAGCAGAGACCTAACTGCAGAAAGCCGGCGGGTTTTGGGCCACTTTTAGGAAATTTATATTGTGTTTCAAAATGGCATAAACAAAGCAGTTCCCAAAGTGGCCCGAATTCCACCAATTTTCAGCAGTAGGCCTGTGTAAAATACCTTTGGATTAAAGTGTGGGTAGCACCTTTGAACTAGAAATATCAACATATGGATTGAAACACGACGAGTCTGACGGTAATATTAGAATTTTTTTTAATTGATGCCATTGTTTAAGAAACAGCAGCACTTCTGAAACGTAAAATTAATTGAAAGTTTGAGTTGCCTCCTCTTGATTTTGGAGTGAGCTAATGAAAATGATACATACTATGGAGCTGACCACCTCGATGATCTATTTATATTTGTTAGCTATGAGATCATCATGGCCTTGGGGGTGACGGTTGCAACTGGAAATCTTCAACTCCAGTCTATAGTCATTCACAAAATTATCTTCATTTTTTACAACTACACAACGTGTAAAAAGGATGTCTCGTGAAATTTCAAATATATCAAATAATGCCAAATGTAATGGTGATCAGTCGTTTTTCAGGTTTCATCGTTGGCTTGAGTCTAGAGAGTGTTAACGGGGTTGTAGCATTGAGAGTTATCTTTCTTTGAACTTTCTACATCCAACCGGAAACGTCTATCAGTCGTAGTATATAAAATAATTAATTTGACCAGACTCATGGAAAGTTTTTTTCCTAATAGCTTCCACAATGTCGCATAGTTCTTATAATGACATGCCTCTAAACATTATGAGAATATTTTGAAAGACAGGGACATTCAATTTTTCTGCACAAACATAACTTTATATTTTTAATCATTTTTTATAATTAGTATTATATTAGTTATCATTGGTCGGACTCGTCGTAATGGTCATTGTTATATGTATTTTTAGAGATATTCTTGAAATTATTTTTTTTACTGTTTTTTTAACAATCATTTATAATTGTAGTGTTAGTGAATGTTTTTATATAATAATTAATTCATGGTTATTTTTGTAATAAATGTTACTTACTATAATAATTATTTGTAATTGTAGTGTTAGTGAATGTTTTTATATAATAATTAATTCATGGTTATTTTTGTAATAAATGTTACTTACTATAATAATTATTTGTATTATTAATTATTATAAATTATTGTTATACCTGATAAAATTAAATATAATTATAAATATTATGATAAGTTATAATTGTTTTTATTATAAATCATTATTTTTCTATATGAATACAACATTTAATTTTGTTTTGTCATAGTAGGCCAATAATATAATTATTTCAGTGGTGCGTTGGTGTGGAAATCATTGGCGTGTACAGCCAAGGCTTTATCGTACCATCAGCGGTTTGACATAGCTGTTAATTATCATTGGTGTCACATGTACCGTATTCAATACTGCGTCAACGATTGTATATAATCGCTGGCAGCATTGTGTTTATTTAATAATTATTTTCTATCGCTGCACTAATACGATTAAAAACTTCTATAAACGTAATCGGTTGTAGCCGTGTGAGCTCCGTGGCTTGTCAAGTTATATCAATCGCATTACAATAGCCTGTTTATTGTAGTTGAAACATCACAATTCCGTTTTTGTACATTGTACTCTATATGAATGTGAATATATATATTTACTGTAATTAAACTATTATATCGTAATAATAACTAATAAGAAACATAATAAAAATAAATGATAATGACTTCAAAGATGAATAATAATAAATAAAAATCAAAATGATAATAATTGTTATTACTCAATAATAATAATCATCCTTATTATTTGCTAACTCCTAATGATAGTGAAAATTAGGTTGCTGATTGCATGGAATGAACAGTAAGTAATGTTTATTTGACAGCTAAATTTTTGCGAAGGTCAACCACTCTCGCACTGAAAAATAAGGTAGTAGTTAGTAGTACTAATATATGCTTAGAGAAATTTCATCCATGAGTACATAACAAAAATCATATGTGCCACAAATGGGTGATGCATGCTGAAAAGACAGCTTAAAAATTAAATCTAGTTGAAGGGTAATTGCAAACACCCTTAAAATTAGAAAGTATTTCATTTACTACCCGCAGTGCAGCCCATCTACCGCAATGCAGAGCAGACATTTTGAGCATAACGTTAGTTGATTATAAATTATCAAAAATTAGCAAAATAACTTTTTTTTAGTCATAATGGGGAAAGCGTGAGAAATGGGGCATTGGAGTGTCTCATGCAAAATGCGTGAGAGTTGGCCAGTCTGCTATTTGTACCACAATAAAATAGATGAGTGAGGAGTAATATAAACTACTTTTGATAGTATGTATATTAGATAGTAGTGTGTAGTATTAGTGGTGACATAGAATATGTTTTATTCAATATTTATTATTATAGTTAATAATTGGCCTCAGTCGTCACCATTCAAATACACACATACATACACTCCTACTAGCTTGCGTCATCATTCGTTTGATCACAATGGGTTGTTCAAACATCCTTGATTTGATTCTATTTTTTCTACTCTCATTTATGCTGTTTTAGATTTCTTGACCGTTGGTTTTATGCTGGGAGCTGGAATACTGGGTAGGTGATACTTGTAGTATCGAATGTATATTCTTATTGTTGCTGAGATGAAAAAGCTTTTTATATCAGACGAGGAAGAGACTCTTTATCTTCTACACTATTCACTTAGCTCTTTTTTCATGGAACGATAAATTATGAATAATGCTTGGTGACAGATTGCTGATAAAATGAATTGTGAGCCTATTCCTATTCGTAGCAGTTTAGACACGTCCATGGATATAGCGGATTTTGGGGTCAACTTTTTATGATCAATTCCAATACGCAAGTATAAATAGAAAGGTTAATCTGCAGTTTTTTAATTGTTTGTTACTGTTAAGTTATTCATATTAAGAGTATTCCCGATCTGTTCGTCGGACAAAGTGCAAAAAATAATAGGTGTTCGTAGTTCAATACGTCGCGAATTGACCGGAACATTAGTTTAGAACATCATGATTATTCAATGAAGTGTTTATAGTTTACCGAACAAATCATAAAGAAGATAACTTCCAATCTTCAAAATTATTTAGAAAATTATAAAAAAATAAACTGCCATGAACTAGAATAGTTAGTACAGCTGCCCTTCAATTTAGTAGATTGTGAATAGTTGCAACAGTTTTGAATTATCTTTTAAGTATATAAAACCGGTCTATGAAAATGAAAAAAATCAATTCGCTCGTTATAACTTATTTAGTGTTCATTTTTATTCGCAACCTACGAACAATGTAAAAAAATGCTCGATGATTATTTTTCAATTCAGCGACCTACTTTTGGTTGACTCATGAGTTCCGACCAAAATGATTTTATGTTGATTAAATTTATTGCTAGTCTGATTATTTCTATTGCAATTTGTTTGCAACATAGGTCTCGAATACTCTTACTGTTATTTCTTTGTTTGTCATAAAAAATAATTCCAACCAACAGCAGTTTATTAGTTCTCATAAAAAAATTTTTCTTATTACTAATACTGTCGATAGCCTTTAATCAGTTCACTCCTATATTCACCTGTTTAAGCCGTGTAATGTTATGTAATATATTGATATTTGGTCTACGCGACTTGAATATATTATAAAGAAATACCAAGTGAAATTTAATGCTGTTTTCCATCAAATATTACATGGGGTGGTAATTCATTTATTCTTTTCAAGTATTGGAAATTCCCACAAATTGCTCTGTTGAATGCGAACAATTTTTGTGAGAGCCAAACTGTCTCAAGCTTCTAGGTGAAAAACGAGTTGTTCGGTTAGCAATGCTTCTGTAGCATCCTTGACATATGTCACCACAGCTGCTGCCAACTCTAATATATTATTGTTGTTAGAAAAGCGATTGCTTTCGTGAAAGTTTTCTATAATTTTCAATTTTTTTTTACCAAGCTATGTTGATACATTTATATTTATTATCCCAGTGTACTTGTATTTATTATTTTGTGTGTAGGTCTTCCTGTCACCCTAGCTAGAACTGGTATCCCTCCATTTCTTGTATCATTCACAGCAAGTACATTGGTGCAGGTATGTGGTCTACTCAAAGCAGACTATACCATACTATGACTTTTTTATCATTTGTTTATCTCTTTTTTATATTTATCATTGCCAATCTTATTTTGGATTTGAAGAGCCACTTGTCTTTTGTTAGCGAGTAAAATGGTTTTTCCAATGCAGTTTGCAAGTCTACCTTCATCGAAGAGCATTTGTATTGTAAGGCTTGCATTACTAGCTTCAATCATCTATCCCAATTAAAGTTGATAAGGTGCTATGCCACAGATTTTTGTAAGAATTTCGTTTAATTCATCTGTTCAAGTGATTTTATGCCAAAAAAAATTTTTGCGGAGTCGTGCTCTCATTAATTTCATCTATAGTGGAAGCGCGATAGACGCTGACTTGCATGCAATTTTTTTTATACACAATTACTGCTACAAGGTCATGAAGCGGATTTGCAAAAAATTGGCTTGTTTGCTTAGAAGGAGGGCATTACAGTGATAGTCATTTTGCAAATAATTTCAGAGCACAAAAAATTAGGTTTGCTTTCAAACTTTTCGAATGTGTTTTAATTGAGTTGTCATTTCTACTTGGTAAATCTACTATTATGTGCTCACTGGCATCCACGTAATATGTTGCTTAGCCGATACCTGAATAACTAAAATTATTTTCAAATAAAAAATATATACAATTATTTAAATTATCTTCATTTAAAGTTTATTCGTGAAGAAAAAAAACCCCATATTTGCGTTTTTGGCATCTTTGTTGTAATCCACAGCAACAATAATTTTCAAATCTGAATCACATATTATTTGACTGAAAAAATTGAGTATAAAATGTAAGTAAATAGTCATTTTCAAATACAATAAAAAATTAGTATTATTTTTTTTGATATTTTATTTACTGAATTTTAAAAAAATATTTTTTAGTAGTTTGGTTAAGACTATTCAGCACTGTTTGATATGATGGAAAATACAATTCGGGCACGTGAACTGCATATAGAAACCGTGGTAGTTCACCTTTAAGTTCCGCTGTTACTATTATTACATTCGCTGGACTTATCCAAGACTGGAAGAGACGCATGTCGAAATTTGTTTTATATACTAGTTCAGTTGAACCTTCCTATGGGAGACAGTTCAGTAGATCGTTTTATCATTATTTTGATATGGCTTGTTATGGTAATCAAGAGAAAGGTTTATATAATAGCAAATAATTATAGTAATAAACGAATCATGTCATAGCTATTGTATTAACTGCGTGTATCATAGAGTTACCAATAGTGAAGCAACAAACTCATGTTATTTAAATAATCGCACTTGTGATCTTTACAATATCGCTCTATGGCTATACAACGATACACTATTAATTTTTTTCGCAGATAGCATTGGTGTACCTAGTAGTAGATCTACTTCAGAAGTCTGTAGCAGCACAGTTACAAGGGACAGACAACTTCAAGGTATTTGGATCTATGGCCAGATTAGTTTTGGTTAAAAATTATTGGTTTCTGTTTCATTTTAATGAGTTGTAGTTACTGCCTTTGTTGAGTGCGTGAATTATTGGATATGCAGTAACAACTTTTTTTTTTCGTGAAATTCTTCTGCTCTCATCGAAATGCATTTTCATTGTGTTCTTTTATTTCTGCGAAATATTTTGCAGTCTCATTCATATACTTTAGCGGAAATGTAAGATATAAATGACTGAAAGAAAAACTACCAAAAAAATAAAAAAACTGGATTCTAGTGCTGACCTATAATTCAATATATGCAAAAAATAAGCATAATTTAAAAAGAACTAAAATGGCATAAAGTTTATCTGTGAGAAATGTTGAAATTTCTGTAAGTATCCACAGAAGTTGTCTATCCATGAAAAAAACCACATGGGTTACGGCTGTTTTGTATAGAGCGATATACACAAATCTTGTGAGGAATAAGATTTTTGATGAAGAAATAGAGTTGTGAAAGTGTTATAATGGGCTCTCTGTAGGTGTCTGACCCCTGCAAATTTGTTACACCTGCAGGTATCAAGGAAAGACAAAAATGTAACGGAGGATATGATACCGTTGAATGCAAGAGTAGACAACTATGACAGCTGCACTGAAGACGAAGGTTTAGGAGATGAAGTACAAGGTGATTACATCTTCTCGACAAAATGCTGATATTTTACACTCTAATTTTAAAACGCAAATGAAGAAACATACAAAATGTATTTGTTTGAAGTAGTTAAAGGTTTCAAACTTGTATTGCATTGGATAGTTTTTATGATAGAGTTGTCTTCCTTTCAAAGAATGATTCTTCTAAACTGAGGAGTTATCTATGTTGGAGAAAACAACTCCTGTGTCTTTTATAATGTGTTGATAAAACTATGCAACTGTTTTCAGTGGAGTCTCTATTGTTGAATTCTACCTGTTTTATGTATTTTGTGTTGATATCCTCCTCATCATCCTGAAATAGTGTTTCGCGCTAGATAATAACTTATGTTGCTGGGGCAAATTTGATTTTTGATATGCCAATTGTTTTATATCAGGATTGTGACATGCCAGTCATCGTAGGTGAACCTTGTGGTATGTTGTCTTGTTTGCTTTTGTGTTGTTTTACTTTTTATTTCTGTTTGGCTTTTACACAGTACCCCTGTTGTATCACTAAACCCTGTTGCATTGTACCACTGTACATGGTGTGGAATGTGATACCACAGCTACATCTAATGCTACTGGTTGTTGCAGCGATGCCAGAGGTCAAGTCACCTGACCTGCATATGATGGGAGAGATATTTCTACCAAAGTTTGCCAGTGTGTTGTTTGACATACAAGCTATGATTTTTTTGTTGAGTTTAGCTGTCAGCTACTCCCTGGCTGGGAGCCAAGCCTACTCCGACTTATTTAACATCAAGTATGTCTGTCCTGTCCATGTATGGTTTGTATGACGACTAATATATAGGGTATTAGCATGTTCATGAGTCTGTGTACACCAGTTTCAACCCGCTATTCATGATAACGTGATGTTCAATAACCTCATCGAAACAAAAATGTTTCGTGTAGTATCTAATTATCACACTGCGATCAACTATCGTAATGATGAAAAGTTAAATTAATAAATTTAAGTTATATATCTTGAGAACCACACTCTGCGCTCTAAATTTCTTTTTATTTTAACGAAGGCAAACATCATTCTGATGAATTTTTCAAATAACTTTTTTTTGCAATTTGATCGAGCTTTGTACGATTTTGAATGAAGCATGTATACTAAGTATGTAGCTAATGTGTTGTGCTGCCTCACTCTAGGACAGTCTACACACTGCCAACATTCTGTTGGGTGCTCAATGTCATCATCCTGTTCGGTAAACAGATCATCAGACCTCTAGTGAGCATTCTCACCTTCTTCAAGGCCAGCGTTCTTTTAGTTACGGTAAGTAGACATTGATCTCTTCATCGTTGTACCTCACTCCTTGATCTCTTCATGTGTTTATTATTTTAGTATTGGCACATGAGTATGAGTGTGACTTTTTATTATTCAAAACAGCAGAGTTTTATTGGTTCATCATGTATAATCCATCATTAATTAACGGGTACAAATAATGCACCTCTAATGGACGCTCCTTGGTTTTCTGGCTGATTTGTAAATTCGGTTACCCAAAAATCGCCATGGTTTCATCTAAACTGCACTCTTTGCAGGTGGTTATGGCATTCGTTGTTGGCTCCAGTATAAATAGAGAAGTGCACACAGACTTTAGATATATTGGTCAGCCATTTCTGATGGGCACTATAGTTCTGGTTGGGGGCCCTGTGGTAATGCCCTACATGTACACTAAGATTGAGTTTGTGCAACATCAGGTGAGGCTAGTTCTATCCTCTACTTACTCGTTCATGTATGTCTGTGCAATATTCCTGCTACTAACATAACACTGATTGTCTTTTTAGGTGTCCAAACCTATTCCTTAATTTTTCGAATGTGGGCGTAATAATGGAGTTGTATGCTCTATTGAGCAGACGATTCTAGTGTTATGCGAAGAATAATGGCAAAAGTGCTGATTTACTTGAAAAAATTCTTTTAGTGAATACATAGTCAAACCAAACCCTTGACCAAGTGGAATAAGCCACCGAGTTTTATGATATATTTTAGATTCGTGCATACAGACTGTCTGTAAACTTAGCTATTGTGTCTGCGTACCTACTGTGTGTGTTCTGGAGCTGGGCCGTGCTGGATGTTGTCCCCCAATATGACAGCTGCTCTATTGAAGAATCTAACTCATCTAGTTGTGTTGTTGCTGGCAACTACACTTTGTTGTGGTAAGACATCTTTTGCTGTTTTGTCTCCTTTGGAATTATCTCCCCTCTTATTAGTGAGCGTGTTTCATACGTTAAAGAGCTATCTTTCAACATGTGCTAAATAATTTCATCCTATTCATATGGTGGCTCAGAATGTTTTGTGTTTTGCGCTTTAAAACATCTGAACGATTTACAAATCGTTTTAACTCTTTTGAAATAGTCTGAAGCTTCGCAAATCTTCTGAACGCTTTGTGAAATCAATTGTGGGCTTTGAAAATCCGAGCCGATTTACTGGTCCGCTCTATTAATCATAGATCTACAGTCCATTTATGATTGATAATGTTTTTACTGAACACTGAACAGTTGAATTTTCTTTAAATAAATAAAATAATGTTTTTATTTATTAAAAATTATTTGTCTTATATTATTTTAAATAATAAATACAACCTAATTATAATTGTAAAAAATTAATTTTGGAGATTATATTCAACAACAGTTTTATGCAGTTAATTAATTCGCTCTATGTCTATTGATCTACATCTATGTTGATAAAGTTGCATAAAGGCTATAAATAAAATGATGACGATCCCTTTTGGTTCGAAAGCCATGTGCTTTGCAAAATTTTCCAACTCTTTCAAAATAGCTTAGATTATTTTGAAGCAGTTCAGACTATTTCAAAATAGTTCATACTCTTTTTAAAGCGTTCATACAGTTTGTTTGTTATTTTCTAAATCATCTGAATCATTTCTAAGCCGTCCGAATTATTTGCTTAACAACTATACGGTTTGCAAAATTTACGATTGTTCGTCAGGAAATACAGTTTTATAGCATGAATCCCGCAACTGCTGAGGCCGGTTATTTATTTATTATAACCAAAAAGCCCGTTTTTAAACATAATTTCTTGGGCTATTTTACTACAATTACCCAATTATTTTCAATTTACAAGACGCTTTGCAAACCGTCTAGACTATTTCAAATCCGTTCATACGCTTTGGAAACGAAACTGTCTAAGGTTATTAACCACCATATATTCATCATGTACTGTACATTTCTTCACTTTTTGTAGTTGGTAATTATGAGTTGTCTTTCCTCTCTTATAGTTTCTGCCATGTTTTATTACCCAACTGGTTCTCAGTCTCCTTCAATATTAGCTCTACTTGCTCTCTGTCTGCCTATCAATAGTTCACCAAAAAGATCTAAATTCTGTTTGTAATTGTAGGGCAGCAGAAAATGGGCTCATAGCTACTATACCTTTCGAAGAGGTGAGTGTTTGTTACATTGTGTCCATTCGTAAGGCAGCGCTTATCCATTTCTAGCTCTACACTTGTCTGGCAGCGCATGCCTATACCATCACACGCTTTGAATCACCCCGTGTGATGTGAATTATATTTGCCTTTTCTCCTGAATGAAATCTACAAAGTGCATATTTCAAACCCACTTATTGGTACACGTACGCCCTGTTTGTTTGTCTAACTTGGTTTTAATTTTAACTTTTTCTTGGCGTGTATTTTATTTAGTATATTGTACACTGTAGGTTGTATATTGTACACTGTAGGTTGTATATTGTACACTGTAGGTTGTATATTGTACACTGTATATTGTGCATTGTATATTGTACGCTGTATACTGTACATTGTACACTGCATTTTGTACACAGTATATTGTACACTGTATATTACACCTTCTATACTGCATATTGTACACTGCATATAGTACAATGTATATATTGTACACTGTATATTGTGTATTGTATACTGTACGCTGTATATTGTACACTGTATACTGCACAGTGTACTGTGTACACTGCATGTTGCACATTGTATATTGCGTACAGTATATTATACGCTGTATATAGTACAAGTACAATGTATATATTATACACTGTATATTGCACTCTGTTTATTGGATACTGTACACTGTATACTGTACACTGTATGTTGTACACTGTATATTGTGTACTGTATATTGTACGCTGTATATTGTACACTGTATATTGTATACTGTGTATTAAGCACTTTCAGCTAAGTTAATGCGAGGAAATCTGCTAATTTTCAAGCGATCTCAAAGCTGGGCGCAATTTTTGTTTACATGTATTTAACAAAACATTTAGTGGTGCAGAAAAGTAAGTTTATTTAGTAGCCTTTTCTTACAACAATTGCATGTCATTGAGGCGACAAACGCAAAGTTTTTATCAATGTATTAATAAAATAATATTTGTTATTGTAATAAAAGATATCATTTCTTTCACAACTGAACGATTACTTTTGGCATCGCTAATACAAATTGATGCTATGGCGTACGGATAATATATATTGATGCTATGGCGCACAGATATTCGGTATCATAAAATTGTAATAATTATTATTAATTTAAACTTCTACTAATGGCCCTGCATCAATTATTAACTTTCCATATAGCGCTACGTAATGGTGTCATGGCTCAGTGCTTCTCAATAGCGATAAACCATCACGCTTTTCCATGAGCCAGCAAGTACAGAAAGCCCAAAGGTCATGAACCCTAATTAGCGAGTCAACGGCGACTTTGAGCAAATGAGTCAATGAGTGAAACTACTGTATGAAGGAAAATTGTTTTCACAAACAATTGGTTTTAAATGCTTTTCTTGTGTTTGTTTCATCTAATTAATGCTACATACTCCACAGATAAAAATTTGAAGCAGCAGTGCTTGGCTAATGTGTAATTTATTTATTAAACTTGAAATAATTATTTATTTTTATTATTATTTAACCACGGCCAATTGATTATTTATTATTGTTTAGTTTTTATTATTATTATCAATATCTAAAATAGAAAAAAAAAACAAATAATATAAAATAAAACACATAAATATATTTGTGATCACTAATTCTGCATCATTTTTAATTAATATATGTGGTCTTGAAAGGCAACTGTCTCATATCGCTGAAATTTCTGTCCAAATTATTTAATTATATTGACTGCAGTGATTCTGAAAATAAAATACACGCATGTGCAAACCATTAGCGCTACTGCATTCCCTATTTCCATAACGCTTCAGTGGTCTGGCGCTATTATAAGTCGCTACTTAGTAGCAACTTTCAATAGCGCCACATCATCACGACTTCAGTAGCGATATACCCATTTCCAAGATGGGAAAACCCGTGGCGCTACAACGTAGCGCTACGGCGTCGCGTCATGGAAAGTCAATAAATGATTGCTGCTTACATAACTATTCGTTGTTGTTGTTGCTGTATCTCAAATGGAAATATTTATTAGCGTAAAACGGTTGTTTTTATTCATAAGGCATTAATTCCAAAAAGGCAAAACTTAATTTGAAAATAAGCGTTTTATTCGCAAATACGCTTGCACTAAATTTCTTGCGAAATAACCTTAGGAAGAAATCCTGTAGTGTACTCGCTGACACAAAAAATTTGCATGTTTGTCTCGATCGTTACTTCGTGATCCTAACCGAAAGGGCCTATTAAACACTGCATGTTGTATACTGTATATTATGCACTAGATGTTGTACACGTTATATGTATACTGTGTATTGTACACACTCTTCATTTCAGGTGATCAATGAGCATTACCCAGACTCGCACTGGCTTGCTGTGCTGGTGGCTCTATTTATTGTAGTCAGTATAACTGTGTCCTATTCCATAGTCAACTCTTCCATGTGTCACACAGGTAATAATATATGTCACACAGGTAATAATAAATGTCACACAGGTAATAATATATGTCACATAGGTAACTATATATGTCACACAGGTAATAATATATGTCACACAGGTAACTATATATGTCATACAGGTAATAATATATGTCACACAGGTAACTATATATGTCACACAGCTAAACTATACATGTCACACAGGTAACTATATATGTCACACAGGTAACTATATATGTCACACAGGTAACTATATATGTCACACAGGTAAACTATACATGTCACACAGTTAACTATATATGTCACACAGGTAACTATATATGTCACACAGGTAACTATATATGTCACATAGGTAACTCTATATGTCACACAGGTAACTATATATGTCACATAGGTAATAATATATGTCACACAGGTAACTATATATATGTCACACAGGTAACTATATATGTCACATAGGTAATAATATATGTCACACAGGTAACTATATATGTCACACAGGTAACTATATATGTCACATAGATAATAAGATATGTCACACAGGTAGCTATATATGTCACACAGGTAACTATATATGTCACACAGGTAACTATATATGTCACATAGATAATAAGATATGTCACACAGGTAATAAGATATGTCACACAGGTAGCTATGTATGTCACATATGTAACTATATGTCACACAGGTAACTGTATGTGTCACACAGGTAACTATGTAAGTCACACAGATAACTATATATGTCACACAGGTAACTATATATGTCACATAGATAATAAGATATGTCACACAGGTAGCTATGTATGTCACATATGTAACTATATGTCACTCAGGTAACTGTATGTGTCACACAGGTAACTATGTAAGTCACACAGGTAACTATATATGTCACACAGATAACTATATATGTCACACAGGTAACTATATATGTCACACAGATAACTATATATGTCACATAGGTAACTTGATATGTCATACAGGTCTACTGTACATAGGTATTATATGTGCCCCCTTTTATATGTCTATGTATCATATGTAAATGTTTTACCGAAAAACTAGCAGTGGTAGAGAGTTAATTTTACCTTCTTGCGATTGATAAGAATGTTTGAGAAAATGTAAAATCATGAAACGAAATACAAAAGTGGAACAAGTTTTCTTTACAAATAAATTCCAAATATTGATATTTTAAATCTAGATATCATTTGATTGAAAAATAATTTTTCAACTAATATTGTTTTAGTTTTTGAGATATTGGCCATTTAATTTATCACGTGAGGGCCGGTGTGTACCCAATATCGAACCTATCAATAATAAACTAAAATGCTGACTCAACTAAAACGCTTCAAAAAAATCTGAAAATAATTGCAAACCTAATATTTTATGCTCTTGAAAGTCTGTGCACAATGACCATTACTGGGATGCCCTCCTTCTAAGCAAAGACGCCAATTTTTTGCAACTCCGCTTTGTTACCCTATATAAAGTGTTGCATATCGAAAAAAAACTTGCGTACAAGTCAGCATCTATTGTGCTTATAATGTAGATGAAACTAAAGAGAGCACAACTCCGGAAAAAAATTTTCAATCAAGAAACACTAGAATTAAATAATTTTAAGTTTAAAATCAGTCCAAAACTGCTGACATAGCACCTTAAACAAATTTTATGTTCTAATTTATTAATCTTTGATGCAAATATAAAATATATGTATTCAGTAACTACCAGTGATACAGATGTTAGAAAATAGCAAAATGTCAAAAGAAACAGTCTTAGATCAGAACCCAGCTTTTTTTACGGCTGGAAGAAAAACACACATTTCGAAGCCTTCATCAGATAACAGAGTTCTTGTTTGTGCGAGCACTCTTTTCGAAAGTGAGAACAGCCGCTCCACTGGAGCTGATGATGGTATAGTTGTATTATACTTTATGTACATGTCCTGCAAGATCGTAGGTAGGTTGTTGTCTGTAGTATCAACCCATCTAGCCCAACAGTCATACAGAGAAGTGTTTGCTGAAGTTGTCGCTCGTTGTCTCTGATCAAAACGCCTGAAAAATGAACACTCAGATGATTCTGGCTGTGTATATTCCATGTCTACAAGGCCATCATCGCTCGAGGTGTCTACTGCTTCTGTTTGCATGGCGTGCCTAACCACACTTCGCACCTCTGCCTAAGGCTGGGCGGTATGGAGTTATCTTCTCATACCGACACCGATAGCAGACAACTCCAAACCGAACCGGATACCGTGCTGTTTCGGTTACTCTCGGTAATAGTACAAAAAATTGCAAGATACCGACCGCACCGTTGTTTTTTGACTAGACCCAGAGCCATTTAATGAGAGAGTTGTGCCATCTCATTTGAAGGGACCATTTTCAATTCCACGATTGCTATAAAATTATGACTCAATGAATGCCGTCTTTGTAGTTGAGCTACTGGTTAATAAAACAATAATAATACTGGTCAATAATGTAACAGTAACAACTACTTACGCACAACAATTAACAGCAGAGAGTGGGATTCCTCGATTGGGAGCTAAGCCACTCATTCAAACCACTGAACTGAGCCTGATTTTGTTTTACAAAAATATTATATAATTGAAAAAAAAATACAATAGGTTAACAATATACAGTATAAAGAGTTGGATTCCTCAGTTTTATAGCTATGCCACCATTACACACCAGTTTGTAAAAACAATGTGAATAAATGTATGATAAAAATTCCTTCAGTAACACCATCAAATCGGCAGAAAATTATGCAACTGCAATTGTTCTTAAATATAAAGTTGCTAGAAAAAAATCTACAAGAAAGTTAAAATTTTTCTACCAGATAATGTATGGCCATGCTTTTGCATCTTAGTGTCACATTTTAACCTACAGACAGGCGGGACAAAAGTTTTGACACAGCAGCTGCAGTCACACATATTTGGCTTCAAGTTTAGTTATCATAAAGTGACAGTCAGGGAACATGAGACTTGAGAAAAGCTGAGCCTTCATGACATCGGTCAATCGCGATCTGACTAGTGCGACCGAGTTCCTAACCACAAGCTTTAACTCTTGAAAGGTCAACGGCAGCATGGCAGATGTTGAACAGATGCCACGTAACCTGAAACACTAGCTAGGTATTTTCTTCAAGCTCGTAAGACAGGCGATAGCATCTGTCATGTCAAAATCCTTCGCCTGTACCAGAAAATGTTTCCATAGTTGCAGCTTGCGGATAATTCTCAAGTTTGGTTAGAGAAGTTGAATGCTCCAAAACTTCTTTAACCATGAGGTCTTCTAATTCAGCTTCTGTGGATGCAAACATAATATGTAACCAACTACACATATAGATGTCACACCAAAAATTAAATGTATGTCATGCTTTTTGCTGCATTACCTGCATCACCATAAGGTCTAGATGACTGATCACTTGTATTACAAGAGTAATGTTCATCAGAGGCTAGAGGAGATTTGGTATGGCAATAGTCAGTATGAGCAACTGTCTCCACAAAGACTTGCGTCGAAGGTCCGGTTTTTCATCTCAAACACGTCATCCTCAAAGTGATCCTAACAATAAAAAATATAAATCGCAGAGAAATATAACTAACACAACAATAATATGACTACATTTAAAAATTTCGAGTATATTTTTTTTAACATATTTTTGTTTTAAATACCCATTAACACATGAGCATCATGTCAAGAAAGAAAGTTATTTATCTTTTCAATAGTGAAATGATCGACAATGTACATGCTAAACAATAATTCACTTTACATGGATTATATAAACAAAATATTATTTACTACAGAGTGTCTATTCCATCGTTTGTCTCCATTATTATTTTTACAATCAAATACACAAATTGGTTATTTCAACTGTCAAATGTTCATAAATAATTAACTTAGATAAAAAAAACGCTTTACTCCTGTCATCTTCTTCATGAAACCACACCTAAGTATTAGAAAATTGTTATTATGAAATTATTATCAAAACTACAGATTTACATATGAAATTAAGTGATGAGAAAATGCAACCTTTTTGGAATGTTATTCAACCCATTATATAGTAATCCAAAATTTATAATATAATTTTGCAATATATATTGCAATTTTGTCTATAATTTTATCAATTTACCACACAGAGTTGTTACTTATTTCGTCTATATGTATATATTTACATATCAATTCTAAAGATATAATCAATTAGTATTATTGTGAATACTAATAATAATGAATTGAATAACGTTGATAATAACAATAACCGCCACCATTAGTAGTTAATCATCATAAATAATGATAACAATTAATAGTAAGATGATGGAAGATTCTTAGAATCATAATGCATTGTTTTTTATTGTAAGAAGTTGTTGTTACAAATAAATAAAAATAATAATTATTACTACTAATCAATTCATTTTAAATAATAATATAGTAATAATAATCATCATTTGTTATTATTTATAACAGCAACAAATAATAAATTAATGATGTGCTTACTAATACTATCATTATCATAGTTACAGTAGTAGTAAGTTATCATCATCATTCATTTATTAATAATTAATTATGTATTCATTCATAATAATAATTGAAAAAATAATAATAAATAATTCATTATAATATATTAATTAATTAATTGTAATAACAATTAATTATAAATAACAATAATAATATATATAATAATAATAATAATATAGACGCTACAACGAGTTGAATTTGGTACCACGTGACTCTATCAAAACCGCAGTATAAAAAAATGTCGTACCCTGAGGTTATAGACATTTGTTTTTATTGTTTTAATATTTCTGGAACCAAGGTTACTAACGCCAAAGTTTAAAGTTCATCAGATAGCCAATCATTTACAGCACAGGAAATCTGCTGAAATCTTCCTTGCAGACCTGTTCAGTATTAGTTACATGTGTTCAAACTTTGTATACTTCAACTGAAATCTGTCAGCGCTCAGAATGGTATTTTGACAATTTGTCAATTTTCATTCATGTGTATGCATGTCAGCTATCTAGTGGTGTATTATTTTGAATAATTGGTGAAACTTATTGGGTAAAATTAATCTTTTTCTGAAAAAGGGTAAGAAAAATATTTTTCAAAAATTCTGCAATAGCGTGAGATTCCACCGACCATAATACGCTGATATTGCGGGCGGAAATAAACATTGATATGGTTTTACATTAACAAAATTTATCAACTGGCTATCAACTGAGACAGAATTACTAAACAATAATAAATTTATTTGTCCAAATAAATTAATGTTATAATTTCAACGCTGAAAAGTTTAATTTTGCTATCAGTGTGAGTTTGAAGAAACACTCATTTTTGCAGTTTCTCAATAATAATGATTGAAAATAAATCTGTTTTCACATTTCTACTAATAATTAATTTAATAAATAATATTATTAAAAAAAATAATTAGAATATTAATTAATAACACATTGATTGTAATAATAATTACTAATCGATTGAGAGTAATTATTATCTTTCTGGTTGTTGTGTATTTAAATTAATTATAATTATTGTTATTTATTAAATATAGAAATAATTGCAATTATTATTGTTATCAGTGGTAGCAAATAACAATCGTCATGATAATGGTTTTGCTGTACGCATATATATACACGCAAACAATATATATATAGGCGCGTATATTGTTTGCACTAGTAGATACGCTTGGGTGATCCGCCTGCGGTCACGTTGCCACCGCAAACAATGTGATTTTTAAGACATTATGCTTTTTTTTAAATTCGCTTTTTAGTATGTTGATCAAATTTGGGCCAATTATTTTTAGAACCAATGAACGTATCAGCTTCTACTAGACAAGTTGCCACCAATTTTAAATATAAAAAAAAAATCTAAAACTTCTCACTACACTATCTAAATAATAGACGCGACCTTCAATTATTATACCAAAAAAAGGGATAATAATAGTTAGTAGTAATGAAGAATGAAAAAAGTTAAATCATAACAACAACAACAATTAATAAATAATAATAATAAACAACATAATAATCATTGTTGATTGATGATTATTATTATTAATTATTATTATAACAGTAATAATAATAATAATATATAAATAATTATAATAATGTGCCATACTAATTATTGTTATCAATCATCAAGTTAATAAATAATAATCTACTTCTACCACTACTACCACCCACTGGCTATAAATGAATAATAATTAATTAATAACTTCATCATGATGATGATGATGATCATCAGGCAGGAGGTTATTTATTATTATTATTATTTCATTAATTAATTAATTATTATTATTAATGGTGTCTAGCTTACCATAATTGAAAAAAGTCAGTTTGAGTTTGCAGCGAATGAATCTTTACTCCGCTCCAGTTTTCAGCATAACATTCCATGGGTCAAATACATGTGTTATCTTCTTATTTATTTCATCCATGTCATCAAATCAAGCACTGCACGCTATGCCAAGGGTTAACCACTGTGCGTGTTTCAAGATGGCTGCCCTTAGCGGCGTTATTTTAGTGTTGGTTGTTACAGTTTTAAGTCTATGCACCAATAGGTCTATAACCATAGAACAATTTAAATAGTTCTATGCCAATAGCTTACATCATTATTACGGCGGTGCGGTTATTTATGGGGCAAACCGTTACCGGTTTATAATGAGCGGTGCGGTGAATTTTCAGGAAAGCCAATATCGCACAGACGGTATTAAGCCGTACCGGGAAAATAACGGCTTTACCGATATACCGCCCAGCCTTACCTCTGCCTGTCGATCTGCATCTGGAAGCCATCCCAATTTAAACCTTGGATGTATAGCAGCTGCTATTTGAAAGTAATCAGATTTCAGTTCATGATCAAATTGTCTCAAAAGCTCAGAATTCAGAGCACACAACAGTTCACTACAGTACTCTAGATCTTTACTTTGTTCAATTTCCTTCCATTCCTCCGTAAGTATTTGCAAAGTTGGGAGAAGATAACCAGCACAAGTGCTGTTTTCACCTTGTATGATATCAAGTGCAGAAGTCAGAGGCTTGAAAACTGTAAGGAACTCAGTCAGAAATTTCTCTTCTGCATCTGTAATATGCCATAAGTCTTTCGACGAAAACAAAGGGTGATGCTCATTTCTTTTTTCTGCCAACATTCTCTTCACTCTCGCGAATGCGTCATACATGGAATTCCATCTAGTTTTATTGGGTATAACAAACATTCCCATATTTTGTTTGATGTCTGATGTCACAGTAGATCGACTCTGCTTGTTCCAGAGAGTGGTCAGCTTTCCCATTATACTTCTGTATACTCCTTTGCACCTTCGGTTTGTGAGAGCTGAGTTAACAGAATTACCAGTGGCAATGAGATTCATACGATGGGCTGAACATCGAAAATGTCTTGGTAAACCATAAACCTCCATTTCATCATCGATAACTTGCGGACTATCATTTAGTACATGATCTATTTCCATAGGCTGAATGTATTCATTATTCACTTCACTATCTTTAGTAGGATTGGTGAGGTCTGGATCACCCATTTCTGTTGATGATCCAAACTGCTTGAATGCTTTAACAAAGTTCGAGGCTGAATCAGTTACACAGTGAGACACCTTGTTGTTGATATCAAATTCGGCAATTATAGACTCGATCAATTTACCCAGAACTTTATACGTACAGCCCCCAATTAGCCGTCTTAGAGCAATGAATGCATGTCGTCTTTTAAGTTTCCCATTTGTTTTTTCAAACCAATGAGCAGTAATTCCTAAGTAACCATTACTCCTTGAGCTCCAGTGATCAGCTGTCAAGCAAACTGTATTTGCAGACCGCATACTCTCAATTAGTTGGGCTTTTTTTGATGCAAACAGATCTTTCATTTTAGTTCTGTAGACCTTCCTAGATCTAATCTGAACTTGTTTAGCTCCATTTCCTAGTAAATTCTGCACAAAGCTTTTAAACCCATCACTCTCCAAATGGTTAAATGGCAGAACACATTCTGTGACATAATCAACAATGAAGGTGTCAAGCATAGATTGTGTTAGTTTTCTGCCTTGATCTATAAAGGCACCTATTGCTGGTTGAGTTGATTGTGGGCTGATTTCCTGTGTGTCTTCATCCTTATCGTGACCCCTTTTTCGTCTGTCATTCAGTCTACACCATTCATCAAAGGATTTTAGCTGACCAGAGTGGTGGGAGGATAAATGGCTTCGCAGGTTGACCCTGCTTTTATCATTAGCAGAAATAGGTTTTTTATCAGCGCTGCAGTACTTGCATTTGAACCTGCTATTTCCTGGTTTATCGGATATTCCAATAAACTCAAAGAAATCGTTCGGCACTTTAAATTTAGGACCAATTTTCTCTTCACCACCTTCTGCCATCTACAAACAAATAGGAATAAGTTAATTCTGGGCTGGGATAAATCATGACTAACGAGGTTCGAAAAGTCAAATAATTGTGGTACATTCACTCTGTTGCCATGGTTCGAATTCTTCGTGTTGAACGTTCATTCTTGTTGGTTAGCATTCATTTGAGTTGGCAGTGCTAACCATCCCTATGATACATCGAATTGAAATCATATACGGGAGTTGTCCTTCCTTCGCAATGAGTAGCTAGCACGATAATTATTTTATTGTTAGTGAGATAGTAAACAACCATGCTCGTATTACTAAGTAATACGAGTCAGATTTGCGGAATATTTACACACTTACTAACAGTAATAGTAAGTAGATGAGAAACAATAAAAACAACCATTAATAATAATTGTAGATGATTAACAATAAATATGAGAAAAAGTATAAGAAATGATAATTAATTGATAAATTATTATAACAAAATAATAATTATTTATAATAATAATTCAGTTTGCCCACTTATCAAACAGAGCTATGATTCTCTGAACTCCGTCAGTTTTCAAAAAAAAAATTGTATACATTTTATAATTAAGCTGCTGTTAAATTAGCAAAGAGTCATTATTATACAAATGTAAAAAAAAACTATTGCAGTTGAAAAACAGATAAAAATTAATTTATAGACAAAACGCCAGTTGAATGCTTCTTCCACAAAACAGTTGTCCAAGCAATTTTCCATTCATCAACACGAACGATTCTCATGATTCTAATGAATGCTCAACTCGAATGAATACGGTTTGAGGAATTGCACTGAGCTAACACGAACAAACTCGAACCAACTCGTACAAGTCAGAATTCCCATGACCCGAATGGATGATTTATGAGTTTATCCCAAACGAATTCGAACCATGGGAACATAGTGATTATGAACAAATATTGTTTTGAACAACAAAGTTTTCATATTAAATTTAAAAATAACAGTGACAGCGGAAAAGGTTTTCAACAAATGAATTACATTCCCACACACTACTACATACTACTACCTTAGTACAAAGATGATTGTTTCCTAATGGAATCATGGATTGGTAAAAAATAACATTAATGCTGCATTTACACAAACCGGTTGCAATCAAGCTCACTTGATTTGCTTTTGACAGTGCATGTGTGTGAATACAGTGATAAATACTATTCAATTGTCAATTGGATAACAATTATGGCAAAACATATTAGATTGTGGAATACTGGTTAATTAATTATTATAAAAGCTGAAATTAAACACAAATTTGTGTTTGGTCAATGTAGGTGCAGAACTGGCTATTTTGTGACGCCGCCCATGTTATTTTCCTATCGAACTAGCAGAAATCGTCCGCCTTAAACCCCAAAGGGTATTGCTGCAATAAATTGCCAGTTCTGCACCTAATTGGTTTGGTCATAGCGATTGAAATTTACCCAGTTGTGGCTTTAGAATGTGATAATTTTTTAACTAGAGTGAAAATCGCCTGTGTACATGTGGCATTGTTATTTGATATTCGTATTATTGATGATAAATTAAAACAAAATACACAAAAATGCCATATTTAACAGAATATTATCAAAAATATATGACGCTTTGAAATATTTATTTATTTAACAGGTTGATAACTTTTTTCAAATATTTTTATCAGCTCATCTTAATTCACTTTGTTTTTAGCAAAATAAACAGTAACTTACATTACAGAAACATGCGCAATTCAGCTACCACTTTTATTGATTGGGGGTGTAATAATAGTAGCTTGCTATTAAAAATAATAATAAATAATTGGTAATTATTAAGATAATAAATTTTAAGTTTTATGAATCATTGATTCTTGTTATAATAATTACAATAAAAAGAACTAATAAGAATTATCAGTGATTGAAATGAAAAATTATTACCATTAATTAAATGTAATAATTATTAATTATAAAAAGTAAATCAATAATAATAACTGATTAGTAACAACTCGTTATTATTAATATAATGCAAGAGTAATGTTATTGAAACATACCATATATATATTTATATATTAATAATAATAATAGAGTATAGTAGGAAAAGACGGAAAAAAACTACTAGTGGAACTACAAAATGTTTCATGTGTTTCAAAAAAAGGTGGAAAAAATTTTGAAAACCCAATCGTCAGGTCTCACTATAAAAATTTATATACATATATATGTATATTATTTATTAAAATTATGAATGATAAAAAATTATTATCATTCCTCACTGAAAAAGTTGAAAAATAATTAATAATAATTCGATTTTCTCTCCATACAGAGATTTGGATTAATTCGTTGTACATAATTATGTTTACAAAAAGGAACCTAGTAGTGTTGTTGCAGTTATTACAGTAGGAAGGGCGTATAATTGTATACGTAACATTTACTACCTTTTAGGCTTTTTCCAAACTAAATAATGCAACAATCTCTTTGCAGTCTATTGTCTGCATGCATCATCTGCTCACTTGTTCCAGTTTGACCAATACTATTAGTCTAAAAAAAAACATTGTTATTTGGATCATAACTACCTTAACGTTAAGGTTTTAGTCTATAGTTATTTGAAATATAAAAAGTTGACAGCAAAAAAATACCATAATATGCAAAAAACAACAACATATAAACCAGTATTTTTTAGTGTTCAATTTTATTGTTATAAAGGTTTCATATCCTGCTTAGTAAGAAATCTTCAAGAGTTTGCTACATACGTGGATTACATACAGCAAATGTCAATCAATATTGAAGTTCACAAGACAAAACACTACGGTATATTGTTTTTGTTGTTTGACTAACTGGATGAAATGAAAGCATTTTGGAGTTTAATATCTTGAAAATATCGATTATGCATGTCAATAATTTAAAGTAAGCACTTGCAGCTAATCATTTATCAACCTAAAGACAATTGTAAATTGACTATATGTTTGTGAAACAGCAGCGATTAGCGAAATCGATTAATGATATGTGGACGTTTGTCACAACCTTGGACCAAGGGTATAGTTTGTGCGAACTACAGTCTTCGGAATTGATGTTACCGTCATGAAATTATAAATAATTTTTCTAGTCTGTGCTTATGGTATCTTAGGAAGTATGCATATTTTGTTTTTCAAAGATACCAAAATTGTTGCTACTTTTGTATTATTTGAAACAGCTACTTGATCACTTTAGCAGTTTTTTCCTAATTTATATTTTAAAAATTATGTTTTCTTTTTCATGCATGCTTTTTAAAGCAGATAAAAAAGATATAAGAACAACTTGGGCAGCAAATCTGAAACGCATTCTTGTATATAATTCCATCCGGTGAGGAATCATATTCGATAATAAGAGCTGAGTGAGAAAGATGGTCGCTATCCCCATTAACTTGTCATCCAGCATTGCTGAAAGAGGGCAACTCCTACCAATGTGTTTGGTGGGAGTCGAGCAAATAATATATCTTTTTTATTCTACAGTTTATCCATGTGTAGTTTTCAAACCGAATTTGAGCCAGTAAAAGGTTTATCGACTACAAATTTAAGTCTGAAGCTAAATGTTAGGTTTAACTGATATATGTATAGTTCACAGAGTATTAAGTGGTGATATATGCTTGTAGTGGATGGCACAATCTATTCCATATGGCCCAAGGATAAATGGCAGTCGACGAGCTTTGGAGAGCCCATAACTCCTAAACTAATCGCATCTCTTGTGATCTGCTTTATATTTCTCACTTTAATCTTTGTTTTAGCTTATTTAAATCCCAAGGTTGGTACAAGTTTAGCCTCAGATAATAAGCAAATAACAAAATAACCAACAACCTCATTGTTTGATTATTGTTATTTTTTATCAAATTACCAATCAAAAATGGGTGCGTCGAAACCAGGTATTCCCTACCTACGGCAGACGAACAGCGCCACACAAAACTCACCCATATTTTTTCTACACTGTGGCGCAGTTTGTCTACTTACTGTAGACGAACAGCGCCATCGGTTGAAACTTGTATGGCGCAGCTCGTCTACAGCCAACAGCTGAACTGGGCCAAAACATGAAAAGGCAACTCCAAGACACTTAGCCTTCTACCAACCCCTTTATATTATTTTGTAAATATGTAGTAATTGACTTTACAGCAAGATTAAAATTGGCGGAATCAATAATTCAGCTTCTAAAGAAATTAACTTTTCATCTGTATTTCTAAATGTATACTTTGATAAAACAAAAAATGTAAATAGTTTTTCAAAGCTTTGAATTAAAAAAAATAATTTTTCCGTAAAATTTTTCTCTCAATCACAAAAATTATTATATTTGCACAGTTGCTATTTATATCGTAAATATTATAGAGAATGATCAAAAAACGTAAAAACGTTGTTTTTTTTTTTGGGTTTAGCTCTGTGTTCCGGTGGCTCTATATTCTGGTTGGTCCAAGTTCCGGTGATTTTGGCTCTATGTTTCGGTAAATTATTTTTCATAAAAAATGATACTGTGGAGCATTATTAAAAATGGACGTGACCTTTCGCAACAAACTAAATTATTTTATAGTGAAATTTTGTTTTTTTATAGTTTTTATTACTATTAAAAAGAGTTGACTACTTGTTGCATAGTCATAAAACTATTACTATTAAAGTTTTTTTCAAACCAAGTATCAAATGAAATAAGACAATCTATTAGAACTTCATTCTATTTAAATGTAAAAGACGCTCCACAATAGTCTTGTTCTATGAAAAATATTTCACCGGAACATAGAGCCGAAATCGCAGGAACATAGACCCACCGGAATATAAAACCACCAGAACATAGAGCATTCACGTTTTTTTTTCTAATCCATAAAGGAAGTAAACGGTAATGATGCGATATTGCTATGGTGCCAAATGTGAATCCAATATTAACAAGCGATTCCACTTCGGACACTTTTGTTATTTTTTAATTAATTCACATGCTTAACAATTATTGTTTAAATGTTTTCCCTCAAACTTCACTACCGTAGTAAACTTTGGGGGAGAAGAATTGAACAAAATTATAAATCATACGGATTAATTAAAAAATAACAAAAGTGTCCAAAGTGGAATCGCTTGTTATTATTAAGTTCATATTTGGCGCCATAGCAATATCGCATCATTACCGTTTACTTTCTCTTTGGAATGGAACAAAAACAACATTTTCAAGTTCTTTTGGTCACATTCTCTGACATACCATTGTCTAACCATTGAATTCCAGTCATATATTATGCACTCAAGTTTAACATTATCTATAATTGGTAGGGGTATTAGGGGTAGGATGTACCTGGTTTCGACGCACCCACAAAAAATAGCTTTCAAATTTACATTGAAAACATAAATCGATGAAAATATTGGTTTGTTGGTGCTAAGATGGACAAATTGAGTTATTTTAGCGATGTTCACTATTCAGTGATCCTAGGAAACAATTCCCAACAAATCAATCGCTGCTGTTTTTAGGGTTTTGTAACTATATTGGAGAAAGGAGTTTCTCTCATTCTCAACTCCTTGTTTGCTATATATTTCACTGTTATGATATGGAGAGCCACCAGTGACTCCTACAGGTATGCTTTGCATTTATCCAAAATTCTCTGTTTCCTTTGACCTTTACGTTTAGCATATCCATCAATGATTCATTGGAGGTCAAACCTTTTGAAGGTCATTTCAAGAGTAATTAATCTTAGCATTATGAGTGTTTCATTTGCAATAGATAATATTTATTTAACCGAAAGGCAAGTTATAGTCATCTAGTTCAAGTCCAGAGCATGCCAAACAGTGACTGTTGAAAGCAACATAGTTCATTTTGAGCTGCAGATAAACTGTCTGTAGGGGATAACTGTCGACATGATTTCTCGATTGTATATGTAGTGAGTTTTAACGAGTCGATCTTTCTTGACTTTTGGTAGGTTCTTTAGTTATCCGTTTTTTTCTACACACACATAATATAATTTTGCCTCCCCAAGATGGCTCATAATGTATTATGTACATATAGCGATCGTGCTACCCATGTTCCTTAGCGATAGGGGAAATCCCTCTCAAAATTGCGCAACGATTTACTTATATCCATCCTTCAAGCGATTCCGGTCAAACTGGCTGTTACAAAGCATAGCCGGCAACTTATTATATGATCATTGATAGATCGGAGCACTGCAGATGACTAGACACTATTGGAAACAAGGATGAAACATTTGTGCATTGTGATTGGCTGATCATAGAATCGGCTAGCGATTTTTTGATCTCAATTAAAACCTGGTGATAACCTCAAATAAAATGCTAGCGATTGCTTAGCGATTTAGCCTGAAACAGAAGTTGCAAAATCACGCAATCGCTAAGGAAATCGCTCAGTGATCACTATATGTACATGCGGATTAACTTCTCACTTAGAACCAAGCCATTGAAATGCACAAAGATAAATTGTTTGTTTCAGATGTTCTCAAGAACAAAGATTCTAGTCGATAGTTGTAAAAGTACAAATTCCGTAAATAATTTTTCAAACGACTCCAAAATTGCATTAATTCATATTTTATATCCTAGAAATATTAACAGTTATCTGAAGCTGCATTTACACTATACGATTAACATTGAAGTAGGTGGCTTGCAAGTGTGAACAGTGCACATGTTTACGGCCTCACAATCGGTGGCAGAATTTTTTTTTCGTCAGACAGCGATGGAGCATTGTATAGTTATTAGCCCACCTAGCCAATCAGAATGCACATCACCACTTTTCAATATTAAACTTTTCAGAAAACTTGCAACTACTTGACAAATTCTTTGAGGCCAATTTCATTCCCATTTAATATAAATTGTTTATTGTATTAAAAGTATTGTGTTCTTTTTTATATTTCCCTGAGCCATTGAAATGAACGTAAAATATTAAAATTTGCATCTTATTTATTATTATTATTATTATTAGTTTGATAATAACTAAAAACTCCATGATAGTAATAAGCTGTATTTAAATAATTATCATTCATCAGAAAGTTTTTACTATTACTTACTGATGAGTGAACAACCGCTCTTAACAACCAAGCCCATAAGCGCATATATTATTAATAATCCACTATCATGTTGTGTCTATAGTCATTGGAATGCATTGTGTTGGCACTGACAATACTGTACAATGTCGCGTCTAACAATTGCAAGTGTAAACTCTTGAAAATAATCGGGATAACTACTCCAGATACTGATTGACACTGTTGCTGATTATTGCATAATGTGAACACAGCTTTACACTCACTTCATTATTCTTCAACGCTCCAGCTTATAACAAATGTATGATGAAAACAATCATAGAAAATTAGTTCTTGTTTATTTAATAACTATCTTTTTTAATGATTTTGAGATAAATGCGGTGCCATTATATGACCATTTTGAGTTGTTATGTGTTTGTAGCTACCTAAAGGTGCCACTGCCGCTAACAAAGTCGCAGGTACATCTTCAGTACCTGGTCACATTCTATTTCTGTTTCGCGGTTGTCTATGACCTTGTACTTATATTTTTGGATCTGGCTGGACAGGAGCACTTCTGATTGGTAAAGAAGTTGGTGGTAATTTAACATAATTTAGCCAGTACAAATGGATTTTTCAAATCAGCCTAGAGACTTTAAAAATCATGTTATGGCGTAGAATCATATCTTGCCGTCACGATAGTGGTAAACTTTTTTGTCTCTCACTGATAGTTACTGAGAAAATGAATTTGAAAAATGACTCTCTCTGCACCAAAATTACTTTGTTTCATGTACGCGCAGAGGAGAGGTTTACGCCTCATTATTGATACATTTGAGTGAAATCCGTGATGCGTGACTAAGCATGCGGTATTAATTAGCGGCTAGTTACTAATTACTTCATTAAAAAAAATTACGTTTTTATTTGGCAAGGGAATTATTAAATCTATTTTCATACCTCCAGATATAAATGATCTACAACAAGTAGTATATCAACATGTCGGTAATTTGATAGGCTAGTGATATAAAATTGACTAAAAGCATGAGGGCCAACGGCGCAATGGGAATTTCCCCGTTTACAACGTCGTTTTCAAACAATTTTTCCCGAAGCTACAGATATGTAAGAAGTCCAGTGATTATCTAATTTGCTCCGGACTAGTGTATCCTATTAAACCCTTTTAAAATTTTGTTTCTAGCAGCCTGGGGTCCCAAGTTATTGAAAATTTAGTAATTCTCGAATATTTGGAAACTGAAAAAAACCGGGTGATACAAATATTTATATCAATGCTTTTGACGCATGACGTCATGTTTCGTGATCCATTTGTAGACGCTACATAATTCATTTGGTTATTGCGTGTAGGCGGTTTATCCCCATATGCTAATCTCTACACAACGAGTCATTTTGTTGGATCCTTCTGCATACTTAATAAATTAGGATGTCTGTTGGCAGAGATTATGAGTCAATTAACTTCTAGCACTTTCTTATTTATTCTTATTTTGTCTTACTTTGTAATCTGTAAAATTCATCAAACAGTATTTAAGACTACAGACTGAGCTGTTTGGGACAATCAAATTTTCAAAATTAGCAGCTCTCATTGGCTGATTTTTTCATCTTATGTTTCGATCTATGTAATTCATAAATTCTTAGAATGTTCAGAGAAATTATATATGTGATAGTAAGTTAGTACAATAGACAAGTCACTGGCTTCAATATTGTATTTTATATTACATGCCACGTAGCTGTTTCAACCATGGTTTTTTTATGACTTCCGGCAGACTTTACCCAATGAGCTTTCCTCTTACTGTCGAGTTATAACAGATCTAATTCAGTGTTTGCTACCAGTTTCAAAGAATCAATTCTGGAATGTTTTTAGGCCAAATTGGATTAATATAAATGTGGTTGTTGTTGATTTTTATGATTTCTATTATAATAATTGGCAGTCAAATATTGATTCAAAATTAGTGACTGTTTTATAATAATAATAGTGAAAAATAGTTGGCAGGACGTTTCAAAAACCATGCTTGTTTGTCAAGTTAACCTTTTCATTATTTTTATTTCAAACTATTTTATTAATGTTCAAATATTTTTAATTTCTAAATGTACCTGTTGCGCTCTTAACAGGAAATATTTAATGGTGATAAACCGGTTTATATACCAGTTTATATAGTTGATATAATAGAGAAATGATGACTACGAGGGGCTGGAAAACATGTGGTAAATTTCTCAGGTTCTGTTTATGGTTTTAGAAAGGTTTTGTTGGTATAATCGTGGTTATGCTTTTTATTTGATCAATAAATAATCCTTATGTAATTTCAATTAAGCAATTTTTTTTAATTAGCAAATTGTCCTGTGTGAGATACGAATAATTATTCCCAGGAAATGGAAAGTGCAAAAATCACATTCCTTGTCACCAATTTCTGTCCAAGTAGATATAATGTATCACAATTCATTTTTCATAATGGCCACAGGGCTTTATACTAATGTTACATGTACACTCAACGGTCGTTTGGTGATTTTTCTTAGCGATTGCCAAAGCTCCTAAAAATTGCCTGAGTTTCTATTGTCATCCATTTTTTGGCGATTCTAGTCAAGCTGGCTGTTGCAAATTATGGCCTACAAATTATTGAAATATCAATAATAGATTGGGGTGATGCAGATGGCAAGACACTATTGGAAACAAGGATAGGATATATGTGCACTGTGTTTGGTTGATTAAGGAATTGACAAGTGGTCTTTTAATCTCGATCAAAACCTGACAATAACCTCAAATAAAATGATAACAATTACTTATCAATTTCTCCTGACATGAAAGCTGCAAAATCAAGCAATCGCTAAGCTAATTGTCAAGTGATAGTTCAGTGCACATGTGGTATTAGGCAATGAAAGTGGAAAAATCGACATGCAGAGCTGTGAAAACATACCTTGTAATAATTGGTTTTCGAGATTTGTACTGTATACTGAGAATTGTCACTATTTCATACATCATGTTAGTGTATTTCTTTTTGTAGATCATATGGTTGTCTAGGAACCTTGCTACTACTTGTATGTCAAACTTCAACAGTTATTCACCCTGTATGTCTGGAGGTAGAAATGTCACCATGTATTTCTAATATTATGGTTATCTTTTATAAGATAATTTGTTTTCACCAAGTTTTGTAAATTTTGAAATGAGTGCTTATTGCATTTCCTTATTGGGATGTTGGAAAAAAATGAGTACTTTCGTTGCCAGTTATGAACGTAGTTTATCCTGCCATCTTTTACGGTCATATTTTTTGTAAATGCTTCTTATTTGCAAATACTATGTTTATAATCGATACAGGGTGTATTAACTTGTACGATTTGACGTTTCAGCTAGTTAACCCAAAGCCTTATATTCCAATTTACATCAATTAATGAACTGCATTGTCATTTGGCACGCTTTTAAAATATGGTCACTTCCGCAAGATGGCTGCCCTTCCATATTTCCGGTACTTATTCTACACTGAGTTATACAACACTCTGAATTTTGTCTCACTCTTGACTTCTGAGCACGCTCCATACTCCTGTTAACAACATTACGAATTATTACATCAATGCAAATATTTCCACATCTTGTTTCACCAGGGAAATTGATGTATAAAAAATTACTTCTATTTACCCTTCTCGTAAGCTGGCAAATTGTCCTTGCTTCAGATTTCCTTGAAATAATGAAAAGTTAGCGTTAATTATTACCCTTGTTGGTGCAAAAGAACAAGTCACATTATCAGATTTGGGCTGCTTTGGTGCTGTGTTTTGTTTCTTCAAGACTAAAAAAGGAACTCGCATAACATTTTTCAGTACATGTAGCAACCTTAAAATTTGATGTTGTTTTGGACATTTTCAAATATTGATTTTTCGCTGCCTGTTTCTTATACTCGTTCTGTTATGCTGTTCAGAAACTACCCTAGAGGTATATTTTTGCTATGCATACATTTTATTTCCATAGTTAAATTAATAATTGTACGTTGATATTACATTCCCAACAATTGTTGGAGTTTTTTGCATTGATGTGTTTGAACTACGCAATATTTGATTGACTAGCGCTACTTCTACTATTTAGCTCCTCTATTTTTTTTATACTGTTTATCTGTCTTTTGCTCAGTGTGTATGTATTTCAACTTTTAACAAGATGTAATGAATGTTGTTTTGTCCACAAGTCATTCTGTCTATGTATGTTATTAACTCTAGTTCATTATTGACGCAATACTAACTCAACTAATCTCTGAATGTTGTTGTATTTTATCAACTAAATTACTTTTGTTTTAATCCCGGGATCATTGGCAGTGCCCTGACGAATCAACTGTGTTGATTAGATTATTTTCATATTTGTTAGTTTGTACTGAATTTCTACCTATATTGGTTTAGATACAAATTGTATGCATTTATCCTAGACGTCAATGATAAAGAAATAAATGTGACACTGTTCTGGCATATGATCAGATTATATTGTTTAGGATTAATTATTTTTGCACCGGTTTGTGAGAAAAAGCAACAAAAAGGAAATAATTATGGTGGATGCAAGGTGAGTTGGCATACCTATGCCAGTGCCTCGCATATCGCACTGACATTACTAACGACCTCAGATTGTTGTGTCATGCAGCATTCTAATCTAGTGCTCAGTTCTTTCACCATTGACATCGAAAATAATAAATCATATCTTTCACCGCCACCTCTGCCATAAATGTCTATGCATGAAAACCTTAGAATGACTCTATAACTGCTTCCCAGCTTTACATTGGCATTCACGCTTGTATCTGTATTAGTGAACATGCAACACACACGGAGTACATGCATAAAAAATACTTCAACATGATGATTTATATGAGCGTTATAAAATTTGGCTTTAGCAGAGCTGTGACAAAATCACCGTGATTCAAATATTTGGTGACTCAAATATTTGAAAAATGATTTATTTCAAATTGATACAACTGGTGATTTGATTTGGTTACTTTCATCATTATTTGATTTGATTTGCCTCTATCCACCAGATTTGACCAAATATTTGCAAAAATATAGCAAATCATCAAAACCATTGGTAATGTTTGCGGCTTTTCTAATGTTTGTAATTGACCTGAGATTTCCATAATTCATAGTATTCAATTGTAGCAAATAAACAAAAGCAGTGAAAAGAAACTACCTAATTATTAGCTTATAGTAATCAAGGATCATGGAAAAATTTTCTTTTATGTATAAGTTTTCGTCAGCAAAAGTTGAATTATCAGTTGACTACTTTTTTCAGACTTGAATGTGGTGAGCTGAGAGTGTTTAAGAATGGGGACCAGGTTATTTGCTTATCCGTTGTGAGTAATGCATTTGTTGATGATATACTATAATGATAAATGCTTTGATACATATGCAAACTAATGCTCAGTGTTTGCTATTATTTGTCGATTATCTAGTATCGCTGGTACTAGCACAATGACAATTTTTTGGCAATGAAAGAATTTTAGAAAGGTATAACCTATTGGTGGTTGATTGTTTTTTTTATTGGGTGTACATTTTATCTATTGCATGGAACCGGCCAATTCTTTTGGCTAGTCTAAGCATTGGTTTGGAATTTAAATGATAATATATATCGGTTGGCATACTAATAAATAAGTTCCACTCGAAAGTGCACAAAGGAAAATGCAAGTTTGCGAAAGTAATCAAGTCGGAATATTGTTTTCTGGAGGCCAGCTAACCACACATTGTGATCTAAATTTGGGTCAATTGGTTCAGGCAGCCTATTAAAAGCCAAAGGCGGCTCCAATCTACTGGCCTGGCAGTGGGGAGGATAGATAAAGAGAGTATATGAGAAGAATGAGTGGAAGGTAAGACACTCCAAGATCCAAAAAAATGCGATGTTTTGTATTACGCCTAAACCAGTATTTACGTTTTTCCAATTGTTTCTGTGCATTTATTTAGACTGATGAATAATTTGTTTCACTTTCTAGACTGCATGAAAAGCTATAGATGTGTTACCTGTAGCTCAAACTCGTTGGTCAAAAAAATGTAAAAATTATTAAGACACGTCCTTCCATAAGGCACAAAATGTTTTTCCAAAATAAACCATAATGGAACTGTTAAAAATGGAAATCACAATATGATTGGCCTATTTCTAGAATTTTAGTTTTTTCAAATGTTAGCCGAAATTATTTGGGGATTGGATATTAAACCGCTTAAATTTTTATTTCCATTTGAATTGCAATTTTCTTTCTACAGCGAGCATATCTACTGACATTTATTCAGCTGGGAGTGTGCCTCAAGGAAGGACGTTTCTGAGAACTTTTTTTTAAGTTTTTGAAAATAATTTGGTTTTTTATATCACTGGTAGGTGAGCAAATAGACTGTCATGTTGTTGCTGATAGCATTTATTTTGTCAGTGAGACCTTCTGGGAACTACTACTATTTTATAATGCACAAGTCTGGTCACAACTGAGTAGAAAAGTCAGCTAAGAGTGGCGGTTTTTCTTACGGTATTTCTCTTCTGGAGTGTCTTACCTTCTCTCTTTCATCTCTATACACTCAAATCCACTCACCCACCCAGCGCCAGGCCAGTAGATTGGAGCCGCCTGTGTCAAAAGCTAAAGGTTTTTTATTTCATTTCTAATAGTTTCAGTGATGATTTGAAAAAGTTGCTGCAAATTACACTCCAAATATTTGATTTGATTGGGAACAAACCATGACTTGATTTGAATTTTTTACTCACTTGTAAAGATTTGATTTGAATAAAAACTTAAATGATTTGATTTGAGTCATGAAAATCGTGATTTGTCACAGCTCTGGGCTTTTGTGGAGTTACCCTTATACAAAATTCTGCTGGAAACGGCTAACCACACTTTGATTACTGCACTTAGGTCAGCCCAAGTGATTCTGTCTGCCCAGAGGTGGTGAGGCCAGCAATCCACAGTAGCTGAAAGTGCTACCACAAAATTCTGCAGAGTATTAATAAAAATGATCAATTATCTACTACGGTGGTGACATACATACATAATTAATAACCACCAACAATTAAACGTTACCTTAGTAATTATTATAAAATTAAATCAATCAAATTCAAATAATAACATAAACAGATGGCACAATAATGATTATCATTATTATTGTGCCATCATTATGATAGTATCAAAATCATAATGTATTATCATTATTTTATAGATATAATACTGTGAGGGATGCTAGTACTCTCCATATTTTATTCTTATTATTTTATACTCACTAAGACATTTTCTCACTTATTATTACTCCGTGAGACATTATCTCGTAATTACTGTCTAAGCCTATATCTCATTGTCCGTATTCCTTTGTGTACGATTTAAGCCATTAACTCACTGTTTACGTTACATCTCAATATCTACTCGCTACGCATTGTATACGTCTGTGTATAGTTCTATTGTTTGTATGTATCCACGATACCAGAGTCTATTTCAGTGCGTTTTATCTTGCACACCAAATAATTATTTACCACATGTTATACTTTTTCCACGAATTTTAATTATTGCAATTGGGTGCTGACTGTAAGGACAAGGCGTGGCTTGTACCAATATTTTTGCTCAGGCGTGGTTTGTAATGTGTACCCGCCTTCCCTGTATTTAAATTGATGTAAGCATAATAAATATCAGAGTTAGCCTGACTCTCAGAAGAATTTCTCTCTCTTGAAGCAAGCACTACTAGGAGCAACAAAACTACCAGCGCTGGACAAGTCGACTATTAGCAAGTACGACGCTAAGGTGGAAAGTGAGAACGGTACGCCCTATCACTGTGTATACCCTTGCCTGAGGCAAGGATTACAACACAAGGCCTAGTGCACTAATAGTTCGGCTCTTACTAAATTCGGATTCGGGGAATCCAACAAGTTAGCTAGCAATAATTACAGCAAAGTTATTTGTCGATCTCGACTGAGTCCAGATTCGACTGCAAATAATTCCAGCATAATTATTGCCGACGGTGACAGTTCGAAACAAACTATAAACTAGACAAGTAATTCCTGAGGAATTAATGTCAGAGCACAGTTCGAAACAAACTATAAACTAGACCATAATCCCGACAGTGATTATTGTCAAACCTTGGAAAGGTTCACAGGCAGCCAATAATTCGGATATAATTATTGTCTACTGCCAGCACACATACAAGCCAGATTCGGCCGCACCCATAAATGCACAAACCAATAAAGGCTCTCCAGACAATACGAACAATAATAGCAAATTATTGTAAGTAGACTTGGGCAGAAGTAGAGCACGTCGGGAGTGTGTACAGGTGGCTACCACCCAGACACAAATTCCTGTACATTGGTGGCAGCGGTGGGATTGCAAGACCCACAAAGACTTCTCGACCTCCCGAAGACAAGAGCCCAGTCTGCGCAATGTCGTACCGACGGAGAGCAGCAAGCTCAGATCGGGAAGGTTCGTCCCTACAGATAATGGGTGCATTAACAGATATCCTAGAAAGGATGACGACCACTAATACTCGAAGTAAATTCAAAACCCCCTACTTTGATGGGGAAGGTGATGCTCATTACTTCATCCAGCGATTTGAAGAAGTGGCCAGAATGAATCGTTGGGCTCCTGAGGAGGCCACGGTCCATCTCCGCCACGCGCTAACAGGGAGAGCTGAACAGTGTGGGCGTGGACTGACGCAACAAGCTATTCTGGAGGCCCTCCGAGCCAGCTTCGGCTTGACTCGAACGGAGGCACAGAGTAAGCTGACGGGGTATCGGAAGCACCCAAAGGACACGCTGCGAGAACACGCAGCCACAGTGGAGAAGCTGGTGGAGGCGGCCTATGAGGAACTCCCCCAGAGGAATCGGACTGAGTTGACCCTCCAGACGTTCCAGAGCACCTTAGGACACGCTTATCTACAGCGTCACCTGTTGGCCATCCGGCCCACCAGTCTGGAGGAAGCCGTTAGGGCAGGCAACGACTACCTGCAAATACAACACCAAGCAGTACCTCACTCCAACGTGCGGACGGTTCACGAGGGGCCCCCCGAGAACCCCTTCGACCCTGTCCCTCACGAGGTGTCCTGCCAAGAGGTTGACGACCCACTCACCAAACTGTTAAAAACAGTAGAGGCCCTCAGTAAGGAGGTGGCCGGACTGAAGCAGAAGCCGCAGGAAGGGCCACCCAAACGCTGTTGGGGCTGCCAACGGACGGGTCACCTACGCAGTCAATGTAAGACTGCCCCCTGGACTGCGAGGCAGGGAAACGGGCTCGGCCCGCAGTAGTGGGACACCCCACTAGCTGCATACGGGCAAAAATTCAGAGAACCCCCTACAGTCAACAGACGACCCCTACACCCGTCCCACTGACCAATCGGTTTCACCCATTGGCCGACGGAGAGGAGGAAGAACCTCCACCGCTAGAGGAGCAAGTGAACAACACGCCACGACCCCCGAGGCAGGACCAGAACCGACCCAGCACGAACCGTCCCAAGACCATCCACCTAAACCAAGTGGAGAGGCCATATAAATCGAGCTATTACCTTCCCGGGAAGGTGGAAGGCCGAGCGGTCACGTACCTCATAGACACTGGGTGCAATACAAATCTACTGGCAAAAAGAATCTACGACCAACTCTCCCCCAGAGTCCAGCAGCACCTGCAACAATACGACTCTCACGGATTGATGGCGGATGGCACACGGTTGCCATTCTACGGCCTGCTCACACTTACAGGACACATCCGTCACATCCATTACGAGGAGACGTTCGTAGTAAGCCAGATAAACGAGGACGTAATCTTGGGCATGCCATTCCTCGCAAACCAAAGTTGTCAGATAGGATTTGACCAGCCCATCCTGAAAATCCAAGGTAAAGAACTGACATGCACCGACAGGCACGGGAGAGATTTGATCTCAAAGGTACAGGTCCAAAAGGACACCTACCTACCCCCACAAGCAGAGACCACTATACTGTGCCACCTCACCAGCAAGGAGCCCTGTCCACAAGGCATCATCGAGAGTATGGAAGGTGGTCTGCTCTTAGCAACTAGCATCAACGTACCCGACCAACAGGGAAGGGTACTAGTACGATGCCTCAACCCCTCCCCCGAAAGTGTCTGTGTTCCAGCCGGTGAAGTAATCGGGACATTTACAGGAGTAGGACCCGAAGAGGTCCAACCAACCACCGAACAGTACACACCAGAAACCACAGGAGGCCGGGACCTACCCCCCCCCCCACCTGCACGCGCTATAGTCACAAGCCCGACACGGGTGTAGCACCGTAGGAGAGGAGCGACAACTCCATGAACTGCTTACCCACTACCAAACAGTATTCAGCAAGGACGATGGAGACATCGGACGCACCCACCTCGCTGAACATTCAATCCCAGTAGCCTCAGGAACTCGACCTATTCGTAGCCCTCCACATCGCCTAGGGGCGGAGAAGGAAGCGGAAGCAGAACGACAGGTCAAAGAGCTGCTGGCAAAAGACCTGATCGAACCAGCCGACAGTGCCTGGAGTTCCCCCGTCGTCCTGGTACGGAAGAAAGATTCATCCTGGAGATTTTGTGTAGACTACAGGAAGCTAAACGACGTCACCCGCCAAGACGCATACCCGATCCCGAGGATCGATGACTCACTGGATGCACTGGCCGGCAGTCGCTACTTCTCCACTCTAGATCTCACCAGCGGATACTGGCAGGTGCCACTAGATCCGGACGCTCAACAAAAATCTGCCTTCATCACCCGGAGCGGCCTGTGGAGGTGGAAGGTCCTCCCATTTGGACTCACCTCAGCGCCGGCTACCTTCCAACGCCTGATGGAAAAAGTGCTAAAGGGCCTGCACTGGAAAACGCTGTTACTATATCTGGACGACGTCATTATAATCGCCCCAGATTTTCAGACACATCTGCAACGCTTAGGAGAAGTGTTGGGCCGGCTACAACAGGCCGACCTCAAGGTCAAACCCTCAAAGTGTGAGCTACTAAGCCAGAAAGTACGCTACCTGGGGCACGTCATAAGCTCAGAAGGAGTAGCCACCGACCCTGGGAAAGTAGAAGCCGTCATCAGGTGGGAAGAACCCCGCGACGTAAAAGCCCTCCAAGCCTTTTTAGGCACGGCCGGCTATTACCGTCAGTACATCCCTGAGTACGCAACAATCGCTAAGCCACTAACCGTACTAACCGGGAAGGGAGTCAAATGGAGATGGGGAGACGACGAACGAGAGGCATTTCACATCCTCAAGTCACGCCTGAGTCAGGCCCCCGTACTAGGGTACCCCGACCCCACCATCACCTACATTCTAGACACGGACGCCAGTGGCGTGGGACTGGGAGCCGTGCTCTCGCAGGAACAGGAAGGCAGGGAGCGAGTAATCGCATATTATAGTAAAACCCTGGCCCCAGCTGAACGCAACTATTGCGTAACCAGACGAGAACTCCTGGCCGTAGTGAAAGCGGTGAAACATTTCCGGCCCTATCTGTACGGAAGGAAATTCCGCCTAAGGACAGACCACGCATCCCTCCGATGGCTGTGCCGCCGCAAGGAGCCGTCTAACCAGATTGCACGATGGCTGGAAATACTGGCAGAATTTACGTATCAGCTGGAACACCACGCAGGACCCCGTCACGCTAACGCCGACGGGCTCAGCCGGCAAGACCAGTGTATAGACTGCAGACAGTGTACCGCCATCGAACGGCGCGACGGTGGACCCTCCCACGCCGACCTCGCCGCAGAGCAGGAGCAGGCACGAGTGCGTCTAACCCTCACCGACCCCTCTCGTAGCACTAGAGAGTTGGTCCAGGCCCAGAAAGAAGGCAACCACCCAGTGAGCCGCATGTACAGGGCAGTACAAGAGCAAGAACCCATCCCTCGTCAAGAGCTCGAGGAAGGCAGCACAGAGCTACGGGTTCTGCACGACCGGAGGGAGCGCCTGTGTATAAGGCCCAACGGAGTACTAACCCTACGCTTGGATCACCAAGGAAGGACTAAGTACTGCACCGTCTGCCCCCCTCCGTGGCGTGAGAACACAGTGTGGGAAACACACAAACTGGCCCATGCCGGCATCAACCGCACTAGGACCCGCGTCATGCTAGACTGGTACTGGCCCGGCATGTCCGCCATGGTACGGCGCTTAGTAAAGGACTGTGAAGTCTGTCAAGTTGCCAAGAAGAGCCAAAGACCCGGCGCCCCGGAAGGGCAAAGACTCTACGCCGGCCGCCCTTTCCAGAAGCTCGCGGTGGACTTGGTGGGACCCCTACCCCTCACCAGCCGAAAAAACCGTTGGATCTTGGTCCTCACTGACCATTTCACTCGGTGGCAAGACGCGATCGCCATACCGGATGCCACCGCCCCCACAGTGGCCGCCACCTTGGACGAACGAGTTTTCAGCTACTGGGGGCTGCCCGAACAACTCCACACGGATCAGGGAGCCCAATTTGAATCCACCCTGCTGGAGGAGCTGTGCACCCTATGGAACGTGCGCAAGACACGCACTACACCCTATCACCCGCAGGGGAACGGAATGGTCGAGCGCCAAAATAGGACGCTGGGGGATGCTCTTCGGACGTTGATCCTCACCAAAGGACAAGACGAGTGGGACGGCCTGCTGCCCCAAATAATGCGGGCATGCAGGGCCACCCCCAACTCCACTACGGGCGAGACGCCCAATCTCCTCATGATGGGCAGAGAGGTACGGCTTCCCGACCAACTTACCGGGAACGCACCCACCTTAGAGCAGGCAACCATCAACGAGTACACCCAGCGCACACAGGAGAACCTGGCCGTCGCCCACGAATACCTACGCAATCTGCAGCATAAAGTATGTCAAGAAGAGGGAGACGAGCCATTAAGATTCGCAGAGGGGGACCTAGTAGTGATGGAAAATAAACGCCGCGTAAAAGGGGGCAACCCCAAGCTCCAACCAAGTTACATCGGCCCGTACACCATCACACAAACATACCCCAAGCACACATACCGACTAGAGAGAGACGGCCAAGCATTCACCCAGAACGGCCGGCGGTTGAAACATTACCGCTCTTGCCAAGAAACGATGGGGAGAGCTCCACCCAGTAGGGAACAAGCAGTAAGACCCAACATGAGAGGGGCATATTTGGGACGACACCTACCAAGGCAAAACACTACACCGGTAGAACCAACAAACACCCCAACAGAACCAGTCACCGAAATATCCAGAGAGGTTGAAAGGGCACTGAGAGATAGAAAGACAAGCATCATCGGTACCTTTCGAAGAACCAATACCGAACACCCCTCCACCCACCACACGGTCTGAGAGGACACCCACACCCGAGCACAGGGCCCCGACACTTCCAGTAAACACCCCCACACCAACCGACACAGGAGGACACAACCTAGATACAAACGAGTGGCCTCCACTACCACCCAGACCAGAAACCAATGCAAGCCATGATCGTCCTAGGAGAGAAGCAAAGAAACCAGCGAAATTTGCTGATTACCAATGCTATAGGACACAAGAAGTGGACAGAGAAGACCAACAATACATAAAACAGAAAAAACTAAAAGAAATAACACACTTACCTTGGAAAAACGCAACAGAAACAACAAAAATCTTAGGATTGCAGAGAGAAGACAACTACACAACAACGTCGGCGCCGGGAAAACCCCCAGCTTCCGACGAGAAGATAACTCCTCAGACAGAACCACCTGCCGAAAACGCCCCCGCGGTAAAACACACCCAGCAGAACACGTGGGCAAACAGAACAATTGAAAGGGAGGTACCAACAACAAACCAAGGCGTGCTCAATCAGCAGCACTGCACAGATAAAAATAATAAACACTCCAAACATTCACCACACTACCGAACGCAGTGCCTACAAGCAATAACAAACATTCTACACAACATGGAGAACGATGGAACTATCTCTTTGGAAGAGGACCCGACCTTCGCAGAGGAATTACTAGCCAGTGCCACCACAAGTCGGGTAAGAAGGCGAAACTACTCATCCCCTGCCAGAATAAATAATATTGCTAGAGCCGAAGAAGGAGCTGCCAGATGTCGGATACGAATACACCAAGCTCCAGCACCTCCTCCCCCGACACGACATGCAAAAGAAACCTGGAAAGCAGATGCAACTTCACAAGCAATAAAAAACGCTATCTACCAGATCGAAGGGGATACATGGGGCTGTAAGATCTGCAGCCTGCAACTTAATAAGAAACGGATTATTTACCATGTGCATCAGCACTTTACTTATTTCTTTTGTGCCTGTGGCAAAAAGAGTAGCTCGCGGGACACTATACTCAAACACATCAAGGAGAAAGGAGGTGAGCAAGCACATGGTGGGGAAACTCGACCACTATATGAAGTCGATGAACAATCGTACACCGAATTCTGCAAAGCCATGCAATGGACAAACCCAGCGCCCTTCGGCACTCCAACACCTATCATAGAGCATGGGAAAGCGTCAGTCAAAAAACGACTAGGGGAGAAAAAGGACGAAACTCCTACCAAAGTAGCCAGGATAGAGCTGGTAGACAGCAAACCGCCACCAAGGAAACCCCGAATGCACATAGGGGGAAAGGAGACGGCATATAGGAGACACCTCGCCTCCACCGAAAACATTCCGAGGCCACCTACACCTGAGAATAGGAGGCAGAGGGAGAGAGTAAATGAAGAAAGACGGGAGGATAGATATCGAAGAATCAAACGCTTAGAGGATGAAATGTATACCACCACTTGAGATGCTTTCAAGCTATTACAAAGGACCGAGGACATAAAGATAGCCATCCAAAGGGAAAGGGACCTGCTCTAAAGGAACATAATGGACAGTAAGCATGACATTTGTTACACTCTGTGCGCCCCTTCTTTTTATTGGCCTTACAGTTGCCAATGGGGGGGAGTGTGTGAGGGACGCTAGTACTCTCCATATTTTATTCTTATTATTTTATACGCACTAAGACATTCTCTCACTTATTATTACTCCGTGAGACATTATCTCGTATTTACTGTCTAAGCCTATATCTCATTGTCCGTATTCCTTTGTGTACGATTTAAGCCATTAACTCACTGTTTACGTTACATCTCAATATCTACTCGCTACGCATTGTATACGTCTGTGTATAGTTCTATTGTTTGTATGTATCCACGATACCAGAGTCTATTTCAGTGCGTTCTATCTTGTACACCAAATAATTATTTACTACATGTTATACTTTTTCCACGAATTTTAATTATTGCAATTGGGTGCTGACTGTAAGGACAAGGCGTGGCTTGTACCAATATTTTTGCTCAGGCGTGGTTTGTAATGTGTACCCGCCTTCCCTGTATTTAAATTGATGTAAGCATAATAAATATCAGAGTTAGCCTGACTCTCAGAAGAATTTCTCTCTCTTGAAGCAAGCACTACTAGGAGCAACAAAACTACCAGCGCTGGACAAGTCGACTATTAGCAAGTACGACGCTAAGGTGGAAAGTGAGAACGGTACGCCCTATCACTGTGTATACCCTTGCCTGAGGCAAGGATTACAACACAAGGCCTAGTGCACTAATAGTTTGGCTCTTACTAAATTCGGATTCGGGGAATCCAACAAGTTAGCTAGCAATAATTACAGCACAGTTATTTGTCGATCTCGACTGAGTCCAGATTCGACTGCAAATAATTCCAGCATAATTATTGCCGACGGTGACAGTTCGAAACAAACTATAAACTAGACAAGTAATTCCTGAGGAATTAATGTCAGAGCACAGTTCGAAACAAACTATAAACTAGACCATAATCCCGACAGTGATTATTGTCAAACCTTGGAAAAGTTCAGAGGCAGCCAATAATTCGGATATAATTATTGTCTACTGCCAGCACACATACAAGCCAGATTCGGCCGCACCCATAAATGCACAAACCAATAAAGGCTCTCCAGACAATACGAACAATAATAGCAAATTATTGTAAGTAGACTTGGGCAGAAGTAGAGCACGTCGGGAGTGTGTACAGGTGGCTACCACCCAGACACAAATTCCGGTACAATACTTATACTAACAAATAATATACATACACTACTAACACTACGACAATAATAATAACAACATTCCATCAACAAATAATAATAACATAGCAGTAGTATTATTTTTATAATAATAACAATTTTCACTCATCATTAGCTACAGCTTTCATTAATTGAAAGCGCAGGTTTTATAATAAGTAAGACATGCTACAACATTAATAATTTAATTGATATGATGGTAATAATATGACAAAAATTTCAAGCAGAAAACATGATTCATTCATCATTGGTTGGGTAGGTTATTGAAAAACAATAATAATAATCTAATAAATAATTATTATAATACTACTACTGATGATGATCATCATCATGATGACGCATCATCATCATCGAATAATAGAAACTTGAAGCCTAACCTAGCTAAAAGGAAACGTGCCAGCATTTTAATAAAACAATAATAAATATCATTAACTGCGTTATTATTAGTTTATAAAGCTTGGAAACAGCAAAGGGAGGTATTTTGAAAATAACATATCAAAATAAAATTTGTAGACGGAGTAGCTGTTGGTGGAGGAAAGGTGCGGGAGCCAGAGACTTCGCCTATAAGATATTACGGCTTCAGGATATTTCGTCTACTAGATACTAAGACTAAAAGACGTTTTGCCTACAAGATAATAGGTTTACAAGAGGTTACGTCTAAAATCCAGGATGTTACGTCTAAAATCTGGGATGTTACGTCTAAACGTATGTGCTACATTGAGACTGTGGAAGGACAACTCTTGTATTCATGCAAACTTTAATATCAGCAGTGAATTATCGTTTTAACTTCTACTAAAGAACCTGGATTAGATTTAATCAAACTCTCTGCTTTTGTAAATGGACACAATTGCTTATATCCCCATAAACATGCATAAGCAGGCAACTTCACAAATGTGAAACAAATGCGGTAACGTTTTTTATCAGCAAAACTTATTAAACTTTACTCCATCACTGTTTAATAATATCAAGATTCTCGATTCCAACTTTGAATTTAAATTGCAGTACAATTTTTGTCATACATTTTTAGATTCCAGGTTTTTTCTATAACACAATACTGCCAATTCTCTCCTGAACTTGGCCGCCATGCCATCCTACCTTAACTAACCAAAAATAATATTTCAGTCACCTTTATTCTTGGATGCCATAACCAGTCTATGAGTCAACAGACTTGTAACTCTAATATCAACTGCTCTACACATCTGAACTTATACATTTATAGATATTCAACAAAAATTTCCTGTTTAAAACTATATTTACCCTGCATGCAAATTCCTTTGATTAACTACTTAGAGATAAAGTCAAATACAATAAAACGTAAATTGATCGTATTATCATATAAATAAAAGCACACTTTTTCCTTTAGAACTTCACGAAACTCTCTCACTTCTGTGTGACTTTATTGGTATGTGTAGTAGCTGATGGGGTTTCAAACAAAATTCTGCATATCAGTTCTACGGAAAACGTGTAAATAGCAAACAACAAAAAATAAAGTATACTTCGATTTGCGAAAAAGTCATTCTAGCTGACACATAAATGAACAATCAAAATACAAAACCGACAACTTTAAAAACAGCAAGTTGATGAAGCAAAAAATATTAGATATCTCAGCCTAATCAGACAATTCCTTCTCTGGATTTATCACACAAGAGACGCGTCAGAAGCAATCAATCCTTGAGACAAATATTCTTCACAGCTCTGTCTGCAAGCAGAAAAATTGCAATGACATGTGTAACTAGTTAAAATAGGTACATCGATGGAAAAAGATGGCAGTTGCTTAGCAAAGGTTGGTCATGTTATAGCATTAAATAGCAATGCCATAACATAAAGCTACCAGGTCCAGGTGTATAATAATTCATACATGGCCAGCATTTTTCATAGTATCACTCCATTATATTTTGATAAAAAAATTATAAATGAAATTGGGAAATATGATTAGTTGAACAGGAAACGTAAAACTGGTTAGCGATCTTTCAATTTCACTGAAAAGTGGCAATAGCCTCCTGCTAACTCTTGCTCTGGCAGTATTATTAATTGGTAAACTAAATTAATGGGCAATGGAGACTTAGTAAAAGTTATCTCCCCCTACTGATGTGACAACATAACTCATTCATCCAATTTATCATTTGAAATAACGACTGACTAAAACATTAGCTCACTCTGACATATTACCAACAGCTTATATGACAGAAATGATGTCGATGCAAAGGCTCGAAAGAACCCTATAACTTTTGAAAGTTTTTGATAAAAGAATTTTAACAAAAAATATTATACCCACAAATACTGTGAAGAGAAGCTACAATTTTGCATAACAAGCTTGTTTAATTGACGGCACAAATAAATGATGACGCACGCAGCCAAGTCCAGCTTCCATAACCAAAATGTATCGTATAGTGGAAGTAATTTAGATGCAGGACGCATTGTCATCCATTGGTAGCTTGAAAAACTTACCACTACTACTACTGGATCAATCTCCTATTATTGCCTGTAGTTACACTGACTTGTCAGTGAGTTGAGTACTGCCATTACTTTATTACATGAGCCTGAAACAAGGTACAGGTAGAATGTTATGTATACCTACATGTGTAGATAAGTTGATGTGATACAAAACATAGGTAGACATCACTTACAACATAACATAAAAATGTGGAAATTCCCTTAGTACTAAAGCCAAAAACTTCAAATTTACCGTTAAAAGTGATCTTTGGCTTTGGCACACTGTCAGCTATGAAAGTAAAATGGCTTTCTTTGGCATCAGATTAAACTTTAAACACGCATTCCATTTTTCTTATAAAAACGATCCTAAAACAAAATATTATAGAATATATGGATTGCCATGCCCACAAACAGGTACACAACAAGCACATTCCTTAAAGGGCCTAGGACGCCTAATTTGAAGAGGATTGGATTAAATTTAAACTTTTTGAGGTTGAAATGTGTTCAAAGAATTATCTGGAGTTGCCCTCTCATCAGTAAGGAAATTCCTATAGACACAGTCAGCACTCGCCAAGACGCAATTTTTCCCCAGAAGATGCAACAAGTTATATAGAGCTATAAAGTGAGTTTTCAAAATTTTGGCTAGATTGCGTGGAAGTAGGGCACCTTCTTAGTGCTGTTTTTCTCTAGTCATTAATTTTTTCCATCTTTGGTAAGCTCGCTATTATGTACACACCGGCGTTAGCGTGATAGTGTTTGTGATCAAAATCAAAAGAATTAATGAAACATTTTTATTAAAATAATAAATTTTAAATGAAAAACTAATCAAACAATAAAATTAGTATAAGTTTATAATAATAATAGATGAAAGAAAAAAAACTTAGCCAAAATTATATCTCCGACCTTGTTTTTTTCTCTCACAACAACGATAAGAATAAAATCTGAAACAACGACTATCTTTCCAAGAATAATAATAATAATTAAGATTTTTAGAAGGTGGTTTTAAACTGAAAACCTAATTAAAATGGTACAAACTACTTGTTGGAATATACCGTACAATATCATAATGAAAATGCAGCTCGCAGCTAGCCCCTATGTCAACAGCGTTGTCATAGACCTCCATAAAACTCCACAAACCCATTGCACTTTCGTTGCCGCAAGTGAGTTTTCTCAATAGTTTTACAATGCTCGATGAGAGAAAAACTCTACACAAAAAGTGCGTCTTACAAAGCCATTCATTAAATAATGAGCTTTTCAGTGTTTGTTGGATAAAACAAGCAGAGTAATAGTCTCATTTTCATTTTGCGTTTTAGCCACAGGAAATCAAGATTTAGCAAATTTGCACACCTACTACATGTACACAGCCAGGTATATCAACAGAGTTTTTCCTTCATCGTCAGACCAATCCCAGAAAATCAGTTATAACCATGCCTGTACAACATCCACTTTCTTCTTGTATAAGCCTATCTTCAACCTGGAGTACCCAGATAATCCTGCAAAAATTAACAACAGATCATTCATTATTTTCAATGTATGAATAAAGCATTTATGCTAGTACAGGAAGTTTAGAACCTTTCGCACAATTTTTTATGCAGATCCTGGCTAAAGATTATCATGATGACAAAACATTTTTCAGCAAGTGTGGGAGTTGTCCACTTAAAAATGAACAACTCCAGTAATTGAAAAATGATAGAGATGAAAATTAGTTTCCACCACAACATCACCAAGTTTTGTGACATCGATCCAGAGAACAAAACTCAAACGCAGTGAATCATTCACTGAATGATGAAGAGCTGAGCATGGTCAACGGTTAACACATAATACTGCATCATGTTTCTGCTTGAAAGAAATTCAGCTTCAAATTGACCTATTAACCAAACCACTCAAATTATATATGTTTAACACAAGCATAATAATAATAAAGTTATAATAATAATTAATTAATAATTATACTAATTATTATTATAATAATAATAAGAATTGTTGTTGTCGTTACTTTCATTTCAAGTACTTTTTCTGCAAAAAACTTATTATTCAGTAGTTGTTTAGTTTGAGTCAATCAGTTCAATATTCAATAACATAGTGGTCTTTCAAACTGCTGATACAATATTTTGGGGTTTCAATATTACTTACCACTAGTAGTTCAGGTTTTCCAGCAACTGCACCAACACCACGGTGTTTTCCTTCGTACTGTTGAAACCAAAATGATGGAGAAATGATATAGACGTAATATCCTAGTTTTTAGACGTAATATCCCAGATTTTAGACGTAATATCTTATAGGCGAAATCTCTAGTAGACCAAACCTCCAAAAGACGTAATCTGTAATAGACGAAATCTCCTGAAGCCGTAGTATCTTGTAGGCGTAATATCACCCACCCAAAGGTGCGAGTACCTAGTCCGATTACAGTACACTACACACAACTCTGAGGATTAATTGATAGACTAACTAATTCATGCCTACAGTCTGATGCATCCAAACGTAATAGCCTTTTATTCTTCAGTTAGACTGCATTTTGGGCGTTATGGAGGCCTTCGGTAATGTTCATACCTAGACCATGGGTGGATGTTGCACTACTCGACATAAAAATGTGCTGGCAACAGCCCATTTTGTTGATTCGGCCTTCGAATTACGTGAGGGCAAGTCTTCAACAAAACTTGACTGGTAATATGAAACTATGGGAGACAAATATTGGACGCCTTTACAAAATCACGAAAACGCCGGCACATAAGTGAACGATTATTAAATGGTTGTACGACATTGGTAGCTGGCCAGGTCACGACTAGTTACCCTACACGAATGGTGGTTAACAACTTGCCAGATTGATCATCATGACTGGAACAAAACTTGTACCCCGCCATATAACTCTCATTGAGTAATGGGGCCTGAAAAAAGTAGTGGTTCCCTTTTCACCGATTTGCAATGCTGTAAGTTTCCATTGCGCTATTATTGAGTTGTAGGATGTGATAGATAAATCAATGACGTTGTTTTTTTGTGAGTACTAACCACCACAGTGAGTGAGCCATGTATGATTGGTAACAAACATGAATTGTATTCAAAATAATTAAAAAAAAATTATAATAATAATATATATAATACTGATCAGTATTATATATATTATTATTATAATTTTTTTTTAATTATTTTTAATACAATTCATGTTTGTTACCAATCATACATGGCTCACTGTGAGTACTAACTAACTAACTACTACCATTATTATTATCATAAAAATTATCATTAATTGTAGTTGTTGTAACACAAGCAAGGAAGAGTTTGTTAGTCTAATCAAACTCTTGTTGTTGTAAGTCAAGTAGTAGTAGTAAAAATGATAATAATAACTACTAAACACCATTATTTTCTCTGCAGGGTAAATGAAACCATGCCATGCAGATGGGCAGTCACATTCGTATGCCTAAGTTGTGCGAATGAATTATTATGAATGCAGCTTATAAATAAATAGTAATAATAATATATAATAAGTGGATTGGAAGTCCACTTTTTAGGATCGGAGCCTATTTTTTTTATAAAGTTACAATGGAAAAATTTGTAGAGCCTACGAAAAACTTAGCTGAAGGGAATAGCATGGCAGCAAATTTTTCATTGGTTACAAAATATGAAAGAAACCCTCTTTATCTACACAAACACAAATTTTAAGTTTCTATAGGCAGCCTAAGAAACAGGCCTACTGCAAAAGATTTGGTGGATTTTAGGCGACTTTTTGGAAATTTAGGTTGTGTTTTGCTGTTGGTGTTTGGAAGGTAAGTTGTGGTTGGGTAAATCTGTCTTCAAGTGCTAGCCTGCTGACTCAATAGTAATTGAAGCAGCGCTCCGCCAAGAAATTACCAAAAATTAAACCCCATGGGCTGCCAATACTGACCTTTTTTATTCCAATTACATGACTACCTGAGAAGCAACAACAGCACGTTTCCAAAATTTGTGCTTGCAAATGGTGCGTCGCACAAAAATTCTTGTGATTGCCTGAGTCTCCTAAACTAGCAAATCCTAACTCACGGGGCGACAAAGAGTCTTCATCTCAGCTTTGAAACTGCGGGCACTCGTATTAACCTGCATTAGTGTTTTGAGGATCCGCAACACATTACTGCCAAAGTAAATAGAGACCATGCTCCCGTCAATAATTAATTATTTTACCGCTTTCCAACTGTTCAATAATAGCGCTCGGTCAGTACAATAAATAGCTAAAGGTCGCATCATCTTTACTTTTTTTCGGCAAACTTTCAAAGCCCCTTTTGTGTATCTTCTCAATATGGTGTATCCTATCGCAGGCTGTTACGAGTTACCCACATTGTTAAAGCTGAGATGAGTACCCTTTGTCGCCCCCGTAAACTAGGACTTGCTAGGTAGGAGACTCGGGTGAACACAATAAATTTTGCGTGACGGGCCATTTGCAAGCACAAATTTTGGAAACATGCTGTTGCTGCTTCTCTGATTGGAATAAAAAATGTCAGTATTGACAGCCCAGAGGGTTTAATTTTTGGTAATTTCTTGGTGGAGTGCTGCTTCAATTACTTTTGAGTCAGCAGGCTAGCACGTCACGACAGATTTGTCAAACCATGACTTACCTTCCAAACAACAAAACAACACAACATATTTTTCTGAAAAATGGCCCGAAACACGCCAAATTTTCTGCAGTCGGCCTGGGACCTAAGGAAAGATAATCAAATCATCTGATAATAATAATAGCAATTACACAACAATGTAACAATTAAAAAGTTATTATTATTTGCTCTATCCATATAGTAGACATGTAGTACAATAGACAGCAAAACATCTTCATCTGTGGCTGTGCTCTTCTTCTTCTGACGGTCGCTATCCTGCCCTGTAAAAGATAAAAGTAAACTAATATTATTCTTATAACTGTCAATTTATTATTTTATAAAAGTTCTCAATTTTTTCTGATGAAAATGGCCTATATAACCTCAAATAATTTTGTTTCCAAATCCCATAAGCCACAAATTTGCCACTGAAATGCCATAGCAGAGACCTTTTTTGCTTTTAGTATGAAATAATCTTTCAAAATAGTACTGCAGCCAAATGCCCATTATCCATATTGTCCAGGCTCACAATAACAGTTGGTCCTGTTCATTGTAGATAATTTCCTGTTTTATCTACCAAAAGCCATGCAACTGGCTATTGATTGTGTCAAGTAGGCTCCTTGGCGCATATATTTGTAAAAGAGTGCAAGAGATGACAAGCACTTGTATGGAAAAACAATTTCTTTTGGAACAATTCAATAATTTTAGTAAGTTGTATGGTAAGTAATAATTGTTTGGGCTTGTTTCCATAGTAACAACATCCGTTCGCGCAACTGTGTTTATATGACTGTAGTCGGAGTCTGATAAAAACTTCGTCCAAATTCGACAAACGGTTCGTAAGTTATGGGGCCCAGCCAATTTTACGCACTTGCTAGGGGGCGCTAGTTCAATGCAACCGGAAGTCTGGTTGCCATTATACTGCAGTTCCATTAATATTAATGAAAGTTCACCAATTTAATTAATTTTTCTTTGCTTTAGAATTTTCCTTTCACCAAAATATTGGTATGGCCTGAGCTTCAGTGTCTCTTATAGCCCTCTAAATGTTTTGGGTGCGTTAAACAATGAGCATTAACCCAAATAATCAATTTTTACAAGCCCTAAAAATACTAACTATAGATCCCTATATAAGATTTAGAGATATCTGACGGAAGATATATCCCGGCCGGATAATCGAACCTCTTCATCTAGCAATCATTTATTATCATTTAATACTTATTTTATTATTGTGTGTTGTCATCAGGGATTAGCACTGTTTATTTTAATGTTAAGTCATTTTCGTTCAGGCACAAGCTTGTTGCAAGTTGTCATTATAAAATTACAAACAATTTATACTCAACAAACATAGAATAATTTATTTATTTTATTAATTATTATTTATAATAGTGATGAAATAAAAAAAGAATAATCAGTTGCCCTGAAAGTTAGATAATTAAGCAAAAGTAAACTATTGCCATTTATTAATCACACTCCACAGGGCACCACGTTTGATACACCTGATGATGGTCATGAAGGTTGGTTATTATTATTTGTTAGTTACTAGAATTATGGAATCTGCAACTCACGGTTCATGACAAGTAGGTAGGGATATGGTGTATAATACTGACAATGCTTCGCTTCGTAAATCATCTTAGTATATCGCCACTGTGGAGTGGAAGTAGGCAACAACAAGAGCGAACCGTTATTAGTTTACACTGGCAAAATTAATCAAACCCGAAATACGAAACTATGGCTCTACCATATAGTGTTTATTAGCATAATTATTCAAGTAAATTTTTTCAAGTGAATGATCTAACATATATTTTGAAAAAAAATTCATAGACAATATTTGATCTCTTGAGCTTACTCTATGACATTCTTTTTTTAATATCAGTTGCTTAAAATGTCTCAAATCAGGATAAAAGTCAAGCAAGTTGTGATTTTTAATAATAAGTCACATTAGCGACTGGGCTGTTTCCTGTTGCATCGACAAAGAGAAACAACGAGCTGAGTCCCCATTGAGCAAATTGTGTTTGTAAGGAGTTTTCATTACTCAGTAGCTGATTGAAAGACAACTCTTTTCGTATGCTCCAAGAATACAAGTAAACTAAGCAGCAATCCACGCAAGCTCGCTGAGCACTAATCAACATACTACAGTACAGAGTTTTGCTCAAATTTGATTGTTAATGTGTATTGATGAAAACAGGAATTTGTCTTGAAAATGTTATTGATAGTTGAAAATTTTCCCGTTTGCAATTTTGTTTTTCTGTAAGTTAAAAATGCGAACAAAATCAAAAACTTCATTTAATTTCTGTTTTCCTCCACTAAAATTTGGGTCCAATTAAACTTGGCAGCTATCCAAACAAGCGTACTACATTACAGAGTTTTGCTTACACTTGATTTTCGTGCCCACTGATGAAAACAATGAGGAGTTTCTGTTGAGAATGTTATTTAATGTTTTCAATGCGTATGAACGGTTTTTAAATGGTCTAGAGAGTTTGCAAAGTGTCTTCTATACTGAAAGTGGGCCTAAGTCAGTAATTGTAGTAAAATAGTCTAAGAGGCTATATTTTAAAACGGGCTTGTTGATTATAATAAATAAATTGTCAACCTTAACAGTTGTGGGATTTCATGAAATGAAGCTGTATTTCCTGTCTAACAATTGCAAGTTTTGCAAAGTGTATAGTTGCTATGCAAATGCTAATTCAGAGGGTTTAAAAATGATTCAGATAGTTTAGAAAATCACAAACCGTATGAGCATTTTAGAAGTAGGATGAACTATTTACAAACCATATGAACTATTTTGAAATTGTCTGAACTGTTTAAAATCACCTAAACTATTTTAAAATACTTTGAAAGGTTTGCAAAGCATATGGCTTTTGAATCAAAGGCAATCGCTATGATTTTCTTTATAGCCCATATGCAGCTTTACCAACATAGATGTGGTTCAATGGACATGAAGCAAATTAATTAACTGTATAAATGATTGTTGAATATAATCTCTAAATTAATGTTTCACAAACATAATTAGGTTGTATATAATAATACGAAACAAATAATGTTTGGTAAATAAAAACAGTTTGTTTTTTAATTCTTCAAATAAAATTTAACTGTTCAGTGCTTAGTAAAAACATTATCAATCGCAAATGGACTGGAGATCTGTGATCAATAAGAGCAAAACAGCAAATTGGCTTTGATTTTCAACACTTATGAACGATTTCACCAAGCGTTCAGAACGTTTACAAAAATCTTGACTCTTTCAAAAGCATTCAGACAAGTTAAAATGCATAAGACAAAATGTTCTGAGCCACCATAAATTGCAAATACAGATGTTCTCATTTGCAGTTTTGTTGTTCAGTAAAATAAGATCATAACAAGTTAAAAAATTTTCGGTTTTTTTTCTCTTTCCTTCAGCTAATAGCTCCACTCAAGTCCTTCACTCTCTACGGTATATTATGACTACATCGAGAAATTCTACCAGTTGATAATAAACCGGGAGTGGGAGAAAATGACTTTAAAGTCGAGTCAAGTCATGAACTTTGTGAGTCAAGTCAAGTCGCAACCATTCTGAGGTTCAGCTGAGTCAAGTCAAGTAAAGTCACAAACATTGTTGAGTCGAGTTGAGTAATGAAAAATTTTAAGTCAAGTCAAGTCTGACTCAAATGACTTACAAGTCAAATATCAAGTCACTTGAATATCTCAGAGTCTATTGGTCATAGAGCATTATCAAAAACATCATCGTGATCGGCTCGCCGAGCAGATTTCAGAGGGGGGTAATTTAGATGTCCAATAGATGACTAATACAAAAATCTCACAAAAATCAGAAGATTTTTATTGAAGAATTTCCCTAACAGCAACAGATGACAAAAATATTGGCAATGATAGATCAGAGGTTCAGAACAATAGTCTGGCAGTATAGCATTTGTACTTATGGAAAGCCAGAACCAGTAGGTTGTTGCAGCCAATAAAATATTCTGTTTACAGTTCAAGTAGTAGACACTTCACAGTGAATTAAATGGTTTAACCCTATTCCTTGCATGACAGTTGTTTTTCCTCCTTCCTTACTTGAGAAAAGGTCACTATTTTATTTTAGTAACTTAATTTTGTCAAATTACTTGTTCTTTGTTCATTTTCTGTTAAAAAACTCTCTGCAGTAAAGTTGTGCAATAAATTTTGAAACACATGTTTAATAAAGTCAAAAAACATTAGGAATTTTACGAGTTGCAACCAACTTTTTTTTCCAGCAGGGAATTTGACCTACATGCAGTTGACTAGAAGGCGCATTAAAAACAACAACCCTATTGAAAAAAAAGTTTTCCCCATTTCACAAACTTTCGTAATCAGAGTGCACTAATTATTTTTAATACATTTCTAGTTGACAAAACAATCAGTATTCTGCATATGCATCTTCTTCTTGTCTTTTTATATTTTTAAACAGTAGAAAATCATCAACTATTCCCCTTTTTTCTGGTAGAAAACATTTGAATGGAAGGCCACCATACTCCAGCAAGCATACAGTTGGCGAACTATTAGCTAGGTTGTGCACTAAATAACACCTATGCTTCCGATAACCAAACAGGAAATAAAACAGCAATGACACACGGGTATTCTGTTATCTTAGGAAATTGTGGTAGGAGCAGACAACTCTGCAAGATTGACTCCAAATGACTTGATGATGACTTTAATAAAGTCATCTGTATTATGAAGTCAAGTCAAGTCATGAAACTCTTTAAGTCAAGTCGAGTTGAGTCAGATGAGGCATCAAGTCAGAGTCAAGTCAAGTCACTGCTCAACTAAGTCAAGTCAAGTTATGACCTATGACTTGACTTGACTCTAAGATGACTTGACTTAGTCCGACTTATTCCCACCTCTGTAATAAACTATAAACAAGGTTCTTCCAGAATAAGAATTACTAAAAGTTCCAAATGTCTGAAAGTCACTAAAAATTGCCATTATTTAACAAAACCCCGACTTTTCTACTGAACGTTTTTTAAATTTGTAACCATTAAAGCCGCATACCCACATATAAAATAATCATGTTGTTTTTGTAAGGAGTTGCTGACTTATCGAGCAGTTGAGTAAAAATGACTTCCGAAGAGGTGTGCGAAAAGTGGACTAGCTGTGACCCCATAACTTTCATAACTCTAAAATAAATACTTCGAAAAGCTGTAGACATGCCAGTACCTAAACAACTATTTTCTCTAAAACTCCGAGAAGCTGACCCTGAGTTTTAGTGGCATGAATTTCGCAAACCAACGAATAATAAAACTGACCAGAACATCTGTATACAGATGTATGGCTAATAATTTGATTGCGAAAGAAGATGATTATAATTTTTATTATTTATTATTAATTGATAATACTGGTAGTCATTAAAGTTATCGTTGTTATTATTACTAATAATGTTTTATTATTCATTATTTATCAATTTATTAATTATTATTTAAGTTATTTATGATAACTGATTTATAATATAATTATAATTAATAGTAGTTATAACTATTATTTAAACTGGTATTATTTTATTGATTAGTTCTCTCGTATCTTGCCCCATCAGGGGTTTCAGGTGGAAGATACTGAACTGAAATAATAATTAATATGTTATCATTTAAGGGTTTGGTTTGGGGGTGGTCTGACCTCGAAAAGCTAACACAACCATCAGATTCTCCAATGTCTTTTGTGTGCCCATCACAAATTTTAAGTCAATCCATCCATCACAAGCCATGTGGCAGCTTGTTTTGTACAGCAGCATTTGATAGCTGGTTGAAAAACATTCTTTTATATTGCAGTGATATCGTGACGTGCGTTTTTCCTGTGTAGTACTAAAATTTCTGCTATTAGCCAATGAGCATTTAGCTACTGAGCCGTGATTGGTTGAACTTAATGAATTTAATGCAAAGGGGCCTGTAGTAGTATTTTAAGTGGATCGCAAAAAGACATTTCCACAGAAAAAATTGATTTGCGAGGCATCCTCATAGGTCGCGAACACTATTGATCCATCACGCAAAATTAATACAACCCATGTGGGTGACATTTATTTGAAAGCAGTTCATTCCCAGTATTATTATTTTATCATTATTTATTCATAATATAATTTATATATGTTGTTTATTATTATTGATTATTATGATCATCATGTACAATGATAATATATTGTAAATAAATTGATCATCATAATAAAGACCAGAGCTATTTTGTTAAAACAGTAACGATAATTGGTAAAGTTATTCAATAACTAATTGCTTTGAAATAAACATTGTCAACCAGACTAGTGGAAAGTTGTTTATTTTTGACTCGCTACGACTATTCCCTACTTCCTGTAGCATCATGCTATGAGTAGGGAATCAACAACACGATAACTGTAGTTGATGGAATGCTTACGGATGTGAAAATAATTATGCTCACTACATTGCAGATGGGAATTTTACGTATCCACAAACTAATTTGGATCGAAGTATATAGTTTCTTGATATTACGTAATAAAATCTAAAAGCCTGGATTGATGCGTTCACCTCCCACCGATGTAGTTCCCAAGTTCCCAAATATAAATAATAGCTGATGTTAATCTATCCAGCCGGGGAATACACCTACTAGCTTCAATTATTTGTCCCAATTGAAGTTGATAAGGTGCTGTGTCACAGATTTTTGAATGAATAGCGCCTAATTTATATCAAGTGATTCCATGCCTAAAATCTTTTTGCGGAGTTGTGCTCTCGTTCATTCCATCTATAGTATAAGCGCAGTAGATGCTGTCTGGTCTGCAATTTTTTTTTACATGTATGTTTTTTACTAACATGTATACAAGGCCATAAAGCGAAGTTGCAAACATTTGGCTTGTTTGCATAGAAGGAGGGCATTACAGTAATAGTCATTGTGCAAGAGCACAAAAAATTAGGTTTGCTTTCAAACTTTTGGAATGTGTTTTAATCGATTCATCATCTCATTACTTCTTGATAAATCTACTATTATGTGCATTCGGCGAAAATCTTTAAAACTGAAGCAATATTACGCTTAGAGAAACAACTGGTTTCAAATAAAAAAATATATAAATTATTTAATTATCATTTAGAATTTATTTGTGAAGAAAAAACCGCCATATTTGTGGTTTTTTTGTCATTGTTGTAATCAACATCAACAATAATTTTCAAATCTGAATAACACATTAGGTGGCTGAAAAAAATCATCAGACAATGTAACATACAGATAAATAGCAATTTTCAAATACAATAAAAACAAATATTAGCTAGCTTACGATTGTTTTTAGTAGTTTGGTTAAGACTATTCAGCACTGTTTGATATGATGGAAAAGACAACTCGGGCAAGTGAACTGCGTATAGAATCCGTGACAATTCACCTTTAAGTTCCGCTGTTACTATTATTACATTCGCTAGACTGATCCAAGACTTGAAGAGACGCATGTCGAAATTTGTCTTATATACTAGTTCAGTTTAACCTTCTCATGGAAGACAGTTCAGTAGATCCCTTTATCATTATTTTGATATGACTTGTTATGGTAATCAAGTGAAAGGTTTATATAATAGCAAATAATTATAGTAATAAATGAGCATAGCTATTGTATTAGCTGCATGAATCATAGAGTTACCAATAGTGAAGCAACAAGCTCATGTTATTTAAATAATCACACTTGTGAGGTTTACAATATCGCTCTATGGCTATACAACCACATGCTATTAATTTTTTTCACAGATAGCATTGATTGATGTACCTAGTAGTAGATCTACTTCAGAAGTCTGTAGCAGCACAATTACAAGGGGCAGACAACTTCAAGGTATTTGGATTTAAGGCCAGATTAGTTTTGGTTCAAAATTATTGATTTCTGTTTCATTTTACTAAGTTAGTAGTTACTGCCTTTGTTGAGTGCGTGAATTATTGGATATGCAGTAACATATTGTGCATTGTATATTGTAAATTGTATATTGTGCCTTGTATGTTGTACATTGTGTATTGTATATTGTGCAATGCATATTGTATGCTATAATGTTGTACACTGTATATTGCGCATTGTATATTGTGCATTGTATATTGTACATTGTGTACTGTATATTGTAAATTGTGTATTGTATATTGTACATTGTATATGGTACATTGTACCTTGTATATTGTATGTTGTATATTGTACGTTGTATATTGTACGTTGTATATTGTACGTTGTATATTGTACGTTGTACCTTGTATATTGTATGTTGTATATTGTACGTTGTATATTGTACGTTGTATATTGTACGTTGTATATTGTACGTTGTATATTGTACGTTGTATATTGTACATTGTACATTGCATATTGTATATTGCACATTGTATATTGTACACTGTACGTTGTATATTGTACACTGTATGTTTTACGCTGTACCGTGCATATTTGACACTATATATTATACACTGTGTATCGCACACTGTACTTTGTGTATTGTACACGGTATATTGTACACAGTATACTGTACACTATATATGTATACTGTATATTGCACACACTCTTCATTTCAGGTGATCAATGAGCATTACCCAGACTCCCACTGGCTTGCTGTGCTGGTGGCTCTATTTATTGTAGTCAGTATAACTGTGTCTTACTCCATAGTCAACTCTTCCATGTGTCACACAGGTAATAATATATGTCACACAGGTAACTATATATGTCACACAAGTAATAATATATGTCACACAGGTAACTATGTATGTCACACAGGTAACTATGTATGTCACACAGGTAACTATATATGTCACACAGGTAACTATATATGTCACACAGGTAACTATATATGTCACACAGGTAACTGCATGTGTCACACAGGTAACTCTGTATGTCACACAGGTAACTATATATGTCACACAGGTAACTATATATGTCACACAGATAACTATATATATGTCACACATGTAACTATTATATCTCGCACAGGTAACTATACATGCCACACACGTAATGATATGTGTCACACAGGTAATGATATAAGTCACATATGTAATGATATGTGTCACACAGTTGATAATATGTATATCACACAGGTAACTGTCTATGTCACACAGGTAACAATATGTGCAATGCTGGTAATAATGTGTCACACAGGTAACTATACATGCCATGCAAAAAATTGTATGTGTAACAGTATTTGAGCACTGAGAGGTTTGGCAACACGTCTTTAATTTGATACCCTGAAATGAGATTGCTGACATTAGAAAAATTTATGCTGGGTGCCAACCAAGAACAAGGAAAGAAAATATAACACGTGTTGTAAACAAATGCACAAACATACAAACAATAACTCATTAAACAATTTGAACTTACAAAATTGTTAGCCTCTCGTTAAAATTCAATTATGTCTTAGATTGAATGAGATTATAAAAATCCAACATTTCATCCTATAAATGAATCCATCAAACCAAAATTATCCACAAAAAAAGTTTCGTTATTCCAGATTATGTGCAAAAGTTATCCTCTTTGAGCCCATTGTGACGTTTATTTCAAAGATGTCATGGAGTATATTTTGTGCAAACTCCGGTCTTTGAAATTACTAAGAGTATTCGCGACATGTTCGTCGAACAAAATACAAAAAATAATAGGTGTTCGTAATTCACTATGTCGCATATGCAACGGAACATCAGTTTGGAACAACATAATATTCAATGAAATGTTATAGTTTACCGAACAAATCATAAAGAAGATAACTCCCAATTTTCAAAATAATCACGAAAATAATAAAATTTTAACTGCTACAAACTGGAATAGTTTGTCAAGCTACCCTTCAATTTAGTAAATTTTGAACGCTTGCAATTATTTTGAATTATTTTTCAAGGATATAAAACCGGTCTATGAAAATGAAAAAGTCAACTCGCTCATTATAATTTATTTAGTGTTCAGTTTTATTCGCGACCTACGAACAATATAAATAAATACTTGCTGATTATTTTTTTTTATTCAGTGAGCTACTTTTTGTTGACCCACGAGTTCCGAACAAAATGATTATTTATTAATTAAATTTATTGCCGGTCTGATTATTTTTATTGCAATGTGTTTGGCGAACAGAAGTCGCGGATACTCTTAATGTTACAGTCAGGAAATTTTAAATAAAGTCGGTGGTCATAGTATGTTAGAAAATAGGCGTTTTTATTTTTTAAAGATACAAAAATTATTGCCACTCTTGTATCAATTCAAACTGATACTTCAAACTTTTTATCAAACCTTTCTCACCTTCCATATTAAAGCATTTAAAGTAAGCACTTAAAGTTAGTAATTTATCAGCCTGAAAACAATTGTAAATAGACCACATGTTTGTGAAACAGCAGCGATTAGCGAAATCGATTAACGATACGTGTACGTTTGTCAAAACTTTGAACCAAGGGTATAGTTTGCGCAAGCTACAGTCTTTTGAATTGATGTTACCGTCATAAAATTATAAATAATCATTCTGGTCTGTGGTTATGGTATCTTAGGAGGTATGCATTTTTTTGTTTTTTTAAAGATACCAAGATTATTGCTAATTTTGTATTATTTCAAACTGCTACTTAATCTCTTTGACAGTTTTTTTTCCTAATTTCTATTTTAAAATTCATGTTTTCGTTGTTATGAGAGCAAATTGAATGGCAAATCTGAAACATCCTTGAATATAATTTACTGCGACGATGAACTGTTTCCGGTAATGGGAGCCGAGTGAGAAAGATGGCCGCTGTCCTCATTTACTTGGGTCGTCCAGCATTGCGGAAGCAGGGCAACTCCTACGAAAATTTTTGATGGCAGTCAAGCAATAATGTATTTCCTTTATTCTACAGTTCATCCATGTGTAGTGTTGAAACCCAATGCGAGAATCCGAGGCAACAAAAGTTTAGTTCAAAACTAAAAACTTAAGTCTGAAGCTAAATGCTAGGTTTAACTGCTATATGTATAGCTCACGGGATATATGCTTGTAGTGGATGGCACTATTTATTCCATATGGCCCCAGGATAAATGGCAGTCAACGAGCTTTGGAGAGCGCGTAACTCCTAAACTAATCGCATCTCTTGTGATCTGTTTTATATTTCTCACTTTAATCTTTGTTTTAGCTTATTTAAATCCCAAGGTTGGTACAAGTTTAGCCTTAGTTACTGAATTTCGGTGTTTGTCCGTTATTTAATAATCAACAGCCTTAACGTTTGATTATCATCATTTTTTATTAAATTACCAATAGTAGTGGAAGGTTATGAAACTAAAACGTAGCTCTCCAGTTTACATTTGAAACTAATATTGATGAAAAGTGGATAGTTGGTGCTAAGATAGACAAATTGACTTATTTTAATTGGAGGAGACAATTCTCAACAAATAGATCGCTGTTGTTTTACAGGGTTTTATAGCTATATTGGAAAAAGGAGTTACACTCATTACCAACTCCTTGGCTATATACTTCACTGTTATGATATGGAGAGCCACCAGTGTCTCCTACAGGTATGTTTTAGGCTTACCCAAAATTCTCTGTTTCCTCTGACCTTTACATTTAGCGTATCCAATGTTTCATTGAAGGCCAAGTTTTTTAAGGTCATAACAAAGGTAATTAATTCTAGTTTCATGAGTGTTTCATTTGCAATAAATAATATTTAATTAACCGAAAGCCAATATTATAAGTTATGTTCATCTAGTTCGAGTATGCATAATGCCAAACAATCACTATTGAAAGCAACATAGCCCTTTTTGAGCTGCAGATAATCTCTCTGAAGGTGAGATCTGTAGGATGAGTTTTCCATTGTATATGTAGTGAGTTTTGAGCCAGTCGAACTGTAGTTTTATCAGTTTTCCTTTGGCACACACATAATATAATTTTGCCTCCGCAAGATGGCGCATAACTTTTTATTTATAACCAAGCCATTGAAATGCTCAAAAATGAATTATTTGTTTCAGATGTTTCAAAGATCGTACATAATTGTTGACAATGGTATAAGTAAAAATTCACTAAACGGTTGTTTTCAAATAACTCTAAAATTGTGTAAATTCATATTTTCTATTCTAGAAATCTTACCAGATTTTAAGCTCTGTTCACACTATACAGCTAACATCGGAGTAGGTGGCTCCCAAGTGTGAACAGTGCACATGTTTACGACCTCACAATCGGTGGCAGATATTTTTATCAGACAGTGATGAAGCTCTGTATGGTTATCGGCATGTCTAAGTCAATCAGCATGGGCATCAAAGCTTTTCAATATTAAACTTTTCAAAAAACTTTTAGCTACTTCACAATTTCTTTGGAGCCAATTTGGTTCCCCGTTCAATATAACATACTGTTTATCGTTTTCAAAGTTTTCTGTTTTTCATATTTCCCTGAAATATGAAAAACATTAGTAAGAATACTAGTTATTACAAATCTACTAACTACAAGAAATTCAATTATTATACTAAACATAGTTGCTATTTATTATTACTGATGAGTGAACAGCTGCTCTTATCAACCAAAAGACTGAGTATATCATTCATGATGTATATTATCAATGTGTTGACACTGTCAAGGCTCTGCAACACCGCCTCCACCAGTCGCGAGTGGAAACTCGTGAAATTATTTGGGTTAACAACATCCGATTCTGAACAATATAGTCAGTAATATGAACACAGCTTTACATTCACTTCATTATTCTTCAACGCTTCAGCTTATAACTAATGATGAAAACAATAGTAGAAAATTACTTCTTGTTTTTTTAATAACAATTTGTGTAATGATTTTGAGATAAATGCGGTGCATTATAGTAACCATATCGAGTCATTTATATTTTTGTAGCTACCTAAAGGTGCCACTGCCGCTAACAAAGTGACAGGTACATCTTCAGTTCCTGGTCACATTCTATTTCTGTTTCGCGGTTGTCTATGACGTTATGCTTATATTTTTGGATCTGGCTGGACAGGAGCACTTCTGATTGGTAAAGAAGTTGGTGGTAATTTAACATAATTTATTTGGTAATTGCGCGTAGGCTGTTTATCCCCCATATGCTAATCTCTCTACACAATGAGTCATTCTATTGGATCCTTGTGCATACTTAATAATTAGGATGTCTGTTGGCAGAGATTATGAGTCAATTAAATTCTAGCGCTTTCTTATTTATTATTTTTTTGTCTTACTTTGTATTCTGCAAAATTCATCAAATGGCATTTAAGTCTATGGACTACGGAGCTGTTTGGGATTAGCAAATTTTCCGCCTTGGAATAGGCAGCTCTCATTGGCTGCTTTTTCATCTTATGTTACAATGTGCGTCATTTATGAATTCTTAATATGTTCATTGAGATTATTTATGTGATGTTAAGTACAATAAACAAGTTGGCTTTATATCTTATTTGATATTATTTGTCACGCAGATGTTTCAGTCTTGGTTTTTATTTATGATTCCCGGTAGGTTTTATCCAATGAGCTTTCCTCTTACTGTTGAGTTATAACAGATCTAATTCCGTGTTTATTACCAACTACAAAGAAAGAATTTTAGAACACTCTAAGAGCAAATAAATTAGGCATAAATGCAATTTTTGTTGCAATTGGCATTATTGTCAAAGTCAAAGATTGATCCAATTTTAGTGGCGGTTTTATAATGATAAAAATAAATAGTTGCCCGTGCGTTTTAAAAACATGCTTTTTCGTTGAGTTACTGTTTCATTGTTTTTATCTAATTATTTATTTATTAATGTTTAAATGTGATTTAATTTCTAGATGTACCTGTTGCGTATTCAACAATTAATAATTAATGATAATAAACTGGTTTATGTAATTAATGTAATAGAGAATTAATGACTATGAGGGGCTGGAGTGGAGATGTGTGGTAAATTTCTCAGGTTCTGTTTACGGTTTTAGAAAAGTTTTGTTGATGTAATTGTGGTTATACTTTTCGCACTAATATTTGATCAATGAATAATCCTTATGTAATTCCAATATGTCAATTATGCAATTTTTTTAATTAGTGAATTGTCATGTCTGAGATATAAATAATTATTCTGAGGAAATGGAAAATGCAAAACTCTCATTCCTTGTCACCAATTTCTGTCCGAGTAGATATAATGTATCATAGTTTGTTCTTCAGAAAGGCCACAGACCCTTATACTAATGTTAATACTTAATACTAATGCAGTTGCTTGGCTATTTTTCTTAGCAATTGCCAAAGCTCCCAAAAATTGCCCGACTTTTTACAATCATCCATTCTTCAGAGATTCTGGTCAAGCTGACTGTTGCACACTATAGCCTACAAATTATTGAAATATCAATCAATGATCCGGGCGCTTCAAATGGCGAGACACTATTGGAAATGTGGATAAGGCATTTGTGCACTGTCATTGATTGACCAATAAATTGACAAGCGATCTTTTGATCTCGATCGAAACCTGGCGATAACCTCAAATAAAATGATAACAATTACTCAGCGATTTCTCCTGATATGAAAGCTGCAAAATCAAGCAATCGCTAAGCTAATTGTCGAGTGATCGTTCAGTGTACATGTGGTATTAGGCAACGAAAAGTGGGAAAATTGACTCGCAGAACTGTGAAAACATACCTTGTAATAATTGGTTTTCGAGATTTGTACTGTATACTGAGAATTGTCACTATTTCATACATCATATTAGTGTATTCCTTTTTGTAGATCATATGGTTGACTAGGAACTTGTATGTCAAACTTCAACAGTTATTCACCCTGTATGTCTGGAGGTAAAAATGTCACCATGTATTTCTAATATTATGGTTATCTTTTATAAGATAATTTGTTTTCACCAAGTTTTGCAAATTTTGAAATGAGTGCTTATTGCATTCCCTTATTGGGATGTTGGAAAAAAAATGAGTACTTTCGTTGCCAGTTATGAATGTAGTTTATCCTGCCATCTTTTACGGTCATATTTTTTGTAAATGCTTCTTATTTGCAAATACTATGTTTATAATCGATACAGGGTGTATTAATTTATACAATTTGATGTTTCAGCTAGTTAACCCAAAGCTTCATATTCTATTCTACATCAACTAATGAACTGCATTGTCATTTGGCACTCTTCCAAACGATGCCCACTTCCGCAAGATGGCTGCCCTTCCATATTTCCAATATTTGTTTCATTACGCAAGAGTTTCTACATTGATTTATACAACACTCAAAATTTTGTCCCACTCTTGACTTTTGAGCACGCTCCATACCTGTTAACAACATTGAGAGCTATTACTACATCACAAACATTTCCACATCTTGTTTAACCAGGGAAATGGGTGTACAACAAATTATTTTTATTCACTCTTCTTTTGTGTTAACCTGTGTGTTCCTCGCAAGTGTCAAACTGTCTTTGCATCAGATTTCCTTACATTAATAAAAACTTAGCCTTAATTCTTGCCCTTGTTGTTGCAAAAGAACAAGTCACATTATCGACCTGAAGCATTTAGCTGCTTTAGTTCTCCATTTTATTTTTTTTAAGACTGAAAAAGGAACCCGCAAAACTATTTTCATTACATATAGTAACCTTGAAATTAGATTTTAGTACTTTTTTTAGATCTTTGAACATTGATTTGGTGCTGCCTGGTTCATATACTCGTTGCATTACGCTGTTTAGGAATTGCCCTAAATGTGTATTTTGGCTATGCATACATTTTGTTTACGAAGTTTAATTAATAATTGTACAAAGATATTACATTCCCAACTATTGTTGGAGTCTTTGTATTGATACGAGTAAACGACGCAATGTTTTATTGACCTGTTTTACTTCTGTTATCTAGCACATTTTGTAAGTTTTTATTTACTGTTTACCCATCTTTTGCTCAATGTGTCTGTATTTCAACTTTTAACCAGGTGTAGCGGATGTTACTTTGTCCTCAAGTCATTCTGTCTATGTATGTTATTAACTCTAGTTCATTATTGACACAATACTAAATCAACTAATCTCTGAATGTTATTGTATTTTATTAAATAAATTATTTTCATTTTAATCCTAGGATCACTGGCAGTGCCCTGAAAAATCAACTGTATTGGTTCGTTTATTTTCACATCTGTCAGTTTGTACTGAATTTCTACCTATATTGGTTTAGATACAAATGTATGCATTTATCCTACACGTCAATGATACAGAAATAAATGTGACACTGTTCTGGCGTATGATCAGATTTTATTGTTCAGGATTATATTATTTTTGCACCGGTTTGTGAGAAAAAGCGACAAAAAGGAAATAATTATAAATTGGCACGATGGATGCTAGATGAATTAGCATAGCTATGCTAGTGCCTCGCATATCGCACTGACATTACTAACGACCTCGGATTGTTGTGTCATGCAGCATTCTAATCTAGTGCTCAATTCTTTCACCATTGACATCGAAAATAATAAATCGTCATATCTTCTTTCACCACCGTCTCTGCCATAATTGTCTATGCACAACAACCTTAGATTGCTTCTAAAACTGCTTCTCATATCGTGCAGCAAGTCAATTTGCTTTACGTTGGATTCCACACTGGCATCTGTGTTGGTGAACATCATCAGTTTCAATGTTTCTAGCTCTAGACGGCTAGCGTTCATTTGATGGTAATGCGTTACTGTCTTGAGAAGATTGTTGAATGTCTCTGAAGCATAGTTCTTTAAAGGAGCCATAGTTGTCTTTAGTATTTTTTCTCTACTGTAAATAATAAAAGAAAGATTTTATTAATATGCAGTTGGAATGTTTATGTATGAACATTTGAGCAGCAGCACTGATGTCTCCCAAATGAAAACCTGGAAGGCCAAGTGCTGGTAAGTTACGGTGTCAATAACCAAATTGATTCCTTGTTCCAGTCGCAATGAACACTCAAGGGCCATACAGTTACTGAGAGTCTTGCATTAAAAATAGGCCAAATATTTAATTATTTTCTAAAATTGTCGCATGCCACTTGATTCTTGTTGCCGCTTGTCATAATTTTGGCTGCAGTATATATGATTTATGGCACTTAGGCTATGGCAAAACTGTCACTTTGATGCATGAGTGGTCAAGTTTTGAAGGCCAGCAGGTTATTGTCAACTTGTTGATAATAAACATACAACCAGATTAATAATTTTTCAATGATACTGCTTTGTCAAATAGTCCCGGCCATACAAGGCTTCCACGGACAATTTTCCAATAGCCTGAATATAGAGAAATAAATCTGCCGATCATACTTACATGATTCCCACGGAAGATTTTGCTGTAGCGCATCCGTTTTCTGTAATCATATCTTTATATTGCTCATCAGTTAAGGAAAAGTGAATGCCGTTAGTGTCACTGCCTTGATTGTTTGCACAACTCTGTGCAACGACTGACATCACCAAAAGGTCAAGACACCTGTTTCTTGTTAGATATATTTGATCTTCGATTGGCAGCGATTTGTAATCTAAAAAATCATCTAGTTATAAATATCCAACTAATTTATTGATTCCGTGCTGCATCATAATTTCTAAATTTGAACAATCCAAAGATGTAGAAATAATTTGTAGTTTTTTGTTTGCCAATGACTGTAATCTATTTTTGTCATAACTTTATATGAGCTGATATTTTTCTTGTGTAGTTTAGGACAGAAAAGTCTACTTTTCTATGAAAAAACCCAATTATTAGTGTACTCACCAGGAATAGTTTTTGCCCAGTGCACAACTCTTGGTATTTCATGTTGAAAAAGTTGGCTTAGAGCTGTGCTAGATTCTAGACTTCTGTCAATCTCTGTATAATCAGCTGCCTCCAATGCTACAACGACCAAAATAACATTCCATTATCAACTGTTAGCCAAAAAGTGTTATGCTTCTTCGAATATCATTAGTAAAATAAGTTTTTATCATCTAATCAATAATCAATGATTAAAACTTTTTGTTGATAAGAGAATTTTCTCACCGATGGTATCTTTTGTTTCGAACTGGCTATTTAACTGGTGCCTGAAATCTCGTGATAAATCATTGCCGTTCTTTCGTGAGTGTGTTACTTTAGGACTGTATGAGTTTCTAACTTCTGGTAATTCAGGACTTGATGGTGAAGAAGACAGAGATACAGGACTCAAAGGTAAGTGGTGTTGAATAGGACTGCGGGACATCTGAGGCATAATTGGTGAACAGTCTCTTAATTCTAACTGTTTCTCTATTGTTTCCATTCTTGACATTTTGTTTGGAAGTTTATCGCTTTTGTCCATTTTGCGTTTTCGAACTATAAAATAATAAAAGAACATAAATACCAGATGCAATTCAGCGGTTTGAACTGAGAATTCTGCTTGTCATAAAGGACGTCGTCTAGGTATATAGATGATGGATTGATGTGTGATTACGTAAACCAATAATACCAAAATTATTTAGAGAACTCATTGTTATCTTCTTTAGTTGTTTCACCATGAGTAAGAAAAACGATAAGTACCCCAAAGGCTTGTTTATATGTGCCAGTTTTCAAATGCTAGTTTATTATAATTTATACGACAGATGTAGAGCAAAAAACCACTAAATGACAGTGACATGACAAAAGATAAAATATTAAATGGAATTGACTTACCACCATTGCTTTTCATTCCAACTTGGTGGCAAACTCTCAACCTACAGGCAGCGCAATTTCTCCTTAGTCGCTTGTCCACTTGACATTTGTTGTCTGCAGCGCATACAAACGACTGACCTTTGCCTAAGAAAAATAGATAGTTGAATTTAGATTGTGGTAATAATCATAGTAAAATAAAACATTAGTAAACGCATTGAACTCCGACTTCTCACCTTGCAAGCTTCTTTTAAAAAATGATTTGCATCCTTCACATGTCTGTACGCCATAATGAACGCCTGAAGCTGAATCTCCACACACTTGACAAACATGTCTGCTATTTGGTGAACCCATCAGCGAGTTTTCGTTTGAGCCTTAAAACGAATAACAGATGATTACGGACAGATAAGTGCAGTGCATTTCATTCTTTGCTCCCCTCATTGAATCGCTAGTAAGAGACATTTAGACTTTGTACTGACCTGTTGAGCTGGTCCTAGCTGGTTGTAGTGACTCCTGTTTTAGACCGAGTTCTATTGGTCTTGTGACAACTGTGGGTCGAAATTCCTTTGCTTTAGGCGCCAAGTACGATAAGTAAGGGTGTTGATAGAACATACTAGTTGTAGGTGTCCCTTTCAGCTCTGTTGGATAGCCATGCCTTGCATGTGTTGGTAAAGTTTGGTTTACAATTTTTCCAGCGTTAGGAGCTGGAAAAGCTTGAGCGGATGATAATATATTCCTATAATGCTCCCAATTCATGATTACACTGTTTCTTTGCTGAGATAACAATTAAATGATCTACCACAGTGTAACAATGCTTATATATTCTATTGATGCGGCATTTGTCATTGTTGAGTTCTGCTGTGGTCTAATCGCAACCTGATTGGTTAAACTCAAGTATCCTTTTGAAGCCTCATTGGTTCATTGTTGATGTATCAATGTATCACGTAAGCTGAAATTAATCAGGTTTTGTTGAGAGGATCTGATGCGAAGTAACCCTTCAAGCTCCAATGGAGAAGTGAGGTCATGGTGATAATGCGTCTGGATTTGATCCACTTCTCACATGGTCAGGACTGTGAAATCTTTGTGGTAAAGGGTAACTAAGTTTGTCTTGGTTCTAGAGCATACTTAAGCCTCCTGTATTTTAAAGAAAAACAATAAAATCCGGCTTAACGTCCACTCTGAGGTCTTAGTCGACCCAGCCCTGGTGTCAGTGCAGCTTAGGACATTCAGTATTGCTTTCGGAAGAAGTCTTGTGAAGAAACTAGACAAAATGGAAGTCGAACAGGATGTATAATATATATCAATTATGGGATCTTTTTAGGATTATGATTGTTTTATTTGACCTATCCTGCAACTTTGCTGAAGGTCCCTTAGACTTTACACAGCAAATAAAATACAAATTTTGATATTTCTCCCAGCACATAAGTACCAATTGACTTTTGTACAGCTCTGGTAGTAAAGCAGATATTCATGGATTGGATAAAAGAAATCGCCTGCATTGTGATTGCAGCTTTGATAAAAGAATGTTTGTCTCTTCACACACAGTTGTCAAGATTTGAGATACTTAAATTGACTGCTGTTCACATGAGCCCAGAAGTATGCCATAGAAATGGTGATAGAAACAAATAAATCCTCTGAGCATCAGTTAAACTAGGTATTTCTAAATATACATCACACATTTACCAAGATGGTGTTTTGTTCCACATCCTTCAGGTGGTAGCAAAACTGTCCTACATTCCACTCCTTCATCATCAACTTTGATATGTCTAATCTGCACATACTCACATGATTGTTTGCCAACCCTAAACCACTTGCACCCATTACATTTTGCTCTACATTTCAACAGTACAGAAGGATTAACGTGTTATCTACAACATCGTGGTTGTTTTGTTATTCCAATTACCACGTGATTAGACTGTTTTTATATGTTTTTATTAATTGAAAACAGATGCTAATTGGAAATAAGTCACAAGGTAGTTCTAGAGAACGGAGTGATTAATTATATTGTACTTTTGCAGCAAATAGACCTGAAGTTATTCAGAGATGGTCTGAGGACGGTGTTTCCTCAACTATTTTTGTTTTTCTCAAACAGTCAATTTTATGATTTACATTGCAGTTGCAAGATTTTTATGTTGGTCCACGAAAAAATGAAGTTTTGCTTATATTTGTCCCTTTTGGATATAACTTAATGATGTTAAGATCTCGGTACTTTTGAAGATTAAATGTAAAAGTCAAGGTTGTAGCGAAAGGGCACTTAAGGTGGCATGGTACCAAGTGTGAACTTTAGCAAACAATAGTCAAGGCTTGTTTTACCAGGAGGGAAGTAATAGGATGATGATGTGTTATTCAGCAGCTATCAGCGCCCCAATGGGTTGTGCTTGCTGAACGTGTTTATGAGCGAACATGTTCCAAAATATATGATCTAAAACTCACCTAAATATCTTTAGGCGGACTGATGATATAGCCTTGGGTGGATTGATGATATAGCCTTAGGTGGATTGATGATGGAAGTTTTTCGAATATATTAATTCATAACCCAGAGGTATTTTGACTTTCATAGCATGGATCTGCATTCTTGACCTGATGCAGAATCTGTAAGCTCTAGTAAAAGTTGCATTGTGCTGATTTGGATTGTTTTGTGATACGCAGTTACAATTGGTTAAAAATGAATCATTGATTACCCTCCTTTCCTTGCGATTCAGCTGCTGTTTGATACACTATAGTTGTAAAATGTATTTCTTTTGTATGGCATGACTATGCATAATCATCTAACTTTAAAAAAAAATCTGTACGTGGTAGCTACGAAACTATTACTCTTGCTGTTTGCATAAAAATTGTGTTATAAAGGAGGTTTTTTAGGTGAAGAATCTGAATGGTCTGGTGTAAATATTTAATTAAGGGTAATAAGTCTGCTAAAACGAACATTAATGATCATCATTAACTCAAAAAAGTTTGTTAAACTAGGCTTTCACTTCAATGAAACCAATGTTGCTCAAATCATATAAAAATAATTTGTTCCAAGGTTTTAGGTAAAAATTCATTGGCTGTCGGTCAGACGTTGCCTGATTTTGATTTCAAAGCTTACTGGCAAAACTACTCGAAGCACAGACCGGCTATATCAACTGTTACGTCAACTACACCTCTCCGTAGTTCATAATTATGTATATGCATGTAAAGTGCCAGGAAACACTGAAGGGTTTGCTCTGTGTTATGCATATGTTTAACCTTCACCCGTTAGGTTTTCTCAAGAGTTTCTTTGCACTTACGTAACAGAAATTAAAATGTGGCCAATATACTTTCCTTTGTTTCCAAAAAGCATTGTTTTTTCTCAGTTTCTAATTTAAATTACATTGACTTGAAGCTTTATCTGAAGATTACCATGTCTGTTAGTGCAATATTATACATTTATTCTTAAAAAGCTGTCTGGTCCAAAAGTTTCATAGGCTTCCAATTCCCAGAAGCTTAGTGTCATAACAAGCTGTTATCAGGCATACATTTTGTGGCTAAAAGCAGTTACCTCAGCCAATATTGGTCTGTGTGGTTTTTTTATACAGTAATGTAGATTTGAGCTTTCACTGTACTAGCAGTCGGCCTTACGACAACGACGCTATGGAGAACAAGGTGATTAAGTTCACCAATATAGAGTTAAACCGGTGACATTATAAAAAAATTTTGTTCTCTGCTCAGAATTAACCCCTAAATTCTTAATATGTAGGACAAAATTAAGTAGAGCAAAATTAATGTAAGACAAGTTGTAAGAAAACTGTCTTACTTCTTACAAAGTAGGGCAAAAGTGGAGCAAAGGTCGCTCAAGGTTTAACCACGGCCCAACATCAACATGTGGGACAAAAAGTCTGCAAAGCCTTAATTGAGGGAGTGGCTGTATTCCAATATCTGTACCAGTCAAAGAAATAATGTGAGCATTTAGCATATGATGGTAGTATGGCTTAATCTAGAACAATGATGGGATTGAGCCATGGCCCGAACAAAGCGTTTCTCTTATCAATCTGAAATATTCAATCTATGTTAAGCTTTGCTAATGAATACTTCATGAAGTTTTGGCCTGATTATTTTGTTTGGTTGTTTGGTCACATACTGCACAACAGCATTGCATTTTTTTCGTAAATCCGGTCGTATTCTTGCTCGATTGCTCTTTTGTAAGCAATACAAACCATTGAATCGGATAACAATTCGTTGCACGCGCATTTGTAAAATCAGTAATATGTTTGTAAAATTTAAAAGAAAGGAACAAGGTCTTTATTCTTTCTGCCAGGCAGCACATTCAAACCGAAAGCTGTGCTTTAGATTTTGAGATTCTGTTAGCAAGTTTTTATAGTTAAGCCTGAGAATCCTTTACGTGCCATTAAGGGGGACTCCAACACATTCCATACTTACAGGTGAATGCCATGCATCTACAAGGTCAATCTTTGCTCTGGCAAATTGTGTTGAAAACTATTGATAAAGAATGGAAACTGGCAAATTCAAATGTTGTTAAGTGAGTTGCCAGCAAATATATGGAGTAGTGGGTCAAACTAACCTGTTCATAAAACTGTTCTGTTGATGAACTACTGATTTGCGTTGCCATAGTTACACACACAAAATGTACTAATCAATTATTCCTTAGGTCTACGGTATGTTTTAATGTTTCAAAGACAAACAACATTGCTGTGTGAAGTGAAAAAAAAGTTAACCACTGAAGGTACATCATGGTAATTGAAAGAAAATATTTGCCAAAGCGTGTTGCAAAACACTGCAGATTCCAGATGAAGTAAGCTAAACTGTTTGTCATTTTCGACATCAAATGTTGGTAACATAAAAGGAAGTGTAATGAGTGAAGAAGACCAGATACTGCCAGTAACCTAAGGAACTGATTTTACTGTCATTAATAATCATTCTATTAACACCCCATCTATTACGCTTAAGCCGCCTTGCCATGTTACATAAAGATTGAAATGCCTACATCCTGGTTGCGTTCATCAGACTTCATGGTCTGCAAACCAGAGTCTTCAAGCATAGGCTCATTTAGTTGCCATGCATTCATTTTCTATATGCTTACTATAGAACTACTGTCAAAGTTGATATTTAAATTGGGCAGATTTAAACGTAGACAAACCTTCAGCAAATGCACTCACCTGCACAACGAACATCTACAGTTGTATGCATGCCTACGGGGTGCAGCGCAATATTTTGACTTTTTGTTTAAAAAAAAAATGTTGACGTACTTCCGGCTCAATATGAAACGCATATATGTTTACTTTCATGTAAGAGAAAACAAATCTTACTGAACGAAACTGCAACATGAACTTTTATATACCACCAACTATAATTTCATAACTCTTACAACCAATTTCCTAATATTATTATTTACCCCATACGAAAGTTTGTTTTAAGCAGTTTCTTTGCTCATTTTAGGTTTTTCTATATCTGCTATTTCCATGCTCATTCCACTTTTCAAAGCATTATGTGTTATCAAGTTGAAACACTGCCATCACTAAAAAACAAGCTAGATTAATTTTTATGTCATTTTATTTGTGAATAATCCTGAGAATGTTTTCAAACTTCCTCAGTTTACGACCTGAAGTTCTGTGGCATTATAAGGTGAAACAAAGTTTCAAATCGTTGATTAATAGTGGTGATAAAATTGTCACTGATCTAGCTACACAATCTTTCTCACAGGTGTGCTTTTTAAAACAATATATTTAGACTTTTTGTTTGGCCTAACTGTGAATATATGTACACAGTTGGTATAATATTTTATCTGCCTTCCGGTTATGCATGACAAAACAAAATAAGACATGAAGCAAGACTCTACCTTACGACAGTAATACTTTTATTATGTACGAATCAGTGACTAGATTCCTCATATTGCTTCCAGAAAAGGACACTATGTCAAAAACAAATGGCATGTCCTTATAGCTACTCCAGATCATCATTGTTTCATAGCGGATTGTGACCTGGTACCAGTGTGGAAAACATTGCTATGACGCATCGAAAAGGTTTTAATAAATTGTTGTGAATTTGACATATGAATGATATTGTGTCTTCAGCATGATCTCTGTGGCGAAATAAAAGATAAATTATAACCCTACACGTAGGGTACATGATTGGTGATGACATGCACCTGGATAGATAAATTATTTTTGTGGTGTCTTATTTATCTGCAGAAATCTCTAGATCAAAAACATTTTCATATTCAATGGTTTTAGCTAAAAGTTCAGTAACTTGTTATAAAGCGGCAAAAGTTTTTTGCTGGCAATGAGGAAATGGAAAACTTGATATTTTTTGCGTAGCATTTTGTCATCTTATTTTTTTTAGCTGTCTTCATGTTGATTATGTTTAATGGAGGTTGGGTAGCGTGTTAAGGCAAAGAGTACATTAAAGTTTCTATTAAGTACTTGCACTACCAAATTTGAGTGAACGTTTCTTATATATGCAAAATGATAGATTGTGTCACAGGCATACAGACAGCCATTTCCATCATAGAGGGGAGACTTTAATGTTTCTCTGTCCTCAGATTATTCATAAGATATATAACATAAAGTTACATTTCTCTAAGCGCTACTGAAATTGTTTGTCTCTATAGTACTTGGTTTGTTAAACAACTGAAACATCAAGTTTTATCTGGTAAAAAAGACTCGACATGCATAATCAACAAACCTATGCTATGAAGCGATTGATACACGCAAATGTTGCATGGAATAACTTCTGCATTCTACAACATTCATAAAGTATATTGGAATAAGCCTTCCCATGGGCTGCAGCATACATCACACCGGATATTTTGGACACTTTTGGATACAGTGCATGTAATTATTAGAATATGGATGAAGTGGCAGCAATCGATTACCAGCTGTTAAATGCAAAAACCAGTAAAGAGTCATCAGTTTTTTGTCTATTGGTAATACATATTTACATCATCAAATCGACCTCAGCTTAAATAATCCTGTCTTTTGCTACAGTGTGAATCAGCTGGAACCAAACTCATGTATTCGTATAGTGCATTGCTCTACTTTCTGTGTCTACATACAACAACAATGTATACCCAAAGAGTACTTGCATGAACTGTATATTAAAGTCTCCTACATGCGACACCAGGCATACACAAATTTATAAATGCCATATATTTTCTATGTAACCAGTGGGGAGACAGTTGTGGTTGCGAGGAAGGTCAAGTTATCCAATGGAATGTAGCAAGCAAAAGTATGTTAAGTATTAAAGTCACATTTGCTGGTTTACTAGCTCTAACTATTCTACTAGGTAACTGGTCTTAACTGATGTATCCTCATCCAAACTAAGCTTTCTAAAGTGCTGCTGACCTTGATATAATTGACTTGATTGGTGCATGATGATCTTTTGAGGCTGATTAGTAGTACTTGCATGTCCGAGTCAGTCCACAAGAGAACCTAATGTAAGGCAGTATGATTTGAACTATTTTGTAAAAATAATTTATTTGTATTGGCGGGTTATCGCGTCTTGTTTGGGAATGCAACTTAACCACAGAAATCAATACATCATTTTAACCATTGAATTAACACATTTCTGATAAAAGTCCAAGATCCAACACAAGTATTTCTAATGTTTTTAACAGATTCAAGCATTGAAAAAGAAACACACACACTGGCAATGCTTTTAAAACCTGTAGGCATTGGACAACCCAACGCATTGTCTACTAACTATAACAGAGTGTTGAATATCTGCGTTTTTTTTGTAAGAGTAGAACTATGAACCTGCATTGTATGCCTAGATGACATTAATGCATTCATTTCGGCTACTAACAACAATATCGAGGTAGCGGTTGTGTCACAGTAACCGCCATGTGAGATTTATGCGAGCAAAAAATTGTTGCTTGCATTTGATATCGCGCCAAACGAAACAGCTGCAGATATCAGGATGTAGCATCAATCAACAATATTACTGTTTAAGTTGACCTGAAAGTAGAACAATCAAAGTCTAAACAATCTCAAGAAAAAGCTTTGAAGCTTTCAACGTCTTGAAAGTTAGTAGGTTTTCGTAGAAGTAACAGTCTTTGAGTTTAATCATTTTACAAAATCTTGTGCAATATAACTAGAACCTTTGGTGAAACTATAAGTCCATCTCGCTTTTGATGATTCATTTTATCAATCACAAAACATAGAAAAAATAATCTGGAGAACTACAAATGGCTCATAGAAATATAGTAGCTGTTGTTACCAAGATAAAAACCTTGCACAAGAGCATAATGTGGCGTGATTTAGAAACTCCAGTGTGCTTTTTTGTGTCAACTCAATTGAACCAATCAAACCGATTGGATTTTCATGTAAGTAATTTCATTGCTGGTTTCAGGTCAACACTTGATGGCCGAGTGTCTATGAGGACTTATTGCACCCGCTTACAGTTGGTTTTTAATCCACATACATTAAATTTCTTTCTTGAACAGATACTAGCATATACTGGCTAATAGGTTTTTAGTAGAGGCAAATGAAAGAATGGGGACTTGAATAAATGTTGACTGGAATAAAAGCAGACAGGCCTGGGATGAAATTCATCTATTTAAATGCTTTTTCTTGTAACTGTTGACATTCGCTTTCGTCGACATGAAAAATTTCATTTTCGCATTTGTTCCAGTAGTTGTCTTTATTGGTGAAAGTAAGAAATATTGGTAATCATGAACCAAGTTTCGAAAAACTTAGTTGTATGTTGCCAGAAACAAATGTATCACTTTCCTGAAATGATCGCCACATCCTCTTAATCGCGTAATCGACATTTTTTTATGTTCATTTTAGAGGGTGTCTGCATTTATTACAGACCTTCCCGCTGTATTCCTATCTACATTCATCCCAATGTCCGTCAAAGCACGCATTGAAGTTATACATTGATTAGAAATATCAAAAAGCTACAGCTGTAGGTCTTAGACTATTAGCGAACGAACACTAGGGTGAAAACAGTCTAACCTAAACTTCTAGTACTTACGCAGTACCTTAGTGGTGTTTCCAAAAATGAAACCTGATTTCTTCAATTAAGTACACATATATTGCAACCACAGCGACCTGATATTTTGACTGATTTTGGAGATCTGATGATTTAACAGATGATAGAACATAAAACTTAAGCAATAGCTACTTTTGTGACCATTAATACTGCAATTTTTTATGTTAACACATTTTGTATATCCACAAATTTGTTTGTAAACCCACCAAAACACCACAAAATTATCTGTGGAAAGCTGCTAGCTATCAAGAAAGTACGACATAATTCATCAAGAAGTAGGGCAAAGCCAGCTTACCAAAGCTTTTGACTTACTTTTAATAGAAGGAGAGGTTGAAAACCCAAGAATGTAACTTAATCTCTCTTGCTCAACAGATCATTACTGCTAACTACTTTTTAGCTGATGATTTAAACAAAATGGAACTGGAATTACTTGAGCGGTGTTGTCTGGAATTGTTTATTAACACACATGAATCAAAGCATATAACTTGAAATATATACATTGTCCAGGCTTCTCTTTGTTTGCATTCTATGAAGTCAATAGACTAAAAGACGCACCTATCAATAACTGTCAGCTGACAGTCTCTAGAGCCAGAGGTTATGATATAACAGTTCTTTTTCAATAACTCCCTCCAAGTTCTATCAAGAAGCAACACTATTAAACAAGTAAAAAAAATACTTTTGGCTGAAAAGCATTATACTATTAAGACTTTCTGGAAAGTTATCAAGTTGGTTAGCTAATTACGAAGTCAGACAACTAAAAACCTTTGCTTTGACATGTCTGAAATGGTTGCAATGCACAAATGAGAATTGAGAACAGAACCTTTTTAAAACTGTAGACCATAACAAACTTAGTGTTTACCAACGCAAAAAAATACTATAAATCTTTTAACGGTGCATTCAAACCACTTGTTGACAATAATAAGTTAATGGCCATTATATAAATTCAAAGAACGTACTTAGATAAAAACAATCCTCAACAATTGCCACCAGTAGTAATATATGAGCAGATCTCCCTACCAAGTGTTTTTTTGTGGATTTGATCTTGGAGTTGAGACAATGGGTTACGGCGTTGGATGAATTCGCCGAGTTTATATTGTACTTTACTTGAGGGGTACTTGAGTGGCATTTGAGTGGCATTTGAGTTTTGATTAGTTTTTTACTTAATTTGAACTTATATGGCATATAGATTTTGAATGTATGGCATTCAAGTTTTGATAACTTTTTTACATAACTCGAACTCATATGGTATCTTGAGAGAGAGGGGAGAGGAGAGAGGAGAGAGGAGAGATGGGAGATGAGAGAGGAGAGAGAGGAGAGAGATTTTTAGGTATTTAAGTGGCATTCGAGTTTTGATTATTATTTTACTTAATTTGAACTTATATGGTATATAGATTTTGAATGTATGGCATTTAAGTTATGATAATTTTTTACATAATTGTATACATAATTATAACTCATAGGATGTCTAGATTTTGAATGTGAGCCATTTAAGGTTTGATAATTTTTTGTAATTCCGAGTCATACGATATCTTGAGAGAGAGGAGAGAGAGGAAATATATCTACATTGAATAAATACAGTGATTAAAAATGAAAGAATATGTGAATATATACATTTATTATGTAATAAGTAGGGAAAATCTCATATAATATAGCTAGAGTCAGTAAATACTAAGTTACTGAAGTTTTTAGATATTTCAACTGGATAAAAAAGTACAGTCACTCGTATAATGCTTAGGATAGGAAGATCTTCAAATGTTTTGCAAAACCGGAACTTTTGGTGAGTTAATCACCTGAGAACCTTTAGACTTTTCTATGAATTATTATATGATTATATAGACTTATTGTATAATAAGTAGGGAAAATCTTTCCATATAATATAGTTAGAGTCGGTAAATAGTAAGTAATACAAAACAGTACAACTTGTAATGACAATGATTACACAGGCTTTTTTTTTATTCATTCATTATCCGCTTGAGACTACCTGTTGTCAGCATTTGATATTGAGTTTACATACCATCAACACCAAGTGGTTCATCAAAATCTTGTAATTCGTTTTCTAGGAATTCCTTAAGAACTTCATCCTCATTATTCGTTTTTGTTAGCAGCTCATTGGAACTTGTTTGTGTGCAATATTGCTCCCAATCACTAGCGTTGGTTGAAGAAATGAAGACAACATTGTGGTATGGAATAGGATTTCCATTCTTACTCTGTTTTTTTCCTTTGTAAATCATCACACCAGGTGCACATCTTTTAGCTTCCTCGTTATATCTGATTGGTAGTAAAAGCGTTCTCGTCTCTCTTTTTCCATTCTTTTCAGTGACATAACGAATGCAATTTACAATGGATTCTTCTCCATTGAATCGGAAAGGAATGAATCTTTCTACAACTTCGATGTAAGCAAAAATGGAACAATCTTTGAAATTACTGAGATAATCGATGTCGTAAGCGAGTTTGAGTTCTTCTTCACTCATTTTTCTCAGTTTTTCAGCTTCAGCAGTAGCTTCCATTGCGGTTAATCGTTTTGTACTGATACGTTTGACATTGTAGTAAGTAGTCTCTGGTTTTTTTGAGTTTTCCATCTCACCCAAGTACAAAATGTTGAAAGGTAATGGGTAGTTATCAACATTGAAGCTTTCAACTACTCTACTTGGACAAACGACTTTCTGAAAATTCGCTCCAGTTGAATTATCAAGATAAGTGAGAATGTAGTAGTTTCCGTATGCACCAGTACTCTGCTCAATAGAAACGATTTGCAAAACTGATGGAACAGGAAGTGATGCTAGTGTAAGAAACCCTCCAATCTTTTTCAAATCACATGTCTTCCATTTTTGGAGAGATTTGGCCATCTGGAGAGCTCTGTCAGCATCAGTGAGCAATTCTTTTTGTTCCATATTGTTTGATGTTGTGGGTAAAACCAGTTTTGGAAGAGCTCGTTTCTTTATCGCTGCTTCTTTTGTGACAGAGTTAGAGTTTTTTCTTTTGGGTGTTTTGAACGTTTTTTGTTTGTTTTCGATTGGCTTTAAATCCGTGTAAGAAGCAGAAAAATTCTCCATAGTGTTCTAAAAAAGAAAGAAATAACATATACTTCAGCTTTTCATGTGGAACTAAAAGATTATTTATTTCATACTTTACATTATAGCTAAACTAATTTTGCTCTTTGTTAGGTAGGAAATAATAAGTTTTAAATTTTACCTTTTATAAAGAGAAAGTTTCTAGTAGTTGCAATGGAAAGTGTAGTAGATGTTGCTCCTCCGATCACTGTTGTAGAACTGGATGCTTTCTGTGTGAAAACAGTGGCTCTTAAATAGCTAAAGTTGCACTGGTTGAACTCTATGAATACCAACCTTCTTTATAATATAACTATGAATCAGAATTTTGTCCACGCGAAAACCAATGCTTTCGCGGGAATAATTAATTTATTTTCACGCGAATAGAAACTGTTGCTTTCGCGGGAATACAAATTTTATTTTCACGCGGATACAAACCAATGCTTTCGCGGGAATAAAAACTTTATTTTCACGCGAATGGAAACAGTTGTTTTCGCGGGAATAAATGCTTTATTTTCACGCGAATGGAAACTGTTGCTTTCGCGGGAATAAATCATTTATTTTCACGCGAATAGAAACTGTTGCTTTCGCGGGAATACAAATTTTATTTTCACGCGGATACAAACCAATGCTTTCGCGGGAATAAATACTTTATTTTCACGCGAATAGAAACTGTTGCTTTCGCGGGAATACAAATTTTATTTTCACGCGGATACAATCCAATGTTTTCGCGGGAATAAAGACTTTATTTTCACGTGAATGGAAACCGTTGTTTTCGCGGGAATAAATAATTTATTTTCACGCGAATACAAACCGTTGCTTTCGCGAGAATACAAATTTTATTTTCACGCGAATACAAACCAATGCTTTCGCGGGAATAAATACTTTATTTTCACGCGAATAGAAACTGTTGCTTTCGCGGGAATACAAATTTTATTTTCACGCGGATACAATCCAATGTTTTCGCGGGAATAAAGACTTTATTTTCACGCGAATGGAAACCGTTGTTTTCGCGGGAATAAATAATTTATTTTCACGCGAATACAAACCGTTGCTTTCGCGGGAATACAAATTTTATTTTCACGCGGATACAAACCAATGCTTTCGCGGGAATAAATACTTTATTTTCACGCGAATGGAAACCGTTGTTTTCGCGGGAATAAATAATTTATTTTCACGCGAATACAAACTTTTGCTTTCGCGGGAATGCACATTTTATTTTCACGCGGATACAAACCAATGCTTTCGCGTGAAAATAAATTATTTATTCCCGCGAAAACAACGGTTTCCATTCGCGTGAAAATAAAGTATTTATTCCCGCGAAAGCATTGGTTTGTATCCGCGTGAAAATAAAATTTGCATTCCCGCGAAAGCAACAGTTTGTATTCGCGTGAAAATAAATTATTTATTCCCGCGAAAACAATGGTTTCCATTCGCGTGAAAATAAAGTATTTACTCCCGCGAAAGCATTGGTTTGTATCCGCGTGAAAATAAAAATTGCATTCCCGCGAAAGCAACAGTTTGTATTCGCGTGAAAATAAATTATTTATTCCCGCGAAAACAACGGTTTCCATTCGCGTGAAAATAAAGTATTTATTCCCGCGAAAACAACTGTTTCCATTCGCGTGAAAATAAAGTTTTTATTCCCGCGAAAGCATTGGTTTGTATTCGCGTGAAAATAAAATTTGCATTCCCGCGAAAGCAAAAGTTTGTATTCGCGTGAAAATAAATTATTTATTCCCGCGAAAACAACAATTTCCATTCGCGTGAAAATAAAGTCTTTATTCCCGCGAAAGCATTGGTTTGTATCCGCGTGAAAATAAAATTTGTATTCCCGCGAAAACAACTGTTTCCATTCGCGTGAAAATAAAGTTTTTATTCCCGCGAAAGCATTGGTTTGTATCCGCGTGAAAATAAAATTTGTATTCCCGCGAAAGCAACAGTTTCTATTCGCGTGAAAATAAATTATTTATTCCCGCGAAAGCATTGGTTTTCGCGTGGACAAGATTCTGATTCATAGTTATATTATAAAGAAGGTTGGTATTCATAGAGTTCAACCAGTGCAACTTTACCTATTTAAGAGCCACTGTTTTCACACAGAAAGCATCCAGTTCTACAACAGTGATCGGAGGAGCAACATCTACTACTACATCCAACGACTATTAAAAGTTTTTCTGTGTGAATTTGAAAATTTTCATTGAAGCTACGACTTAATTATCTCACTTAAGTTTTTGTCTACTTAAAAAGTAATGCTTTCACATAATAAATCACTCGTTCTAACAACAGTAACTGAAGCCTCAACATCTACTATATAATATACCAACTGACTACTAGGAGTTTTATTCACAAGGTAAAATATATTAGCTGAGACATTTAACTTACCTTTTTATGTGCTATTGTCACTTCTATTAAAAAGTAATGATTTTATTGTTATTATAGTGCTATGGAAACAGAAGAGGATGATACTGATGTAGACATACATAAGGAATGGGAATGGCTCATGAAAAATCAAAATGATATCGGTTTTTCAAACGCTGATAATGAATACATGAATGATGAAAGCAATGCTGAATATGAAAATGAAATGGAGATGGAACTTGAAAATGCTTTTCAAGACAAACCTTCGACTTTTCAAGTTTCAGCAACTACTGAAAATACAATAGCCTTTGATAAGCAGTAAGTTTTTAAAATCATAAATTAATAACATTAGTAGAGTAATTTTTTTGCTTTTTTCTTATACTCATCTCATGAATCAGCAAAAATAATGCGTTATCTCTTTATTGTAGACAGGACTCAGAATATCAGAGAATTAATGTAAAAGAGGGAGTTGGGAATTCATGTCATAGTATACAGTAAGTTTTAAAAACTTAACTAATAATAATGTTTGAGTCTTTTTTCCTAATTTCATTTTAAAAATTAATTGATAGTAGTGTTTAAGTCATTTTTTTCTTCTGTTACATTTTATGTAAAATGTATGTGAATGTTTTATAGAACAACTATTATGTGTTAACATTTCTATTGTAGACAAAGTTTAAATTATCAGGAGGGGAATGTAGAAGAAAAAAACCCTGAAATTTCCCCCAATTGGAAATGGTTAGAAGAAAATCTCATTTGTTTTCGTTTACCCGATGAAACAATCAATCAAATAGGCTTTGGTGCTGAGCCTTCACCACCAAAGACTAGCATAATAGCTCAAGATATAGAGCCGGTTGTGGAGGAGATAGTTGAAGAAAATGAGAATGATCCAATGATAGAAAATGAAGAAGAAGAAGAAGAAGAAGAAGAGGAAGAAGCCCAAGAGGAAGAACAAGAAGAAGAAATGGAAGATTTAAATATTGAAAGACCTACCCGAGCATCAACCCTAGGTATTGTTGATGATAGCACAGCTCCAACTTTTCAAGATGAAGAATGGGATGATTTGATAGCTAGATATTGGGGAGCTATGAAAACGAAACATAGAGCTGGAAAAGTCATAGAACTTTTAAATGTAAGACTTTGGGATGGGATTCCAAGAGACCAAGCTGATACCTACCAAAATGACTATCATGATTCAAGAGTGTTAGAATTGCTAAAAAAAGTTTGGAGACAATTGAGCTCGAGAGCAAAAGTCAACTGTAGCGTAGGTTGTATACTAGAAAATAAAAATGATGGTGAACTCCGATACTTTCACTCATCATCAAACAATGCTACTGTATATCCAAAAGCTAAACTGATTGAAACTGAAGGAGATCTTGATGACTTCTTTGTTGATGTTATGGAGACTGATCATCGTACAAATAGCTTGAGACGGAGACCAAATACGACTTGGAGATTGATGTTGATCACAAACATTTCGTTTTATTTCTACAAACTACTCGGAATGGGAAAAGTTGGATCACCACCGGAGCATTTACCCTCTCACCTCCTTAACAACAGACACATACGAACCATGTTAAAAAACACAAAAGGAAAACGAATTACCGACAATCTTTGTTTTTTTAGATGTCTAGCATTACACAAAGAACTACAAAAAAACGGTGGAATTGCAAAAGATCCGATAATTAAGGAGGTGAAGGAGTACCAACAACAATATCATAGTTTCATCTATGGTGATAGTGGTAAAAGGTGTGATGGGAAAGGAGTGACAGAAGCTGATTTATTGCTTTTGGAGCGAGCATTTCAACTGAAGATAACAGTGTTTTCTTTAAATGATGATATGACTTCAACAGTTATTTGGAATTCAAACTCCAGTTATAAGGAGAATCTATATTTGGATCTTTATATCAATCACTTCAGTCTTATTACAAACTTGGAAGGATATGTCAAAGCCTACAGATGTCCAACCTGTTCTACTTGTTATGATAGATTGGGGAATCTGAAAAGACACAGATGTTCAATCTCAGAGGCAACAACTATGCAGTTTTCTGGAGGGCAATACAGTCCTACTGCTACAATATTCGACAAACTGAAGGTTCAATTCGGGATAGATATCGGGTCAGATGATTCCTTGAGATACTATCCGTTTTTTGCAACATTTGACATAGAGTGTTTGTTACCTAATTGCGAAAAAGATCGAGATACAGACACAACCATTTACACGAATGAGCATAAACTTTTAAGTATTTCAATTTGTTCAAACGTACCAGGCTTCAACAACCCGCGTTGTATTGTCAATAATGGGGATGATGATGAATGCGTTGGAAAGTTCATTGAATACTTGGATGATATTAGTGAAGAATCATATAGCCGATTGGAAAAACAGTTTTCGCGAATCATAAAACAGATAGAAGGTGAATTACAACGACTGGAAGAAGCTGAAGAAAAGTTTCGTAGTGATTTTGAAAAAAATCGTTTCAGACGTAGAACAGGAGCTGAAAAAGTTCTGGATGATTTGTACAGCTATATGAAAAAACTCCCTATTCTAGGTTTCAATTCACAGACTTATGATGTCAATGTGATGAAAGGAAAACTGCTTCAAAAATTGAAAGATGTCTCCGACACAGATTTTGATTTTGTTATAAAAAAAGGAACCAAGATGCCTGTTATCGGAATAGGATCTTTTTTGTTTTTAGATTGCACAAACTTCATTGCTCCTGGATATAGCTATGAAATGTATCTCAAAGCATACAAATGTGAAGCCGGAAAAGGATTTTTTCCTTATGAATGGATGAAAGACTTGGAACAACTTAATCAAGAACATCTACCTCCAAGAGAAGCTTTTTACAGTTCTTTAAAACAAAAGAATATCAGTGAAGAAGAGTACATAATTTGTCAAGAAGCATGGAAAAATAACGACATGAAGACAATGAGGGATTTTTTAAAATGGTACAACAACTTGGATGTAAAACCATTTGTTCAAGCGTTGGAAAGACAAAGATCAATCTACAGAGAGCATGGGATTGATATGTTAAAAGATGGTATATCTTTACCAGGATTAGCGATTCGATGGATGTTTAACAAAGCACCTCAACCACCCCCTCCATACCTCTCTACATACTTGAATTTTGATGAACTTGGTAACTCGTTTCGTCAGACTCTCCCAATTTGTCTGCTTGACAACTGCAATGCAGAACTTTATCCTCTAATAAAGAAAAATATAGTTGGTGGACCAAGTCTAGTGATGCATAGATATCACGAAAAAGGTATAACTAAAATTAGAGAACATTGGTTGGGAAAAGAAGCAAAGATTTGTGATAGAATCTATGGGGTTGATGCAAATGCGCTCTATTTATGGTGTATGATGCAATCAATGCCTACTGGCTATCCTCGAAGACGAAAAATCGAAAACTCCTTTGTCGCTGAACCAGTAAAATTTAGCAAGATAGCTCATAGCTGGTTACAGTTCCAAATGTTCTCAAAAAAAATCAATATCAGACATCAGCTCAATGGAGGAGAAGTTACTCTCGGACAGCGAGGATTACCAGTTGATGGTTTCTGTGTTGAAAATCGTCATGTCTTTCAATTCCACGGATGTTTTTGGCATGGACACGACTGCTCTTATAACAACGCTAAAGAACAAGAGCTTCAAGCTACTGGAAGAAAATCAAAAGCAAATCTGTTTAAAACTACGATGGAAAATGAAGAATATCTTCGAGCATTAGGTTACACCGTAATCTCGATTTGGGAGTGTGACTGGATGAATCGTGTAAAAACTCATACAAATTTACAAAAATTTGTCAACACGTTTTACAGTTCTTTCTACCCAAAAATACTTGAAAAAAAGCTGAATCAAGAAGAAGTGTTGGAGAGAGTTCAATCAGAAGAATTCTTCGGATTTGTTGAATGTGACATCGAAGTTCCTGAGGAAGAGGAAGAAAAGTTCTCCGAAATGCCTCCGATTTTTAAAAATACGATGTTAACCAGAGAACACTTGAGCGATGAAATGAAAGTCTTTGCTGAAGCCGAAGGGTTTTTAAAGACTCCTCAACGCTCATTAGTTGGAAGTATGTACGGAGATAAGATATTGCTAATGAGTCCTTTGTTGAAATGGTACTTGAAACAAGGATTGAAAGTCACCAAAGTTTATCAGCTAATAGAATATATTCCTAGAAAAGCTTTTGAAGCTTTTGGAACATCGGTTTCAGACGCTAGGAGAATGGGGGATGCAGACCCTAGTCAAGAATTACTCGCTACTACTAGCAAGTTGGTAGGAAATGCTGCTTATGGAAAAACAATCACTGATAAAGAAAAACATACCACCATCAAGTTCATCGAAGGTGCCAGAAAAGCTTCATTTCGTATCAGAGGAAACAAATTTATCGCCATGGAAGAGATAGCAGATGATTTTTATGAAATCGTAACCTGTAAAAAGCTAGTAAGTTTTAAAACAATTATTTTGCAATTCAAAATTTATATTCCACAAGTTTACTTTGCTAATCAGTATCACCATCATTTCAGCTAACTATGAATGTTCCAGTACACTTGGGTTTCTCCGTGCTACAGTATGCTAAACTGAGAATGCTACAGTTTTACTACGACTTTATGGATAAGTAAGTGAAACCTAATTCCCTACCATTATTATGTGTAAGTAAGTAAAACTTCCAAATAATTGAAATCGAAACAAACTTTTTATTTATAGATATATTGACAGAAGTGATTTCCAATATGTTGAAATGGATACAGATAGCGCATACATGGCGTTGAGCGGAACATTAGAAACACTGGTAAAACCAAGTATGAAAAAAGAGTTTTACAATGAATATGGTGATTGGTTTCCACGCCCATACTGTGACAAACATAGGGATGAGTTTTTAAGAATCAAAACAATGGGTTTAGAATGGAGCATGCAAGACTGTTGTGAAAAAGTACTAAAACACGGAAAAAGAACACCTGGGCTGTTTAAAGAGGAATTTACCGGAGATGGAATTGTTGCACTTAACTCTAAATCCTATTACTGCTGGGGAGAAAAAGGAAACAAGTTTAGCTCAAAAGGTTTGAACAAACGAATTAATCAATTGAACAAAGACAGTTATCTAAATGTATTGAACACAAAAAAGTCGTTTATGGGTAAAAATCGAGGATTTGTAGTAAAGGATCAAAAAATGTTGACATACAACCAAATAAAACGAGGACTCACATATTTTTATGCTAAAAGACGAGTGTGTTCTGATGGAGTATCTACCGAGCCTACTTTGGCTTAAATAAAAACCTTCATAATAGACTTCTTTTACCACAGTTACTATAACTATATATGTATATAAAATACAAAAAATCTTTCATCATCCTTATAAATATCGATAAAGAATAGATGAATATTTAACTTTATCGTCTGATATATTTTATAGCATTCAATGTATATATGAGTTCGAATTATGTATCTAGCTATATTATATGAGGAGATTTTACCCCTGCTTATTATGTAATAAATGTATATAGCCATACATTGATTCGCTTTTAATCAATGAATTTATTCAAGGTAGATGTATCTCCTCTCTCCTCTGTCTCAAGATGCTATATGAGTTCGAGTTATGAAAAGAAATTATCAAAACTTAAATGCCATACATTCAAAATGTATATACCATATAAGTTCAAATTAAGTAAAATAATAACCAAAACTCGAATGCCACTTAAATGCCACTCAAATGCCACTCAAGTACCCCTCAAGTAAAATACAATATAAACTCGGCGAATTCATCCAACGCCGTAACCCATTGCATAACCCCAGATAATGACCCCACAAAAAAACACTTGGTAGGGAGATCTGCTCATATATTACTACTGCCACCTATTTGCATGTCGCAATTAACTACAAAAAACTTCTCTCAAAACACCTTCCATAAATTCTTGGGTTTTGTGATACATTTCATGCAGATAATCACTTCTACCAAACGTTGATATGCTTGTGAGATTTTGATCTTATCTGACAATCAGTCGTAGAACAAGTACACTTTATTTCACTGACATTGACAATTGTTTTGGTCTTTTATGACTCGAAAGATTATTGATGATTTTTCACCAGCTTATTTCTACCAACTATTCTCGCTGTGGTTTAACTAACATTTCACTTGGAAGATCAATGTAAGCATCTGTAATGCACATTTGGTGAGTTTTTTGATGGAATTAATACGTATTATAACAATGTAGAACAAAATAAAATGCCATGTAATAGCTCAAACCTCAAAAGTGTTGCAAATGCAAGGTTAGCTATTAATTGCTTTAAAGACAATAGTCTTTGTGTGAGGATGTGGATGCTTTGGCAGACAACTAATTTCTAAGGCTGCGTACAGGCTAGAATGATTTACAGGCCGAAATTGACCGAGTTCTAAAACAGCCTAATGTGAATGCATTAACAACGAATTTTGCTAATATTGGGTGGCTTTATTGGCAATCGAACACTACTCAAAACCATCGAAGATTTGTTAGCAAGTTTTTAAAAGAACTGCAAACAAAATCAGTTTATCAACTGCAACGTCCATACTAACTATGACAAAATAGTAATAAGTTTATCACATCTTGCAGCAATAAAAAATATAACGATTATTATTTTTTATTTATAACTCACAAAGAAGATTTACCAATTGCGGATAAAAGGTTATTTATTAACAATCTTATGTCAATATAGTTCATTATTTAAAAATTACAGTTGATTTAAAAACATAGAAATAGTTTCAATAACTTGAAATAATGACATGGTAGAACAAAAAAGATTAAATGAAGCAAGTACAGGTCAGAGCTAAGGATATCAATAATGAATAGCTAATATCAACTCATCAACTACTGCATAAAAATAAAAACCATAGATGTGGTATAGTAGTTAATAGATGTCTAATAGTTGTTGAAAATGTCATTAGTAATGCGATAGAGTTATGAGTAATACCATGCTTCCACTGCGAACTAAAATTTATGAACTTCTTTTACCAAAGAGCAGTTAGTTTTTGCTGCCAAACATTTATTTAGTGTGTATACACACTAACCAGGAGAAAGAAGTCATAACTCTAGTTTGAACATTTTTTCCTTTAAAAATCATTCTAGTACACATGCAGCAATAGCAAACCTGGTTTGACTTGCATACCCTCTGAAAAAATTTCGTGAAAATGCATTTATTTATTTTGGTTGTGTAAAACAGAGCAGTTTGAGGACACACATCAGTATTCATAAAATTGCTCTTGGTCCTTGGTCATGAACACCTGTACCTCGCTAACACACGCATATATGAAGTTATAATGATATACACCCATTCATCTGTAAATCAACCAATCTGTAAATTCGGGAGATACAAAGCTGTATATCTGTAAGATTGATCAAAAACTTGATGGTTCCAAACCATCAACTTTTGAAATTACATAAATGTGTTGACACCGCTGGCCCACCATATAATAACATTCGGGCCTACTTCATATTTGATGTAAGAGACCTTATGATCTGTGGAGATGATATTGCAATCCCAAATAACTATCAAGTTCATCGCATCATTTCCTTTACTCCAGTTCATTTTAGGCATGCATAGAAAACAAAAACTCTATTGATTAGACAAATTATTATCCCAACCAAAAAAACTATAGTTATTCACTCGAAACAAGAAATTGATGAAGAAACTTTCTTGAAAAACTAAGAACGTTTTCGCATACTTTATTTATTTAGTAAAATTGCTTGATCTTGTCATTTCATTAAAGCCTGTTTTCACTAAAAAAAATTGTGATTTGTTTTAAATGCAAAAAGCCAATGCATACAGTTTGGTGGTTTGCCGAATCCTGGTAATAAAGTTATCAGAACTTAAATATGCATTATTGATGTTTATCCAAATTAAAATTTACCTGTAATCTAACCAACAAAATTGAAAGGCAAATAAGGTAAGGGTCCTTCTGAGTTTAGCATGTGGCAATATACCTATCAATCAAATTGTTGTTAACACAAATTAAACATCTATATGTCTGCATCATATCCAATTATCATATGGTGACCTCAGCCAATATGACATTCCTACTAGAACGCTTTGTCAGAAATGGCAGTTCTCTAATCCGGGTCTGTTTCAACAGGTCGATTATTGGTACTTTGCACTAAAAATCCCTTTTTTGCTGTACTCAGTAGTTTAGTCATATTTAATTAAAATGTGGTCAAAAAGTTTTAGCATAATCCCATGAAGTCATCGGTTGTTATTGTGCTGTAATGAACATGCATAGAAAGTCGAAATGTGCAGGGAAATATTTTGATAACATAATTGGGCGTCACGTATTAGAAGCCTATCAAAACCTGTGATCTAAATGGTCTGAAAAAAACAGTTTTTTATGATGTTTACATCATGTGAAAACTTGGCTTGGGCTCCTTGAGAGATTTTTCTGCTAAAATTTTACGGCAGTTGAAAATATAATTCTACTGGAAAAACATCCAGGCTTTTTTTTATAATTTTTGGCCATATGGTCATCTAAATTCCGGCAAAGATTTTGGCCTTTTGCAACAGGAACTGTGGCCTGCCATGGCATTATTCTGAAATGACAATTCAATTGTGCAACTGGTTTTGACAGTTGAAAACCTGTGAGGTGATTAGTTTTTTCTAGTTTGACTATCAATCTGAGAATTATAAATAACTACAAGGATTAGGTTTTGTGTAATACCTCACCAGGTCTCCATCTGATCTGACATGCCATCATTCACCTCCCCGTGTATGCGGATAGAATGCATATTTGGCACTATTCCTAATTCAGCTTTTACAAAGCGCTTTCAGTGACGCATCATTTGCTTTTTTGTTGTTTTATGAAATCCTGTCCTGTTACAAGGACATGACGCAGTCTTTGCTGAGACAACAAACGCGCCTGTAATCATGTAAGTGAAATAATCGTGATTTTGCTTACTAGATGTAACAAAATAAAATGTATAGATCTTTGAAAAACTTAGTGAAAAATGATCAATTAAATTTCAGAAGTCAAGTGGTTGACTTGAAACCAAGCATGATGTTTGCCTTATGGAGGATTTTATGGCGCAATTGTATTATTTTAACACTAACTATTGCTACCTTTCGATGATTGAGCTCACATGGTATACATCACATGTACTTCAGGTGGGTACAGATCATAGACTTTTGGAAGAGAATATGGCAAAGTATTACACTTGAAACAAGTGGATGCGTGCGGATACACAGACATGTGGGAGATAATGATTCCGTGCACAATAACCAACTTGCTCGCACATGAAATATCTGTCACTTGCCTCCCATGCATACCCAAATCCTAGTTGCTAAGTTACTCATCACCACATGCAAATGCCTATATTCTCTCTAAACACCCTTTGCATATTCTACTGGTAACAATCAGAAATAACTTTTGACAGTCTCATATTTTTGATTCACGAAAGAGTATGTCTGCAAAGACATCTGAATATCTTACCAGGATGTAAATCGAAATAGAGCGCCCATTCCTAGACTTGACATGGAGAATTGTTCACACATCAGCATGAATCAATGAAATTTGACACTTTGACAGGAAATCGGCTTACACAACCCTGAGAGATCGATTATAATAACCCAAAGCTAAACATCCTGCTTCATATATTTGAGCTGTTCTACACAGAGGTAAATGTTTACATTGGGAGAAACTTCCAGAGTTTACCCTATTGTTGTTTTCTAAATCAGTTAGTCAATAAAATGTCAACGTGTGTTGATGTATGGATATTCTACAGCTATTATTTATTGATGATCTGCAATAGTTCAATACTGAAATGGGGGGAGGCTTCCGTAATTTATCATTTATTGTCTCTTGACATGGTTAAGGAGTATTGATTACTGTTATATGTATTATAGCGACCACACTGTTTCCTCTGGGAACCGTAAATTATGAATATGCTTGTTATATATTGAATCATTACAAGGGCCCAACTGTAATAATTGTGAGAAGATAATGGCGAGTTGACCACTATTTTAATATCTGTAGGGAAATCTGTCTGTGGCCAAACAAGTATGACAAAATAGATGAACGAATTTTCGGATGAATTGCTTTGTAAACTAATTGTTGAAATAATGATAATAATAACAACTAGAACTTGTATTAAAACTATCATACCAAGTGATTGCCTATCTTAAAAATCCAACTTGAGTTGACCAAGTGTCATAGGTTAAGCCATATGTTATGTTGTCCAACATCTAGTTCGAAAAATAAAAACAGCAAATTGATGATAAGTATTCAATGTTTTTGATGTGAAAGCTTGTTCAAAAACCAAGAGACTTGTTGTCTCCAAATCTAAAACTGTTGGTTTTTTTTTCATTTACATGCAATAATCTTTTTATCAATTGATGTACCAAATTTATATTGATTCACATTGGGCTAAAAGCTATTTAAAATAATTTGCAAGCAATAAGCTCGACTGCTCTAGGAACTAAGAGTGTATATATATTTGAGTAATGCTCTGAGCAATTTTTATAAGTCAATCAAGTTTAAGATTAGCGATGTAAACTAGCAAAAGCTATTTGAAAAAGTCCTGCTGTGATGCAACAACCCTGACATGTCTGACCTGACACAGCGTGGTACCATTTTTTGTATCTAAATAAAACTGATTTTTATGTGACTGAATTACAATAAACCGGTTGGTAGTGCAAGTTATTAAACTGAATGGAAAATGTCATCTAAATATTCAACGTATAAGGAAGCTATTGAATCATAGTAGCTACCAATGCAATTGATGATCCGAGCCATGACAGACAGAGTTGACAAAAACCTTAATTTACCGGTTTGTGGTTATTGCTTCTACATCCTGTTAAATCTAAGTAACGTTACTGTATATCACACGTGTCTGAGTGTAACGCTTAGAGCAAAAAATGAGTTCGGATTCGTTGCGGATTGTAACAAGTTGGTCGTCAAATTCCAGGACTAGTTTCTGACACCTCTGAGGCAATTAACTCTCTAAGACCTTAGGATATTTTTGTTTTGAAGTTCTGTTGAAGTTCTGCAGGTATTCCCACCTACTTTCCAATCCATCAACAACTTTTTAGATGAAACTGGTTTATAATGAAGGAAAAAAATTTTTCAAATGTGGTTCTTATTTTCTCCTTGGTAGGAATATTTTACTATTATAAAAAAAATATTTATCAGAATTCTTTTCAGCATTTGTCTGGTCAACTATTTCTAGGTAAGCAACTTATGGAACCAATCTTTTTGACATAATATACCACATTTAAATACATCTGTGTTGTTTTGTATGGCCTGCTTATTAGATGAGTTTTACTAACTCTCTTTTTCAGATAAACGACTTTAAATAGTTTACGCCAAATAAAAGCTCTGCAAAACTTTCAGTACTGTTTCACCAAACAGCCAGTGCTATTGTTTTAACAATTTACTTGCTAAGTGGAAGCTTTCATCTCAAAATGGCAACTTTATAAAAAATATATTTCAGCTGTTAAAAAGACGATGATTTGTTTTCTTTACGGCTATTCCTGAAGCCTTGGTCTATGCCACGCATTTTTGTGTTCATAAATTTTGACAGCTGTTAATTTTTACATTCGCTGAATGCAAGTATTGCCAAAAAACCACTTGAGCAATCATTATTAAAAAAATCACTAAATATTTGAAATTGCAGTAACTTTGATAAAGCCTCATTTTGTTAGCCAGCAGTAAAATAAATATTGACAAAACCGTTTAGACAACATAAAAAATAGGATCTTGAAATATGTATGTACATGTTGACAACTTTCTAAATTAAATACTGGCTATTCCAAATGTGCCACGAAATGTTTTCATTTTTTGAAATAGCAGATGTCATATCTATCATTTGTTATACGAATACAACGTGTCAAAAGAATGACATCCTTCTCAAGTAAGTCAATTTTAACCTTGATGACCTCACCTGACGTTATGTAAAATATATATGTGTGTGTCACTATGAGTGGAGAGTTCATTAATGATTGGTTGTCTAGATTTCAGTTCAATGTCGTTTTTTATCAAGCAACACCCTTTAGACAGGAGAACTTCATCGCTATATCAAGTAGACACGATGTTGTTCTGGTGTATTAGACCTTTTCTTTTCTGCCAACTAATGAAAAATATATGTTCTCAAGCGTGTGAGTGCTTGTGAATTTTCAACAGAAACATTTTCTGAGATTTAACTGTCTAAAAAGTTGCCTACTCATAAACATCGCGAGAATCACAAACTGCCGTAAAAAAGTATCACACAGTAATAAAATATAAATTGCGGTTATACTCAAAAACCCACAATAATAACCTTAATTTTAAAATTTTCGATCAAACCCATAAAAATTTGCAATAGAAGGTAAGACGTAAACCGTACTATTGTAGTAAATACTATTCTTTTCAAATCTTGTCATTACTACACGAAAGACAAGTTTGAGAGGGCAGTAGAACAGTTAAACGCATTTAACCTTGTGGCTGCATTTTTTATGGCGTGTCAGTCATCTTTGTAGATCTTGAGCATCGGAGAAACTGTGAAACAGTTGCAAAAGACTCATAACTTTACGTTGTGAATGCAAATCGACATTCACAGTCAGGTTCAGAAAAACCCTCAACTAACCATCACGTTCCAGCTAAAAAAAACTAAAAAAACTTCAGTAATTATCTTTATCACTTTTCCAATATTCTAGTCATGTGCACAAAATTTGTATAGTTTTGATGGGTTTCTTCATTTTTATCTTTATTTTAGAATTTCTCAAGTTTTCTGATTTGTTTTTATAAAGCATGTCTATGGTTGAAAGTTGAACGATATTTATTACTGATTTTTATATAGCTTCCATCAACAAGGCAAAACTTTGCCGTAAGTAGTTTTAAATCAATTGATAGCTAAAAACACATAATTCAACCCTATTGAAGCAGTACAACAACTGATTGCCAAAGTACTGGTTGAAACTTTTTTTTCAATTTTTGATTACAAATAGTAATTGGCACTGACCTCTAATACTTTTAAATCTGGTGAAGTTATAGAAAATAACACTTTAATAATGTTTTCATTTAAACTTTTTGAATGGGCAAACAGTTTCAAATTTTGTTAAAAGTAAAAAAACTAAACATGTCATTTCAAAATAAAAAATATTTTTACTGACTTGAAAGATACATTTTTTTGCAGTTTTCTTTCTTATCAAAGAACACCAAAAGTGAAACCCAAAGGAAACCAGAAGCTTCGCTTTTAGAACAAGCCAGTTTCATGTAAGTTAATGGTGAAGCACTTGGCTTGTAATTTTTATGAAACAGCAATATCAATAAATAAACAAAACCAGAACTACATACAATAGATTAGTGACTGTTTTTCATAAATCAAAATGTTGCTACTTGATAACTCTACTTGAGATTGCCATCTTTAATACTACCCAGTAATTTTTCGAGAGCTTTTGTTGATCCCTGGATCGATGATACTAACAACATTTATAGCGGGGAGGTCAATGCACATTGATTAATAAACCATGAATTGTACAATTCCCACTTAGAAACTCTCCATTTGCTGTCAAACTCATAAACGCTGCTGCTAAATATAGTAACAGCCAGGAATAACAATACTTGAATGTCATTATGGCTGGAGCTCGGTTTTCTAGAGGGCGCTATAAATATCTCAAAAACAGGTAGTAGTTGTAGCATTGCATTCTATGACAAAACAATGTAGGCGATGAAGTGCAGTGGTCGTGAATGGTGGAATAGGATGCGTAGGTTGCCAGCACATTTGCATGTGCTTACGTGAACAATATCATTATTCATGCCTGTATTGTGCATGGCATGTCACTAGAATATATTTAGATCCTAGTTTCCTCCCGGATGTCTCTGCTTTGACTTATGTCAGCTTATTGGACTTGTGAAAATCAAAAAATTTTGATCAAACGTAATTTAAGCTTTGATGCTTTTTATTTATTATTTAAAATAACCAAATGTATTTATTATTCTTATTAATATTATTTATTATTATTATTTATTATTACTTATTGTTTATTCATTATTATTTATTATTATTGTTAGATCATCTGCCTTAATATTGTTTGACTTGATGTAAGATTTCAGCGCAAAAAACATTCACATTCAATCAAAAGAAAACCCACTATTGATGGTGAAGTCTAATTGTATCCCAGGACACAGAAAGCTGATTGGGTATAATAATTAATGTCTGTTTATTAGGCAAAGTGCAGGTGTTGTTTCACTGTGTTTGTGTTAAAATTTACAATTGTCTGACTGTAAAAAATACTTGCCTAACAAAAAAAATGTCAACAAGTCTAGTAATGTTTTTTTTTCCAATTCAAAAGTTACTTGAAGGGGTTTAATATATGATCATATCTTTAAATAGGTTATATCACATATTGAATAAATCTGAACTCCAAACTGAGCTCCAATCTGAGAACTTTCTAGCGCTATACACTATACTCACAAAACTTTTTAAGTAAACTTTCAACCATTCACTTTCACAGCAAACCGAATTTATAAAACTTTTAGCGACTAGCTGACTTTATAACTTGGAAGTTTGTTTCTAAACCAAATAAGAAATCCCATTTACTTTGTTGAGGTCTTAATCATCATTCATCCACAAGTCAGTGTATTATGTCATGCAGTCACTGACTTGAACAACTATATTATTAATTCAATGAGCAAGAGAATACAAACATAGCCTGAAGCGAGTTAATTGTTTGATGCTCGTGTATTTATTTTTTAAATATTTACTTTCTTGATATGTATTTATTTTGAGCACATCATAATTTCCAAAATAAGTTTTTTGAGCAAAATAAATAACTTTTCTTGTTTGCTCTTGTTTTATTGTTTTCTAAGACAAACTTCTGTGCTGTCAAGATGATTTATCATGATGATTGTTATATTATTTTTTGCTACATATGGACAGTCATGTTTCTTGACATACTTTCAATAGAATTGGACAGTTCAATGATTATTGTATAGAAGCTAATGCGTCGGGTGATGGTAGCATTTCAACAAACAACTCCATTTTTTAACCACATATTTGGTTTTTTTCCTAACTCTATTGATGTTTAAACAAAAACCATATCTTTTTACAATGCGATTGCAAATATGGGTGTGATCTATCGTCTCCTGTATCAAACGGGAAAATTGCTTTCTCATTTATTTAATATTTACACTTTGTTGTAAGCAGAATTGGTTTTGCTTGGAGTATCTTTAATAACAACATTAAGATTTAGTTTCTTCTTATGACGACTACTGTATGTTTTAAGAATCCATTTAGCTGGAAGTTGTATGACAAAAACAATTATTTCTAACTTCTCAGACTGGTTTTTCAAACAATAGCTCAACTGCTGATACAATGATATTTTTAAATTAATAGGTTTAAAACAGACAAAGCAAGAAATTAAGCTACTTATAAAATTTAGCACCAACCACAGTAATTTGGCCAGTTCACTCTTGCAGCTCTGGGAATAATTTTTTAAGAATAGTAAACAAGGTCAAGTGCATATGATTGGGTTTTCAGCTAAACTTTTTAGCGTTGTTGCTAATGAAAAAACACAGGTGTGGAAAAGCTGGTATACCTTTCGGGATGGCAATGATGAAATTCATCTGGTTAAAGTAACCACCAGCAGTGTGTTATACAACATTAACTTCAACTTAATCCTGAAATAATACTATAGACAATCAGACTGTAAAGCCACAAGTTTTAAATACAACAATCTAGTCTGGTTTGAAAAGCCAGTATACCATTATCTATGTTGCCTTGCCCCCATGTGAGAAAAGCACTTTACGCTGGTGTAATGTCATATTAACTCTTAGTTGGTTTTCTTTCGGCGGAGCTTGTCAGATGGTTTCACAGATAATGCTTGTTACGTAAGAAGACAAACTGGTTATCAAAGGCTTAGACATAATTGATTTGGTTAAAGCGGTAACAATTAAACCTCAACAATACACTTGCGATGTAATTTATGGTGATTACAACAAAATAATGTGCAAAAAGAACCATTTTATGTTTCAAGCATTCTGATATCCTGTTTGCTTCTGTATGTCTTAAAAGCACAAACAAGTTGAAAAAAATTGTGAGATAGTATATTAGATATGTATAACTTTTCGCACTTATCAAACGTACATTCTTTGCTTCGTTTTCTACCAATTCTGGCACTGGGCTTGTAAACTGTCAAAAGTATAGGTGTTGAGATATTTTTTAGTCTATTTCGCTAGACTATTGGAAATCAAATAAGCATAGCTAACAATTTTCACAGCAAATAGGACTTAGTCGGGCTTTGCTACTGAGTATTAAATTAAAAAGGATGCCGCGTTGAAACCTCAACCAGGAGGTACAAATAGAAAAAGTAAGAGTTTCAACAGAAACCCAAAAGGAGGATTTACACTAAACTTCAGACTGATACAATTGAACATAAAAACAAAACCATAACCGAAAGCGTTATATGCTTTGAAAATATCTGTTTTTTTAGCATTTAACACCTAAAACTCATTGTTTTTGCAGCCAAAGATGAGCAATATTCAACATAATTTTATTGCAAAATACATAAACAAGTACATAGAAAAACCACAAGTGATAGCAATGAAAGTATATTGAGGTTTCATCTCACTTCTTTAAAACATAATGTTCTGCAGGCAATGATATTAACAACGCTGGAGGTAAACCTCAAAATGCAAATGGACTAAATATTTTACGTCACTGCTCAGTGGTGGGTACCAGAGATACTCACGCTTTTGATTTGAAAATGAGTTACTGCAGATAATTGGTGATTTATTAGTATTTGTGTTTGACATGGACGTCTAGGTTCTTTCCATACAAAGCAGAAACACCTAAAAAACATAATACATATGTCCAACATTGAAGCACGGCACCATCTCAGCTTTGGTGTGGTATTGATTGATAACTTGTACATTAGCTCCTGCTTGTAATATTTTTAAGTAATTCTGTTTCAACTTATGAGACTTTGTAAGAATTGTCTTCTCTCAAGTTTCAGTATATCATAAATTACAGTATTTTGGAACCAATAAATTATGTTCGCATTAACTTATAAAAATAGAAAGTAAGTTTTTTTTCAAAAAACTCTTTTTTAAAAGTATTCGTTGCTAATGCCAACTCTTAAACTGTACACTTGTATTTAGTTGCAAACTTCAATAGTTTGGCTAGCTAAAAATACTGCTTTAATCTTTTCTAGCAGCTCACAAACATAATAGTGGAAACCTAATCATCAGCATTTACAGCAAATTTACATAAAATGAAGACTGATCGATTAAAAATAGATTTTTATATAAACATACACAAAAAGCAACCTACGCACTAGATAGTTTATAATGGAAAGCATTCTTTTAATGAGATATGTAGGTGTGTGGGATACACCTTCTCTTATGCTTAAAACACTCATATCCTGGTTAAAATCTAAAACAGGACAAGTACTTTGCAGTTTTTGACACGTTTAGCCGAGGAGTAATATAAATGGTGATGAAGACTCGGTACAGATTGACACGGATGCTTTTGTTTTGTAAATGGAAGATCATTCTACTTAGAAAAATTCATCAATACAATACTATTTCAAGCATCCAATCAAAACCATGCAAATACCCAACTAAGCGGCAAACAGTGTTGCCGTTTTTTTGCAGCTGTATGCGAGCGGAAATACCTGGATAATATGACAATACTGGAAAAATATTCTAAAAAGTCTGTTCTAGTTTTTATTAAACAGGTTGAAAATGTTGAACCCTTGTAAAAACAACAATGCAACTAGTTTTGGAAGAAACTTTAACTGTGAAACCTTGTAAAAATAATGTAGTTAAATAGGTCGATTTATTTTTATTTTAGTTATTTAATCATTTAACTTATCAAACATTAAATTGAGTTATTGCTCAGTGTTTTTTTGTTTATTGATCAGCTTAGAAGAACAAAACTGGCTGAGTTCAGCCAGCTATTCGTGATTTATTCTTTTTCCCAATTTCATTAAATTGTCAATTAAATAATGTTAGTTTGTTAAAACACGTAACAAAAGCTATATTTGTCTAGATGATTTTTTTTGCGTTAAATTGAATTAAACATAGAACACTGACATTTGTAAATATTCAATTATTTAATACTGTGAAAAAGAACAATAATAGCGAATATTGATCAATAAGTTCTGTAAAATTTAAAGAGCAAGATACATTTTTGATGTAGTAAGCTTATACGAGTTTCGTAACAAATTATTGCTTTTCTCATTTACAGGGTTGGTTTTGTGTTAAAACTTTGTGAAATTATTTCTAGAAATTTTTTGCTCATCACGGAGCTTTAAGGCAAATGCAGTATAGAAATTAATAAAACTCTAATGATGCAAAACTTAAGTTTGAATATTGCTTTCTATCAATGTATAGTATGTACAAATTCTTTTTCCCAGTCAAGCTTTTTCTGTTATAGTATAGTTAAAACAAACTTTCTAGATGTAGTCTGTTTTGATTTTAGATTGGTAAATGTTTCCTAAACTAAATTTTTTTTATCATTTTGGAACATTTTTTGATTAACACGATATTCACTCGGATTTCACCGAAAAAATTTTTTTCACAGCTTTAATTATAAAACGTAAGAGGGAAAATTTAAATTAAATTTTTATAAATGGCGTGACCAAATTAGTTATAAATAGATTTATGTAAAATGATATACAATAATGATACTTCTCACATATCATTTAATGTTTTATTCAGAAGTTTCCTCTTTCGATGAAGGTTGAAGGCGTGTGGGATGAGTAGTTTTAAATGTAAATTCTACTCATATCCTTGTTAAACTTAAAAAAAGACATCAATTTTGTGGTATTTGACAGGCTGAGCCAAAAAGTAACATAGTAGGTGGCAATGACTCATTATAGCTTTGTTACAAACATTCTTGAGTTATCCAACTCTATGTGTAGCGTATCCAACAAAACCCACGAATACATATGAATCGTCTGCTGGAAGAGTCACCTTTTTGCGCAGCTGTGAAAGAAAAATTGATTCAAAAGGCTTCACCAGCTTAGCAATAAATATTTTTATAAAAATTTGAATAGTCATTTGAATGTTTTTACGAACACATGAAGCTTTTAGCTTTTGTAGACTATTGGTGATTCAATTTGAATAAAAATTGTTTGACCACTGTGCATTGGTGAAACTGATTATAATTAACTATAAATAAATCATTTGTGCACAAACATGCACAAGTTTTTTTTATAAAATTAAATTATTGTTTTAAATTTCATTTACTGACTTTGCAAGATGCACTATGGGTGTAGAGTTGTTCTCTCATTAGGCATTGTAAAATTATTGGGAAAATAGACATCAGCAATGAAAATGCAACATATCTATTGGAGTTTATGGAAGTCTATGGCTGCATGGTCAACAGAAGGAGCTATTAGCAGGGGAAATCTCCGTTATAATAGATTTGAACAGACAACTGTAAAATTTTTGTCAAGTTTTTAGTTCAAACTTGACCTTGAAAAATCTTCATTACTTTTTAGTGCTTTTCAATTTTTGTCTCAGTAAAATACCAAATATTTCAGATTTAATTATTATCATTGTTGCAAAATAAAATTTTGGCAATGTTCGCTTTTTTATCTCAATTTTTTTTATAAAATTATATTCATCTGATTATTTAACTGATTTGGAACTTGAAAACTATTTTCTGAATGAAACTATTGAATGGCGTTTTTTTGTTTTGATCATGAAACATTGTGGCATGAAAACCGGTGGGTACATAATAGAGGGTTTACCAAAAATTGAAGCAACTGCTGAATTAAAAAAGACAGCTAAAATAATTTAAAGTTTGCTGCAGTTTTATTTTTTGCAATATCAAAGGATTCTGCCCCATGCCAATATTTGGGCGCCGTACTTCTACACGGAGAAGCCAAAATATTTAAACTCACTTTATAGTTCTATATAACTTGTTGCATCTTCAGGGAACATTGCATTTTGGTTGGCACTGATTATGTCTATAGTAATTGCTTTACTAGCTATAGGGCAACTCCGAATGAGTTTTCTTTATTTCGCCTTATAGGCAAAAGTTTGAATTAAATCACATACAATCAATATTGTGTGTCTTAAGCCCTTAAAAAAAACATTCGTGAATGGCGATTTTAAAATGGTGATGTCTATCTAGCAAGTGAAAATTAAAAGGCTGATACATAACATAAGCTTGGTCTGTTGAGGAGTTCCGCATGTGCAGTTTTACCATTTGTAGGTGAGTTAGAATATAATCAAAAGATTTTTCTCTCCAAATCATTTAGAAAAACTTGTCAATTGCTCGAAATTTTTTTTAAATGTAATTGTGTTTTGATATTTCAACTAAAAATTACATGACAAATCTATTCAACTCAAAGCAACACTTAAATCATTGTGTTTAAACTTCTGCTTTGTAACTTTCTACAAGAAAAAAATGCTCAAAGTGTAACAAAAACACAAAACACCCAAATGTCTTGCTCTTTTGTTGTAGTATCGTAAATACAGTAATGTAATAGTACGTGCAACGAGTTTCGTCAAAGCAAGTTAAGAAGTTGTCTTCTCCATAAATAGTTGGAAAACTCCAAAACCAAACAAAATTTCAGTCATACATATTTAGCAGATATTATCAAGTGTGTATCTCCATTTGTCGAAATAAATCCATAGATCGCTAGTGTGCAACCGATGATCGTTTGTTTGAGGTTTCACCGTAACCACGTAATTTATTGTACGCAGATGTTATTGCACTCATCTACCTACTGGACTGTTTAGCTAATCGTACGAATAAATACTTTACTTTGCACATGGTAAGTAACCACTGCAACCCACACAATGTGCATTGGGTAACCATGGAAGGTCAGAAGATAGAAAGGACGGTGATTGAGGTTCCATCAGAGTTAAAACTGTTAGTTCTCTTAGATTTGTAGCTCCAGGGATTGTGTGTCATTGTGTGTATCGCGTGTGCAGTGAGCCTAATTGGCACTCAGCAAATGATAAACTTTCTTGAGTTGGAGACACATTACCTAGTTATTAAAGTTCTGTATCACAGCAAGGAGCAGCAAACTCTGAAGGTAAGAGTGGCCGAGTTGCAGCGAGTTGTCGAAGACAGCTATCCAATGACAGATATGTGTTTGTTTTTGTTAGTGTTGATGAAGTTAGCATTACGGCTGGCTGACATATACGCATGTGATTAAACCTACAGTATGCAACCTGAGTGTAAACTAGATAGCACAATTTTAAAACAGTAGTCATATAATTCATATTAACTTTGAAAAATCTAGCGATGACAATAGTAGAAATTATGTTTCGTTTATATGTTTTACTTTTTTCCAATTGTCTAGAGAAAGTGAAATGTAGCCTTAGCTACCAGTACAACCCATTTTCAACACATATCTGAGATTGATGAATGTCACTAAATCTTGGAATTCTGCCAGAAGATACTGTGAAGAAGGTGAACTTCTTGCAACATTTAAGAGCCTCGAAGACAACTTTTGGCTGATCAACGTTTGTAAGACAAACTCAGCCACTGGTGAGAAAAATTTTAAAAAATAAACTCTAATGTTAGGGCAGCATTGGAAGTTTACATCTCAAACCGGATTAAGCCTTGGTAAGTTTTTCTTATTATTATTTTTTGCAAATAATTACCGTACTGTAAGAACAATACATGAACAAAATTTAATTATTTGATTTAACTTTTTTAATCTACACTTCTAGCTGTCAATAAAAGGTACTGAATTATCGAAATAAGCTATAAAATCAGTGCTGTTGATGTATTTGTCAAGCATAGTCCAGGTTTAATGTCACCATCATTCGACAAATGATCAAAAGTCGCACTCTTTTTTTTATGTATTGCTTTGAACAAATAGGAAGAGCGGCATATTGTGGGTAGTCTAAGTCTTAGGCCAACATTTGAGGCATTGTGTGTATTTTGCTTGGAAAATCCTGCGTGTTTTTTATTGGGAGTTGCATGCCCCTTGTTATCTTCGCAACTTTTAAACGAATTTCATTGGATGATCGGTTTTTATGTGCGGAGTTTTTGTGTTGATTTGAAACCAACACAAAAAACCTGCCCAATCATTCAATGAAATCCATTTAAAAGTTGCCACGAAAACAAGGGGGCAAGCAACTCCCAATAAAAAACGCGCAGGATTTTCCAAGCAAAATGCACATAATGCCTCAAATGTTGGCCTAAGACTTAGGCTATATTGTGGATTGCTAGTAAAAAAAATTGCTGATGACAACTGAACATGGAGTGGTAATTCTTCGCAACCAATTACAGTGGCATTATGGGATCCATTTGAAAATATATTTGAACTTGTACATTGTATGGCTACTGGTAACAAAGATTTACACCAGGACTATATGTTTGGCACAGAAAACTGCAGTTTCAATCACCTCTTTATTGGTGAAAAAAATTATTAAACAGCTTTTACACAAAAACCTTTTTGCATTTTCATTATTGTTTTCATATTTGTACACCTACAAAGAAACCAGCAGGCTATTATTTTTATCTTGTCAAAACAATTTTATTTTATGTCATGGGCAGCAAACTTACAATATTAGTTTAAGATTCTTGAATTTAGACAACTTTGCTTTGACCTGTGTACAATAAATTTACATAACTACTCTAACACAAGTATTTATGTTTTCTATCAAAAAGTATTTCTAAGTACATATCTTTCGTCTCTATTCACTTGAAACAACCACTTATCATCTCCGAGTAGGTCAGCTAGTTCTCTGTTGTATGGTTCATAGAAATTGTCCAACAATATAAGTGTAGATTTCCAAACGACACTTTTCAAACCCACTTTCCTTCTAGTACTTGCTAAATGCTTAGAACTTTTTGGAATTCCAACTCCAAAATACTGCTGAGTGAGATTTCTTGCAAATTCGACCTGTAATAAACTAAACATGAAAAAGACAAACAAAGAAAAAGTAAAAAACTCTTTTGTGTGCATTTCGTTTTTGCTAAAACATAATTTATTTATTAATCAAGAGCTTGTTTATATAGAAAGTTTGACAATGCTGTAAGCTTGGATACTTTATGGTAGCTGAATGGATGCTGGCTTACTGTTTAATAGCATTAACAATCACTCACTGGGTTTCTGCTGTAATCAGCAAGAGTGTTAAACTGGAATTGTTCTCTTGGTATAAACTTGAATGCCTCTTTGATATACACCACATACATACTGTGTGGTAACAAACACTGTAATCAAAAGTTCATTTTGAAACACTTTTTCAGTTATCGCATAGTTTATAATGGCAAATCATGGTGTGTTAGATTTGCTAAGAAAAAGTGCATTAAATCCACTGCTGGTTTCCGACCCCACTCTTATCTGTCACGGCCTTTCTGAACTTATAGCCCCTCTAGCAAAACCCCTATAGCCCCTTGATTTTACCTAAATAAGAGTTGTCTGCTCAATGTTGTAAAAATATTTAGAGTTGTCTGCTTCTGTTATGACATGAGATACACTGTTCAGCTCTTCTGCTTCCTTTGCTCTACCCCTGATCCTTACAAGGTCCTCTATTTCATTCCCCACCATTTCTCAGACACTTTTATCAGCTGCTCCAGAACTTAGGTTATAGCCTGAGAAATGAGAGCAAGTCCTTCCGCGATTGCGACAACTAGCACCTCCCATATTGCTTTACCTACCCAGGTGTGTACCACGACACCTCCAGATACATAACAAGACTAACTCTCTGTACTCCAAAGGCTTGATCAAGCGGTTAATATGAACATATGAAATACCCACCTCAATCAACAGACAACTACTCGATACAGAACGCACAACTCCTAAATAATTATTAAAAACTCAAATAACAGCCAAGTAAGCAAACGACTACCTAATTCATTGTTCAGATAAATGAGTTAGAATATGATATTTGATAATAGCGGTACAGAAGAGAAGCTGAATATTGTACAGAACATAATTTGTTGTTAAACATCTGACAGACACGCTAGTGCTGATTGTTTTATTTTACTCAATCTACTCGTTCCACTATAATAGGCCAACTCCCAGTAACATTTCATCTAATTATGTGTTACAATGTAACTTTACAGGTTTGATTTACTACGTTGGAATAATTTTTGTATGCCAAAGAGTTATGTTGGCATTTGTCAAACAGTGCGTTTTTAAATTTGTTGTCAAGTTTGTCGATTATTGGCAAATCAACCTGCTCAATCCAGCAAAACTTGCTCAGTTTCTGTTGTCAATAATATTGCCAATACTAGGATCCTGGGAAGTCCTGCAATATCTGTGAAAGGTTGCAAACCAGTTTTAAAATTTTGTGGCTATTTGTGTTTGGAAACTCCCATTGAATTTAAAGTATAGAGACGACTGAAGCTCTTTACTATACTATCATCACACTATTTCTTTGCAACCAAACTGTATAACTGCGTGTAGTCTGGGGTCACAAGTGTAGTCTGGGGTCACAAAACAATAGAGTTGTTTACTTACATCCATATCCCCATCTAGTCCGGCGGATACGTACGCGCAGTAAAACTCTCCTTGCTCTGCTATACATTCCCTCAACTTCTTCAGATACATGCGAATTATTTCATCAAAAAACCTTCCATCCATTTGCTGCAAGGTTAAATTTGAATATATAGCTCTACCTCCCGGCAGGTGGTGCCAATGGTAAAAATAAGAAACCACTCTGCAATAGAGACATTTGAACATGATAAAGTTAACTTTCTCAGGGCCTATATGATGTTTAATTGTTATGCAATAAATAAGTCATTTTGTAACCGCTAGTAACTTACCTATCCGTGGGATTTCTCAACTGCACATAAAATTTAGTGTTTGGAGAGGCCATGAATCCAAGGTATTGCATGGCGGTGATGATTATTTTGTGGGTGGAGTTTTCATAAATTTTGTCATTCGCCATTAGATTACCTAAAATTGTGCAGAATAATTAATACTTTAACTGATAGAGTTAAAGCTAATGTAAATCATCGTACTTTTGCATTTCGTAACAAAATCATTGCTGTCCTCTTTCAAAGATGAGCTCATAGTTGTTTTTGACGGAAAAAGTTTTTTTGATATACATAACAAGTCATTCTCACATGAAAGCATTTAGATAGTGGCCCTGCCAGGAACCAAGTGAATCGAACACATACAGAAAGATGATTTAAAGCTTACAATGTGAACTTTAAAAAATTTGTGAACAACTGTGGTTCAATTTAAAATTCTCAAGAGTAAGACAATTCTGAGCTCTGGGCTTATGCATAGATAAAACTGCTTCATTTTGTGATATCTCTAAGTAAATTATATTGTAATGGATCATGGCTGTGTAGCGTAGTCTAAGAATTATAGGTCAAGGAAATCTCAGGCCTGGACTTCTGAATTTAAATAATTACTGGCACAGTTAATATTGTAACGGTTTTCCCCGTTATGAGGAGGAAGAACGGTTACTGGTATTGCAAGAGTGCTTTGTTCACTGGCTTTACTCTGTATTTCGTGGTAGCGATGGCTACAGAGTGTCAAGATAGTATGGTCTCTCTGATACAGAGAGTACTGAATGCTGCTAACTAGCAGACACGACTAAGTTCGGCAACCGGCCAAACGGGTTCCACAAGTTTAACAGGGTAGCAGTACTTTATTTCTACTTGCTACTGAACCAAAATGCACAGAACTGAACACTAAGTACAAGTGTAAAATGAACAATAAATCTCTAAATACGTATTGAGTAATAGTCCAATGTATCTGGCAGTATAGTCCTCTTGGCTGGTCGTTGCTACGCGGAATCCTAAGCGTCTTTTCCTAAGCGCCTTCCAAGGTATTCCTCCTGGTAGTTCCAAACGATCCCTCAGCTTCTGGGACTGGTGCTGGCTAGCATTGAACGCTAGCTAAGACACACTAACAGTAACTAGACAATACTAGTTCAAGACACTAACTCTATCTAACTGTATTGAACTGCATCTGAGCTGCTGGGCTGCATGCAGCTCTATGTAAAGGAGGAACAAAATCATGTAGGCATAAAAATATATGATTGTCTAATACAGATTGAGCAATCAAAACAAGCTAGAATGTGACAAGTGTCAAAGTTAATAATATAAGTTAGAGGCGGTTAAGTCCTTCCTGCGCTTGGCTTTAGTGAAGCGGTAGGTCAGCTGCACTCTTGAGCATTCAGGTATAACCTCTAGTAGTATAGGCTGTAGGGTAGTCTTGGATATATATATGGGTGATTAGTATATATTATTAGCACCGGCTGAGATGATTGCAGCCCTGTGCAATTCAATTACAATATTATCATTGAAAGCTCACAACTCCAAAATTTTTTTAATTGCTTGAGGCGTAAACAACATTGGGTTAATCATCCTAGGCAGCGAATTGTTTTTATCAAAAGCTTATTCTTTTTTTAGTCCAAAATACTCAGTTTTTACTTCAGTAAAAAATTACATGTCTCAAATTCATGAGTTGCATTTCATTACGGCAAATTAACTTAGTTGAGCAAGAACTGACCTGGTGAGCTCAGGAAGTACCCAGTTTTAAGATGTTCACTAAGAAAGGGCTTGTCACAAGTGTTGGTGTTGGTACAATTTTCTAGCCATTCGATAGGACAATGCTTTCCTTCCACTCTGTAATCCTAAAGCCCACAAAACCCATTCCTTTTTTCAATCAATTGTCAGCAAGATCGCATTCAAACAGACGAGCAAAATCATTATCCACAATACTAATTCTTGTAAAAAAAGTTGTTCTAGAAGCAAAAACATGTATTCTTTCAATCATATGAGTTAAATGAATAATAATTATGAAATGAGCCGGTATCTATGGAAAGGGGGACAATCCTAGGCTGGCATCAACCAAAGATCCTTGACAGATAGGGCCATGTCTACAGATGACGACTATTTTTGTCCACTGATAGGCTATCATAATGGCTATGGCAAGCCAAAAACTATATACCTCCTAACCTGGCCACACTTTGCTACTACCTATATCACAACTAGAGGTCATTCGCCTGACTTAACTCTAACTTAGAGCAGAACACGAATGACCTGTACTCTGAGTCATACGCCTATGGCAAAACCTCAACCTCCGAGTCTCAGGCTAGCAGACCTATGCAGTAAGGCTGGGCACGGAGCCTCTCGCATAGGTAGTTGGTTGCACTTTTTGGCTACCACACAACTTTCATATAGGTCACCGAGCTAGCAGACTCCCCACTGGATAGTCGAACATCAAGCGACTGTGCACCTCAGTACTGGCTACACATGACAGCTACCAAATATGCTATGGACAAGCGACTAATAGACTCATTGTCAAGTCAAACACAATTGTCCCCGCAATATAGATGCGGTCATTTTTATTCAGCTATCAGTGTCAATATAGTGAAGCACCAGTGGCTATACTTATGCAGCTACTAACTATACATCGCCAAGTCCTTCTGTTTGAGCTAGTAGTAGCGGCAGCTTCGCCGCTCCTCTTATAGTACTGAGCGCATCCCCTCGAGTTTATATCAGTGTCAGATATGGACTGAGTTCTACCGCGATTATTAATCTCACTATCCCCTAGTGGATTGCACAGCGTGTCTGTCAAGATATAAAATCGGAGTTCTCAGCTGGCAATAACTCAAGACAGTTCAACTAGTCCATTAATAATAAATAACATATAATTAATTATTGACACACGGTAAATTATTATTCGGCGAAGAAGGAGTCCCACTTCAGTAGCACTGCAGTTATACCTCGAACATTTAATAATATGACTACTGGCAACCAGATTACCACAGACTAGCCTTCTAGTGATGCTGCTAACACGAGTTATCCGCCTTTAGTGTGTTGATCTGGTGATTGAGCAAGTCGAAGGAGTAAAATAATGTTGATAAGTCCGGCTCCAAGTTCAGACTGATTTTATTTCACTAAAATGTGATTAATTATGCACTATAAACAGGGTTCTTCGAGGCGTGAGAATAATAATATTTGCTGCTCTGAAACACATATGAGCAGCAGTGAAATGTGACCTCATGATTGGTCGCAATAAGAGCGGGCCGTGACAGCAATCTTGCAAAACTGAATTGTTTATATAATTGCTGACATTAGAGACAAGAAGATAAAATTAAATACAGATCATAATGTCACATTCAACCGGGGGTAAAACTATGCCTGGCTATTCAAAACATTACTTAGCACATAATTGAAATATAAGTATATGAAGCATCAACATAATCTTGTCTTTGGTAGAAAACGTCTCGATTTTCCTGCATTTGTCTGCTTTGGTGGTACCCCAATATTCTGTATTGCTCTATATAGACAGTGTTTGTGTTCCTGTACTGATCAATTGTATTATCGTGTTCCTAGGACAATCCAGATGAGAATAATCCCACAAAAAAAAACTAGCAATTGGTGAATTTCTAACACATCATATCCATATTAACAATAGAGCTACTCGCTGATTGGTCAGTTTCAACTACCCTTTGCTCTTCGATGGTATCGACTTTTTTAGAACCGCCTGAACTATCAAATGTAGGAGTTGTCTACTCCATGCCAGAATAGCTGGAAACCCAGTCATTATATTGTGGCTAGGTAGGGGGTACTCACAATTCGTTGCTTCTCAACGCCACTGCAGTGCACAAGTTTAGGTGAAGATCTTTATTGGTGATTTAAGTGAACTTCGCCCAAAGGCTGGGGCCTTTGTGCGAAGTTCACTTCAATAGTAGTTATTTAGCATCAACTATAAAAGCTGGTAACTATTAATAGTTGATGTTAAAAATTAATAAATTTCAAACTTCAAACTTGTAAGATTAACCAACCTTGATGTGGTAATGTATGTTTCCATTGCGTTTAAACCATTTGGTCACATCAGTGGTTCCTGATTTACGTACGCCGATTAGATGCACATTGCCTATGCAATGCAGTTCAGCCCTAAGTTGAAAACTAACAAAATTAGTTCACAGCATTTTCTTTCAGAGATAAATTTTTTGTTTTGATAAATTATCAATAGATGCAGTCAGATAGGCAAGAAAACATTTACAAAATTTTTTTCTAAAAATTTCAGCTAAATGGCAACTAAAACAAACTCTTTCATGTACACTTCTCTAAAATTTTGCTCGGTTTATAATGCATAGGAACATGAAAAGCACAACTAAACATACATAGAAAATTTGAAATATTTCTTAATAAATTTTTGGAAACAAATTTATACATTAACTCAATAGCTGGATATATAGCATTACTTCAATAAAATAACAAAAAGTTTTCTGTGTTCTTTCTGATACAGTTTATCACCCAAGCTTTGGTAGAAATGGCCAAATTTTGTAATTCCGCCACGGCTTTTTTTTTACTCACTTAAAAAATTATTAGATTATTAAATATGCGATCATATTATTCGCCATATATTCATAAATGATACATTTTTTATACTCGCTCTGTTTTCAAATACCTCTGAACAAACTGAGCAATCTTTACCTTGTGCTGTTCACATCTTCAAATGTAACGGGTGTGCTACATTCAGTATCATTTTTACATTTTCCCCAGCAATGAGCTCTATACTCAGGGAAGTATTCAGGCCTTGGAGGACAATAAGAGAGATCAATGTATTCCTTCTACAACGGAATATCAATGGTAAAAAAATATGTCTCGGTCTTACATTTTTAGGCAAAATCGTAGCCAAAACTATAATTCAGTGATTACAAAAATCCTTTGCTCAGAAAATTAAAAAGCATATTATTTTGGCAGAACACAATAAAAAAATTTCAACAATTCGATCATTCTTTAAGTTTAAGTTTTGCTGACCTTGATTTTATTTGCTTTATTTTTTATGATTAACCCTGAAGTATTGTAAAAATTTTGCCCAAATATTTTTAATGCAGAATTGATGAAGAAACAAAGTAGGATGAGACAGAGCAAATGTCGAACGTTCCTTGACTTCATGATGATCAACAGCTGTTTCTCTATTTCTACAATCAAAGTCAAGTTAAAAGATGAATGGAAATATATGCAATGGACTGATGTAATTTGACAGCAATAGTAGTAGTAGTACTTACTTATGGCAGCCTCAATGTCTATGGCACCGATGACCAATGTGTATTGACCATTGTGTATCGAGATTTTAATAATTTGTCATGAATGCAACAGCTTGAAGCATCCATTGTTGACCGCAACGAGTTTTGTTACAAATTTGAAGCAAACTAAAACAACTGCCATTGGATATTGTGTTTTTGTACACTAACATTAGGTTCTACTTTTTATGGCAGGCAATATTGTATGTACAAACCAAGCACTTGCTCTCATTCACCTTGTGTTTATGCTTTTCTGAAAGCCTAAATAATAAATAATTTTTTTTGGTTTTAATAATTTTCATGCCAATCTAGCATTACCCAAAATAAGTAGTTTTTTAATTTTTTTTTCTCTACGACTCTTGCATACATGTGCACCAATGGTTACATAATAAAACTTTAATCCTGTAAATGGAGTAATTTTTTTTTAGAATTATTATAAGCCTTGCCTGAAAACTTGAAGGAAAGAAAACTCCAAAGCAGTTCAAATATAAGAAAGTGAAGTAATAAGTAATAAGAATCATTGACTCGAGTTCAATTTCTCGATACTGCCAAAAAACAAGTCTCTTTTACGTATGAACTTTTATCACTGCCCGGACATCAACTTTGAAGTTTAAAAAAAAAGAGCACAACTTCCAATGTGCAACGTTTAAAAAAAAAGAGCACAACTTCCAATGTGCAACGTTTTTGATATTCCGTTTCAGTAAAATTTATCATCCAGAGCTATTTGCATATTTCTTTTGTGACAAGCGCTGTTATCTTCACTATGCGTTAAAAACTGTACTTTTAAATACTCAGATGATAGTAGTCCAGACTAAAACCCAAAACATTTAAGTTATAACTGGCATATGATAAGTATTCGAAAGATTATAACAAGTGCGTGTAATCAAATATTAGTGATTTGTGAAATATTTACATTGTCGGGAGAAAAGTGAAAAACAGAGTCGCTAACCAACAATTCATTGAAACTCCAATTACCTTGACATGTGAAGGGGGGGGGGGGGGAGAGGTTTATAAAAGAGTGAAGGGGAAGACGAGAGAGAAAGGGTGAGGGATGGATGCTTGAGGAAGGGGAGGGTGATAAGCTGCATTAATAATCAGCATAAGCTAATTGGCTATCACTAAGTTTGAAATATAGAAAGCACTTTGGTAGATTCTCGGCCATCATTTCCTTTAGAACAAATGTTTGTTTCATGGTGTAGTTTAAATTGAAACAATACTTTTTATTTCAACTCATGTAGCTTTCCAATCAAATCATAAATATTTTTACAACAAAAACAAATGGCTGAAGATCGTACAGGATGCGTGCCGTCCTTTACCAAACACTACTAGAGAGGTGCCTCTAAAAGCAGTATCCATTCTGCTGTGAACTATAGTCACTGAAGTATAGTACTGTAATGAAACCTGAGTCGGATTTCAGCTGCTAATATTAGCATGGCAACCAGTCAGACTAACAAGATAAGTTGTATATCACATTTCTGTATTTTCTTATATAACTAGGGTTCATAACAGTATGTAAAACAGCGCACATAGAAGTCCACTGCTTCAGGTAAGCACCTAACACAATCTACCCAACAATAGAAGTTACTAGCTATAGTTATAAAAAATAATTCGTTAATGAAGGAGGTGGAATACAACAATACAATCAGGCATGCACAAGCAGGTCCGTGGTAATCAAGGAAGTGAGGATTAACAGTCCATTTCTGTAGCACTGGCTTGACTCATTCCTGTAATTCGTATTCATAAGTTAACCCATATTTCAGCTCTCTCTCATAATGCGGCTGATATTCTTACTAAGTAGTAGTAATATATGAGCAGATCTCCCTACCAAGTGTTTTTTTGTGGATTAGACCTTGGAGTTTAGGCAATGGGTTACGACGTTGGATGAATTCGCCGAGTTTATATTGTATTTCATTTGAGGGGTACTTGAGTGGCATTTGAGTGGCATTTAAGTGGCATTTGAGTTTTGATTAGTTTTTTACTTAATTTGAACTTATATGGCATATAGATTTTGAATGTATGGCATTCAAGTTTTGATAACATTTTTACATAACTCGAGCTCATATGGTATCTTGAGAGAGAGGGGAGAGGAGAGAGGAGAGAGGAGAGATGGGAGATGAGAGAGGAGAGAGAGAGGAGAGAGATTTTTTAGTTTTCTATACATTCATGTATTTATGGTTAATTATGTACATATTTATGGCTATATTTATATCTACATAGAGAGAGAGGAGAGAGGAGATATATCTAAATTGAATAAATACATTGATTAAAAATGAATCATTGTATGATTATATACATTTATTACATAATAAGTAAGGAAAATCTCCCCATATAATATAGCTAGATTATGGACGTATTAATGGATATATTTATATCTACATAGAGAGAGGAGATATATCTACATTGAATAAATATATTGATCAAAAATGAAAATTATATGATTATATACCTGATTACATAATAAGTAGGGAAAATCTTCCTATATAATATAGCTAGAGTCAGTAAATACTAAGTTATACAAAGCAATACAACTTGTAATGACATTCAATGCATTCATACATACATACATATGGTATCTTGAGAGAGAGAAAGAGAGAGAGGAGAGAGATCTTTTAGTTTTCTAGCAATTAATATATATATGGTCAATTATGTACATATTTATGGGTATATTTATATCTACATAGAGAGAGAAGAGAGGAGATATATCTAAATTGAATAAATACATTGATTAAAAATGAATCATTATATGATTATATACATTTATTACATAATAAGTAAGGAAAATCTCCCCACATAATATAGCTAGAGTCAGTAAATACTACGTAATACAAAGCACTACAACTTGTAATAAATACAAAGTAATAACAGTTAATGCATAGTTTGTTCCTTTATAATGTTGTCTTTGATGTAGTGATGTTATATCTTAGGAAGGAAGACTTCTGTTCTATGTGCTTTTAATTTCGTAATGAACTAAAATAAAAAAATTATGTATTAGTATAGAATGATTAAGCAAAAATGTAAAATAATTACATGAATTTGAATTATAGTTCTAGTTACATTGGATAGTTTACATTATTAGAAAAGGGAAATAACTCACCAAGTTACATTGTTCAACTTGTTCTTTCTTGAGCATTATTTTCACCAAGTGCTTTTGATTTTCTTTCATCTATCTAAAACAAAACAAAAAGTACTTGCTTTATAAATATGTTGTAAAAAAATACACTAATTACACCAAAAGAGTGCTTTTTTTTACCTGAAAAAAATGTATATGTTCAACATTTTGTTGTAAAAACTACGTTAATTACACCCAAAAAGTCCTTTTCTTTACCATGAAAATGTATATATTCAGCATTTTGTTGTAAAAAATACACTAATTACATCAAAAAAGTCCTTTTTTCACCTAGAAAATGTATATATTCAGCATTTTGTTTAATTTATGGTAAAAATTAGTAAAACTCACCTATAGTGATATGATTGCCTTGAGTTATAGATTAGCTTTTTGAACTCTTGTTCTGGACAGTTTTTTTCAGCATCATCGAAATATAATATAAGTAATTTTTAGAGTCTTCATTGGTTTGGTATCATCTAAGTAGGTGATAGATCTTGAAAGAAATTCTTGCTGTGTTGGAGAAGTGTGCTGTCTTCAGAATCCATGTAGTTTGAGTCTTCATTGATTTGGTATCATCTAAGTAAGTCGTAGATCTTGAAAGGAATGCTTGCTGTGTTGGAGAAGTAGACTGTCTTCAAAATTCATGTAGTTTGAGTCTTCATTGGCTTGGTATCATTTAAGTAGGTGGTAGATCTTGAAATGAATTTTTGCTGTGTTGGAGAAGTATGCTGTCTTCAAAATTCATGTAGTTTGAGTCTTCATTGGTTTGGTATCATCTAAGTAGGTGGTAGAGCTTGAAAGGAATTCTTTCTGTGTTGGAGAAGTATGCCATCTTCAAAATTCATGTAGTTTGAGTCTTCATTGGTTTGGTATCATCGAAGTAGGTGGTAGATCTTGAAATGAATTCTTGCTGTGTTGGAGAAGTGCGCTGTCTTCAAAATCGATGTAGTTTGAGTCTTCATTGATTTGGTATCATCTAATTAAGTCGTAGATATTGAAAGGAATTCTTGCTGTGTTGGAGAAGTATACTGTCTTCAAAATTCATGTAGTTTGAGTCTTCATTGGTTTGGTATCATCTAAGTAGGTGGTAGATCTTGAAATGAATTCTTGCTGTGTTGGAGAAGTGCACTGTCTTCAAAATTGATGTAGTTTGAGTCTTCATTGGTTTGGTATCATCTAAGTAGGTGGTAGATCTTGAAAGAAATTCTTGCTGTGTTGGAGAAGTCGACTGTCTTCAAAATTCATGTAGTTTGAGTCTTCATTGGTTTGGTATCATCTAAGTAGGTGGTAGATCTTGAAATGAATTCTTGCTGTGTTGGAGAAGTGCGCTGTCTTCAAAATCGATGTAGTTTGAGTCTTCATTGATTTGGTATCATCTAATTAAGTCGTAGATCTTGAAAGGAATTCTTGCTGTGTTGGAGAAGTATGCTGTCTTCAAAATTCATGTAGTTTGAGTCTTCATTGGTTTGGTATCATTTAAGTAGGTGGTAGATCTTGAAATGAATTTTTGCTGTGTTGGAGAAGTATGCTGTCTTCAAAATTCATGTAGTTTGAGTCTTCATTGGTTTGGTATCATCTAAGTAGGTGGTAGAGCTTGAAAGGAATTCTTTCTGTGTTGGAGAAGTATGCTGTCTTCAAAATTCATGTAGTTTGAGTCTTCATTGGTTTGGTATCATTTAAGTAGGTGGTAGATCTTGAAATGAATTTTTGCTGTGTTGGAGAAGTATGCTGTCTTCAAAATTCATGTAGTTTGAGTCTTCATTGGTTTGGTATCATCTAAGTAGGTGGTAGATCTTGACATCTAAGTAGGTGGTAGATCTTGAAAGAAATTCTTGTTGTGTTGGAGAAGTGTGCTGTCTTCATCTTCATTAGCTTGGTATCATCTAAGTAGGTGGTAGATCTTGAAATGAATTCTTGCTGTGTTGGAGAAGTGTGCTGTCTTCAAAATTGATGTAGTTTGAGTCTTCATTGGTTTGGTATCATCTAAGTAGCTAGTAGATCTTGAAATGAATTCTTGCTGTGTTGGAGAAGTGCGCTGTCTTCAAAATCGATGTAGTTTGAGTCTTCATTGATTTGGTATCATCTAATTAAGTCGCAGATCTTGAAAGGAATTCTTGCTGTGTTGGAGAAGTATGCTGTCTTCAAAATTCATGTAGTTTGAGTCTTCATTGGTTTGGTATCATTTAAGTAGGTGGTAGATCTTGAAATGAATTTTTGCTGTGTTGGAGAAGTATGCTGTCTTCAAAATTCATGTAGTTTGAGTCTTCATTGGTTTGGTATCATCTAAGTAGGTGGTAGATCTTGAAAGGAGTTCTTGCTGTGTTGGAGAAGTCGACTGTCTTCAAAATTCATGTAGTTTGAGTCTTCATTGGTTTGGTATCATCTAAGTAGGTGGTAGATCTTGAAATGAATTCTTGCTGTGTTGGAGAAGTGTGCTGTCTTCAAAATTGATGTAGTTTGAGTCTTCATTGGTTTGGTATCATCTAAGTAGGTGGTAGATCTTGAAAGAAATTCTTGCTGTGTTGGAGAAGTGTGCTGTCTTCATCTTCATTAGCTTGGTATCATCTAAGTAGGTGGTAGATCTTGAAATGAATTTTTGCTGTGTTGGGGAAGTATGCTGTCTTCAAAATCTATGTAGTTTGAGTCTTCATTGGTTTGGTATCATCTAAGTAGGTGGTAGATCTTGAAAGGAATTCTTGCTGTGTTGGAGAAGTGTGCTGTCTTGAAAATTGATGTAGTTTGAGTCTTCATTGGTTTGGCATCATCTAAGTAGGTGGATCTTGAAAGGAATTCTTGCTGTGTCACATAAGTAGGAGAGAAAGTCATGTTGTTTTACATCTATCGTTGGTGTTGGTAGATCTTGACCACATGTTTATAGTCTTTGCTACTGCTGCATTTCGTCTCAAACAAGAGTCCAAAGTAGACATCATAACTACAAAATACAAAAAATTGTTAGTTACAATTGATTCATTTATTTTCATTGGCTTTATCTACATAGAGTAGCGAAGAAAAAGTTTGTGTGAGTATAAAACTATCTAGTAGAGATAAATTTATATCTAGGTTCAACTAGCATTGAATAATTATTATTATTTTGTTAATAATAAATAAGTAGAGTCGGCTACTTTACTAGAGCTTGGACAAACACTTATTTTAAAAATGAATAATTAGAGCTTTCTACTAGTGTTAAATAATTAATGATAATAATTTACCTTATCACCACTTAGAGCCAGATGATTTAATTAACTAAAGACAAATAATTATTTTAGCAATTCTTACCTTGATGCTGGATGTTCTCCTAGTAGCTGTAGTAGATGATGGTTCTCCGCTTGCTGTTGAAGAACTGGATGCTTTCTGTGTGAAAACAGTGGCTCTTAAATAGCTAAAGTTGCACTGATTAAACCCTATGAATCAGCATTTTTTTCCAATGCTTTCGCGGGAATAAATAGTTTATTTTCACGCGAATAGAAACCGTTGCTTTCGCGGGAATAAATAATTTATTTTCACGCGAATAGAAACAGTTGCTTTCGCGGGAACAAATAGTTTATTTTCACGCGAATAGAAACCGTTGCTTTCGCGGGAATAAATAATTTATTTTCACGCGAATAGAAACAGTTGCTTTCGCGGGAATAAATAGTTTATTTTCACGCGAATAGAAACCGTTGCTTTCGCGGGAATAAATAATTTATTTTCACGCGAATAGAAACAGTTGCTTTCGCGGGAATAAATAGTTTATTTTCACGCGAATAGAAACCGTTGCTTTCGCGGGAATAAATAATTTATTTTCACGCGAATAGAAACAGTTGCTTTCGCGGGAACAAATAGTTTATTTTCACACGAATAGAAACTGTTGCTTTCGCGGGAATAAATAGTTTATTTTCACACGAATAGAAACCGTTGCTTTCGCGGGAATAAATAATTTATTTTCACACGAATAGAAACAGTTGCTTTCGCGGGAATAAATAGTTTATTTTCACGCGAATAGAAACTGTTGCTTTCGCGGGAATAAATAGTTTCTTTTCACGCGAATAGAAACCGTTGCTTTCGCGGGAATAAATAATTTATTTTCACGCGAATAGAAACAGTTGCTTTCGCGGGAACAAATAATTTATTTTCACACGAATAGAAACAGTTGCTTTCGCGGGAATAAATAGTTTATTTTCACGCGAATAGAAACTGTTGCTTTCGCGGGAATAAATAGTTTATTTTCACGCGAATAGAAACCGTTGCTTTCGCGGGAATAAAGAATTTATTTTCACGCGAATGGAAACCGTTGCTTTCGCGGGAATAAACAGTTTTTATTCCCGCGAAAGCATTGGAAAAAATGCTGATTCATAGGGTTTACTCAGTGCAACTTTAGCTATTTAAGAGCCACTGTTTTCACTTAGAAAGCATCCAGTTCTTCAACAGCAAGCGGAGAAGCATCATCTACTACAGCTACTAGGAGAGCATCAAGGTAAGAAACGCTAAAATAATTATTTGTCTTTAGTTAATTAAATCATCTGGCTCTAAGTGGTGATAAGGTAAAAAATAATCAATAATCATTTAACACTAGTAGAAAGCTCTAATTATTTATTTTTAAAATAAATATTAAAAACTTGCGAAAATGAACTGGTAACATTACGTCGACTGAAATAATGCCTAAAACGTCTCGCATAAATTTTGGTCTGACCAAAAACGGACTGAAAACCTTTACCTTTAGAGCGAGTACAAAATTATCATAACTTGGTCAAGAGAACGACTCCATATCGTAATAGGAGGATAACTCCACAGTGCAACTAGTTGAGTTCTTCAACTAGTGTTAAATAATAATTTTAATCACTTACCTTAATACAGAAAGTCTCCTAGTAGTTGTAGTAGATGTTGATACTTCAGTCACTGTTGTTGGAGTGGATGCTTTCTGTGTAAAAGCGATGCTTCTTATATAGCTAGGTTGTACAAGGTACCGATTGACACGAGCTGATTCCAATGAAAAGCCTTTATAATATATAAGGTCTTGACGTAGAAAACTCACGCGAAAACTAAAAAAAAACATTCTTCGCGGGAGTTTTCCGTCTTATATGTTATAAGGCTTTACGCAAAAAACTCACGCGAAAACCAAAACTATATAAAAACTTCTTCGCGGGAGTTTTCCTTCTTATGCGTTATGACAGCTTTATGCAAAAAACTCACGCGAAAACGGGAAAATAAAAAAAACTTCTTCGCGGGAGTTTTCCTTCTATGTACTATAAAGGCCTTGCGCGGAAAACTAACGGTAAAAAAAATTCCGTGAGTTTTCTGCATAAAGCCTTTATAACATAAAAGAAGGAAAACTCCCGCGAAAGAATTGTTTTGTATTTCCCGTTTTCGCGTGAGTTTTCCGTGTAAAGCCTTTATAGTATATAGAAGGAAAACTCCCGCGAAGAGAATTTTTTTACTGTTCAACTTTTCGCGTGAGTTTTCCGCGTAAAACCTTTATGACTTATAAGAAGGAAAACTCCCGCGAAGAATTTTTTTTTCAGTTTCGGTTTTCGCATGAGTTTTCCGCGTAAAGACCTGCTTATATATTATAAAGACTTTTCATTGGAATCAACTCGTGTCAATCGGTACCTAGTACAACCTAGCTATATAAGAAGCACCGCTTTTACACGGAAAGCATCCACTTCAACAACAGTGACTGAAGGATCAACATCTACTACAACTACTAGGAGACTTTCTGTATTAAGGTAAGGAATAATAAATAACTATTTAACACTAGTTGAAGAACTCAACTAGTTGCACTATGGAGTTATCCTCATATTACGATATGGAGTCGTTCTCTTGACCATAGAAGTATCTCTCCTAGATAATTTTATGCTCATAGAACCTATCCTGTTTGCGCTCAAGATCGCAGTCTTTTGGCATTGATTGACAGAATTGTCGTAGGTCCGAGAGAAAAAATAGGTTAGCCTTAAATGACATCTTGAACGACAGGTTGATTTAGAACTTTACAGCCAAAAAATGATTACAACTTTCATTATTGTATTGTTTTACTTTATTATCAACATATAACAGTTATTATTCATTGTATTTAATATGAAAAATAATTTTTACTGATAATGATTATTATTCTTATTATTATTATTATTGTTAATATTATTGTGATTTCATTTGGTTTTCATTGTTACTTTATTGAATTTTGTTCAAGTCTTGTGATCTAAATAATAAAAGAATGATAAATATTTATTTACCACTAGTTGAAAAACTTACCTACTTGCACTATGGAGAAAATAGCCTCCTACAACCAAATCCGTTTGTGTTACAAACCCTGTCTTGGATATTGATAAAAATGTTATCTTCTTTGTATTATGATTAAATAATAATAAATAGCTCACATTTTTTAAAATATTTCTTATTTTTTGTCTTTTTAGATTGGATAGTTAAGATGGCAATTTTTGTATTTTGTAGACACGATGCCTACTTTGGACTCTTGTTTGAGACAAAACGCAGCAGCAGTAAAGACTATAAAACATCTGGATCAGATCCAATTGAAGTAATTGCAGATAACTAAAGGAATAACATGTACTACAGCATACAGAGTGAACAAGGTGTGTGTAGATTATTACTCAGTCTCATTACACTACTATTACTAAGAATTATTGTAGGTGTTGGATAAAGGATTAAGCAGTAATGTATTAGCAAGCATTAGCAATAAACATAGACTTTTCAACAATGACATTAACCAAAAAAAATAGTATAACAAAGTCATGTTTGAGCTATAAGTTGTTGCTAAGATGTTTGAATTAACAACTAGGTGGCTAAAATAAGTTTTTCATGAGGATCTCCTGACAGTTGTGATTCCTTGAGTGGTGAGCAGACTTTTAAATCTACTGTAGTTATCTTTTGTTGATCTTATTGAGTCTTTATCAGTTAGTACATCTTGCAACAAATTCTTTGATAGCTTAGCGCTAAGCCATCTTCCCTTGAGTTTTATCCTGTCAGTATCCAGATCGTATTTTCCAGAATCTCTCAATTGATACAATATTTTTACACCTAACGCTTGATTGTCTTTACTAGCTGTCATGTCGGATACTTTCTTTTTAAACTCTTCTAATTGTTGCATCATTCTCTCCGAATCTCTATTGCTATCATCGTCAATTGTGTTTCTATCAAACGATGATGGTGAGAGCTTTGGTGTTTTAGCAGAGCTCCAGCTCTTTGGTTGCTTGTACTCTCCCCTAATCTTTCCAACATCACTCCGATAGGTTTTTGTGCTTTGAACATTTTCATTTGTCTTTTTGCGCTCAAGCAACTCGTTTTTGATTCCCATTATTATTTCATTCGTTTCAACCAAAATATTTTGGATTTTCTCGATATCTCTCACCATTTTGTCTTTTGTCGGGTTGTCATACAATGATGACGCAAACTTGTCTTGGTCGGTTGATTTAGCCCCACTGTTCTTTTCCATCAAACTATGATACTCCTCTTCTGATATAGCAAAATAACGTTTACCATATTCAGGAAGTACCATTTTGTATTGATATTAAAACCTGTGCAATCAGGATGATTATAGGGTCTAAAAAAAGCTACCTCTCCCAATCTGCATTAAAATTTGTTGTTTGTCAGCAATCAGTGTTTGTACCTCCTTGAAGCGCTACTACCTAATAAACTGAGTTGTGTACTGATTAGTTATTTGTAGCTCTTTTTGAAGCCTCCTCTCTCCTCTCTCCTCTACCAAATACTCCTCTCTCCTCTCTTGCAGTTATTTCCCAAATACTGTAAATTTTAACCATCTAGAGGACTAATTTGGTGATTTTCCAACATATTTTATAGCATTCAATATAGTTATTATGTCATAAATGTATATTATTCAATCTAGATATAAATATATCCATAAATATGTACATAATTATCCTTATATACATGGTTGTATAAAAAACTAAAAAATCTCTCTCTCCTCTCTTCTCTCTCCTCTGTACATAGCTATAAAATGTTAATATGGACATGAATTTGGACATGCGCATGTACATAAATATGAACATAGGTATGTACATAAATGGACATGAATATGGACATGTACATAAATGGACATGAATATGGACATGAATATGGACATGAATATGGACATGAATATGGACATGAATATGGACATGAATATGGACATGAATATGGACATGTACCTATTCATGTCCATTTATGCACATGTACATGAATATGGACATATGCGTATTTACTGACTCTAGCTATATTATATAGGAAGATTTTCCCTACTTATTATGTAATAAATGTATATAATCATACAATGATTCATTTTTGATCAATATATTTATTCAATGTAGATAGATCTCCTCTCTCCTCTCTCTATGTAGATATAAATATACCCACTCTCCTCTCTCTTCTCTCTATGTAGATATAAATATACCCATAAATATGTACATAATTAACCATATATACATGAATGTATAGAAAACTAAAAAATCTCTCTCCTCTCTCTTTCTCTCAAAATACCATATGTATGTATGTATGCATTGATTGTCATTACAAGTTGTAGTGCTTTGTATTACTTAGTATTTACTGACTCTAGCTATATTATATAGGAAGATTTTCCCTACTTATTATGTAATCAATGTATATAATCTTATAATGTTTCATTTTTGATCAATATATTTATTCAATGTAGATAAAACTCCTCTCTCTCTCTTCTCTCTCCTCTCTCTCAAGATGCCATATGAGTTCGAATTATGTAAAAAAATTATCAAAACTTAAATGCCATACATTCAAAATCTATCTGCCATATGAGTTCAAATTAAGTAAAAAACTAATCAAAACTCAAATGCCACTTAAATGCCACTCAAATGCCACTCAAATACCTCTCAAATGAAATACAATATAAACTCGGCGAATTCATCCAACGACGTAACTCATTGCATAACCCCCAAGATCAAATCCACAAAAAAACACTTGGTAGGGAGATCTGCTCATATATTACTACTCTAAGTAGTCAATTGGTTACTGTGCTCAAAGCTCACTCACTCCTGTCTGGTCTAACTACCAGTATAGTAATGGAAGGGCAGGGGTAACACTCTGTTCAAGAGCTAGCTACTGCCAGCTAGTGGACAGCCTATACAAATCCATTGCGATATGTGTAGTAATAAGTATCGTTTCTCTTACCATTTATAATACAGGTTCTTACTTCCAAAAGTAAAGTTGTCTCCTCTTTAAAGTATTGTAATTGCTTTTCATTAAAGCATTAAATGCTTTGCGATCTGTTTTGAAGTTGTGCTATCACTAAAAAAATGGTTTAGTCTTTTTTTCAGATTAATGGAATTGCCTGCTCAATACCCTTTCTAGAGTTTACATGCTTTTAATTACTCATGTATGTAGCATCAAAGATTTCAAACTAGCCTCATGAAATATGAAATGTCTCACAACTGTCTCATAAAACAGTATTCAATAATAAACAGCAATAATGAATAATAAACAGCAATAATGAATAATAAACAGCAATAATGAATAATTAACAAATCAGTGAAAACCTAAAAATGAAACTTGATGGAGAAGTCTGAATAATTTTAGGGTAGTTTTGAATGCACTGGACAAGGATGATGAACTAGACAGTAACATTTAGAAACCATAATTTTGTGTGCCCAAAGGTATGGCATAAATAAGCATTATTTGGTCAGGGATACCATGCAATGGCCTAGATAGAGTCTTTGAGGAACTGAACTGTCCTTAATATGATACAAGATGTAAACCAGTGTCAATTAAATTCAACTTTAACAAGCTAAGTTTGCATCTCTTTTTTTATAACTAACTAATACATCAGATGGCTACCCTAGTGCAAAAAATAAATATATTAACAACAATGATTAATTGGGTTTGCTACAATGGAACCCCCCAGCCAGCTTCGGCAGTGGTTTATATGTGCAACAAACATGGGATAACTAGTGCTTATCACTGAGACTTGAATGACTTTCAACTAAGGTGTCTAAAATCGCTTGTACATAAATAGGTGGAATTTTGTGGACAGTTGGCAATCATTTGTACAATGCAGAATTTGGTTGTTGAAAACCTGAATCATTATGTTAATGAAAACCTGGCAACATCGATGAAACTGGTGATGATAAACGGCAATGATAATGGATGAAACTGGTAATATCAGTGATCAGCCACTTGTTTTTTGGATTTTTCATAGTGTTTAGTTGAGCTCAGTGTTACGGCGCTACAGAAAACAGCTGACCATCCATTATTGGGGTTAGTGGTTTGGCTGCAGATAAGTCGGATGATATGATAAAAATATTGCTCACACCCACCTCAATTATTTGCCACGACACAAATTTTAGCAACAAAAATCATATTCTTCAAAAAATTATATTTTTGTCTGGCATGGAAAACAATTCTAGAAACAGGATTTGAAGTACTAACAGACACAGAAACATCTAAATTCAAGTAATCAAACTGAATTCTAGGTTTGAAAATTAACTTCGCATGTGTTATTAGTTAAAAAACCTCAAAAAATCTCGTACAATGCTAATAGTCTGTTTTTAAACTCAATTGAAATTTTTTTGGGAGATTTCAAGCAAGTGATAAAAGCTAATTTTTAGTATTTGTAACAGATCAACAGGTGCTATACAGAGATAAAAACTTTTTTGTTTGGTCTAGTGGTTGTACCTAATATTATTAGTTTTAGTAATGATTTCTCTAAATTAGATTATTCATAACTTTTTCTCAAAACCTTCCCAAACTTTATGCAACAATTTTTTTGACAAAGTAAATTAAAATTGCTCATTTTAGCAAACTCATTAATAAATCTGTAATGATGAAACTTAGTGCATATTTCAAACAAAAGCATATACTTTCTTTACATAGAATTTGTTAATCCGTCTTCAAAACCAAGAAGTTGCCATTTGCTGTCATTTGAAGTTTTCAAAAAACATTTTTTTCATCAAGCTTACCAACACACAGAAAATACAAAAATAAAAATTATCTAGCTTTCCTAGCAGCAAAAAATAGAGCTCTCATTCACTTTAGATGCAGCTGCTTAGAAACAGTTTAGGTTAGCTAAACTGTTAATCTGATTAGATGCAAATTTCAGTTGTTTTGACCTTTAGGCATATCTTAAAAGTTTTACAACAGCATCGCTCTTGGATTGAATAGAGGAGAGCTAGAGTAGTTAGCATTGTCATCCCCCCCCCCCCCCCACTTGGCATAAAATGAGAAACCTAGGCAACTTTACATTATCATTGTTATTTGAAGTATTTTCAACCAGTATTTGTACATACACATTCTGAGTGATGCAGTGAAATGTTAACTAAACATAGCATAAAGATAACGAGAAAATGACATTTACTACTAATGTATAGCATACTCAAGGTTTGACTTTGATTTGATGTAGTCATGGTTACATAGATAAAACAAATGATCAATGACTTTATTCTCTAATCAAGATGTTTGTTTAAACGAACTATATTTTCATTAATAAAACTATTATGTGCGCGTTATCTGGTTTAAGTAACAAAAACAGAAGCTTCACTCACTATAGAGAGAGACCAATTATCTATATCCAACGGACGTGTCACTACATGACAGTGTTATATACGTGCAAATTTGAGTAATAAGCAAATTATATCTTTTTATTGCATGTTGCTGCACACATTCACTATCTGGTTGGATGTATTTATAAAATGAAGTGTACTCTGGTTTGAATTCAATCTTCAGTCTAAAGTAAAAACATGCAGCTGCATGACACCCCTTTCTTTCATTGAGAACATCCCCTACAAAGAGCAAATGGCATTCTTAAAGGGTGCTGTTCAGCCATGCGCAAGGAGCTATGAATTGCTGCTGACTAGAGAGTTCATCGTAGTGTCAGAGGTAACAAAGACAGCAGTAGTAAGTGGAACATCATGCTCAACATGATAATTATGTAGTTTTTTCCTTAGTAAGAACAAGATTATTTTAGCTATGAAAATGATAGTCCAGAAGTAGGCTTTGACTTGGGAAATACAAATACTTGCACCATCCTGATTCACCTAAATGGTTTAGTATATATAACGCATGTAAGACAGTCAACGTATGACGCAGCTAACCCTTCTCGATGATTAAAAAGTCTTTCTAGAACATCTTAAAGAATTTTGATTATTTATGAAAATACTTACTTGCTATCAGATGCCCGAAAGAGAAACAAACAAGTTTGAGGAAGCTTAATTATGAATCATAGACATTCATAATATACAATAGCAGACAGTTCTTATTATACTAAATACGCAGGAGCACATAACTTCACCTCTATCTCAATATTGTCTTAAGAATTGATCAAGTAATGTATAAGGAAAAAAAAACATGTAAATATTGCTATTTATCAACATAGACTCTAAATTTAAATGTATTATTTGATTTGCTGCATAAAACTGTTGGTAGTTTTTGTTTTTATCTGAAATAATAATAAATAAAAGAAATAAAACTCCTAACAACAAACTTGGCCTGACTGAAATATATCATAAAAAAATCGGTAAACCTAATCTGCAGGCATCAAATTGCCAGAAGAAAATTCTGATGACCTAGTCTAGGGGCCTAGCCGGCTTGTGGGATTTTGTGACACTCCTGTATCAAACACCCATCAGCTGATGGGTGTTTGATACAGGAGTGTCACAAAATCCCACAAGCCGGCTAGGCCCCTAGACTAGGTCATCAGAATTTTCTTCTGGCAATTTGATGCCTGCAGATTAGGTTTACCGATTTTTTTATGATATATTTCTGTCAGGTCAAGTAATCATATTATCAGTTTGGCTAACCTAAACTTTTTCTAAGCAGCTGCATCTAAAGTGAATGAGAGTTCTATTTTTTGTTGCTAGGAAAGCTAGATAATTTTTATTTTTGTATTTTCAGTGTGTTGGTAAGCTGGATGAAAATAATATTTTTGAAAACTTCAAGTGACAGAAAAACAGTAACTTCTCGGTTTTGAGGACGGACTTATGCTCATCTACTTGTGATTGGACAGTTGGAGGCTTATTACAAAGTGTAACCAGATGGCATTGTTAACAAGCTGATGTGCCCTAAGTGTGAAAGCGCTTGATATCTTTAATGCAATAATTTCATTTATTTAATCTAGAACCTGTCAGCCTTTATCAGCGGCCAAAAATCAATGGCTGATTGTTATTGATAAGTTTATTGTTTGCTTCACACAAACTAAAGGGAAAAAAGTGAAATAACACTCCAAGATAAAGTCACAGTCCGCATTTGATTATATTCAAGTCTGTTTGCAAACACACAAACTACTTAGAAAAGTTTGGTGCTTATGAATGCCATTGCAGACATGAGCACAATAGACACTACAGGAGCTGTAGAGCTGTTGCAGTGGTCATTACCGGAACAGACACATGTTTCATACTTGTACCCCAGATACCCTCCTACCACAGCACAACCATCATCAAAGGCTCTATCAGTGCAACTCCTACAATAGATACAGTAGATGTTGCCAGTTTTTGGATTTGTGCAGCAAGTTGTTAAAACTTAAAAAGCTCAAAATTATTTTCCATGGTCACGGCATTTTTTATTAAGCGACAACTTCAAGCTTAAGACTGTTCTGCAAAAATATCTATTGAACATGAGTATCAAGAGATTCAAACAGTTAAAGAGCTAAGATCTAACCTTGAGTAACAGGTCTTAGTTTCGTCTTCATTGTATGTTCTTGTTTCTGTGAGGCACTTGTACCTTTTTGTATTCGTGTATCCTTTACCACACTCCTGGTTAAGTTTTTTTACCATCATACTTGCCAGGACCACATTGGTCTTTGTCACCACCACAAAAAATGCATTCCAGACTGGCCACAGCCACAATAAATAAGTTGTTTATGCTTGTATAAATAACAACTGACTTGATCTCATCAATTAATTTTTTTAATGAAATTTTGTTTTAGCTTTATAACTAGTTTGTTTTTTAAACCAATTATACTTGCTAACGGACTTCTAAAAAAAAGTTAAGCACACCGCACACATTTGTTTTACTTAATTGATGAATACCTTACACCCCACGTTACTATCAAAAGAATTTTCCAAGTTCCCACTATGTCAAAAAATATTTCTTAAAAAGGGTTTTAGAAGAATTGAAGCTATTTATCGTTAATTTCTTATTGATGCTATTTGGTAACAAAAAGTTATTTGATAGTTATCATTGATTATTAATAAATATGATAAGAACTATAAGTCTTGATAATCAATTAGTGATAAATCGTTACAATAAAATAATAATTATTTATTATAAGAAAAAGAATAAATTTAGTTTGCCCACTTATCAAACAGAGCTATGATTTTCCGAACTCTGTCAGTTTTCCGAAAAAATAGTAAATATTTTATAACTAAGCTGTTGTTAAATTTGCAAAGAGTCAGCATTTTATAAATGTAAAAAAATGTAATGTAGTTTGAAAATAAACAGAAACTGATTTACAGACAAAACACCAGTTCAATGCTTCCTCCTCAAAAGAGCTGTACAAACAAATTCGCATTCATCAACAGGAACGAATTCTATGATTCTAATGAATACTCAACCTGAACGAATCAGTTTGGGGAATCGAATTGAACTAACACGAACGAACCCAAATCAACTCGTATGAGTCACAATTCTTATAAGCCAAATGGACAATTTATGAGTTCAACTCGAACGAATTCGAACCCTGGGAACAAAGTGATCGTTTGTTGAACACTTGAAACTTTTGTGATGGCTGAATCAAAAATAATTTTTTCTCACCTAGTGCAAGGACAACAACCTGTTAACCTGAGCTATGCACTTCACTTTAGCTTTACCAATTCAATAAATAATGCCAATTTTATAATAACTCTGCAAACACATTTTAAGTATGAATAGCAACAATCTTTGCCCAAAAATTGCTGCACCCTCAAGTGCAACATTTTACAAATGAGCTTAAATAAACACAGTTTGATTATTTCCAGGCAACTGAGTACAGCGCTTGTATCAACATGATTTATTCTTGTCTTATCTCAGTAATTTCAATAAAGGGCTAGATGAGAAAATCAGAGATTGTAAAGTTATTGTTGATGGCTTGGTGCTTTTTGATATCGGAGCTTTGAAAGTTTGGCTTTGCTTTGTTAGTGTTTTGGTTGTTATAGAAACAGCATAACATCTTCAAGCCTCCGTGGAGATGACTATTGACTAATAACTCCCCTTTCTCTCAACAACCAACTTTAATGAGTCAAAGAGGAATATTAGGCCTGCACCAATGACCAATGACCATAACCAAACAATGGACGTGTCATAACCATGCAACAGTTTTTTCTGTAAATAAGAATGTAATAAGTGATAAATAAAATGCAATGAACTGAATGTCGGTAATACATGAAAAATCTCTTACCTTTCTTATAATAAAGTTCAGGAAGTTTAATAGTTCTCAAAAGCTTAAATGCAAATGTAGAATGAAACCGAAACTTTGGCTTATTGAAAGAACTTTCAATTTTTCACTATAACTTCGTTATTTAGCTATTATGCATAACTTCGATCGTTAAAAACTTGATTGAAGCAGTTATTTTAAGTCGCTTAATAAAAAAAATTACAATGAATGCACAAACTTGATCTATTCTAAAATAATTTTAGTGAAACTGTGGAAAATCATAGTTCATTATGAAGTTAACGCGACTCGGTCAGAGGAAAGTGACCATAAAATAGATACATTTTCTGATCATTAATTTAATATGAGCAAAAATATTCATGCTTTCTTATCGTGATTTATACTGTTGAGTAAACGTAATTTTTTTTTAGAATATTGCAAGATCTTAAAGAGAAGATGAAAATTCTTTATAAGCTTGGCTGCACAATAAAAAAAATTGAATGAAACTGCCAATAGAAGTATTACTACTGGTTAACCAAACATGTGTACTGGATTTTGGAACTTCTTTTTCACAAAAATTGAACATGCTTACATGAACGTTAGCTAAAAACATCAAGAACACCAAGCCGCCATGTCATTTGGTGTATGTTGAAATTGGAAGACTTCCATAAGGTTCTTTCTTGAAACTAAATACGACTGTTAAACTATCATCTACCATATTTCCTGTATTATTTATTATATTTTTTTAATGCTGTTTCACCATTTACACCTTTACACCAGTGAATAATCAAGTATATTTTAACCAAAGCCAAAAACTTGTTAAAAGATTTGTGGAATTTTGTAGCTGAATAATATTTAAAAGAAATTGTTTCATCATTTATGGTTCTGAACAGAATAAACAAAGTGTTTTAACAAAACTCAAAAAGGCATACACAAACCTTTTTACAATTTTACTCTCCCTAAGAAAAGTCAATGAAATAGATAAAATATGATCACCCGTAGCACAGACAGCTAACAGAGCAAACCCAATAGTAAGTTGATGTCTAAAATACATCTTGATAGATAAGTTATACAGAAGTGAAGTCTACAGTAAGAAGTCAACTCTATGTATCAAGTGAGTAGTTACTAGTTCTGTACAGATTATATATATATAACTCTGTCATGTAGTAACACAACCCCTTATAATTGGCGGTGCCTTCTATCAATCTATGTTTAAGTGGCAGAGCATTTTTGTATGAACAGTTTTGTATTTGAAGCAAAACCATTTTTAGAACAGGTTTATTTCAATAGAACCCATTGATAACATAAGTGCAACAAACACAACAGGAGCTGTAGAACTGCTGCATTTATGGATATATATGGTGGTAAAACTGCTTTATTTAGTAAATAGATATAGAAAATAAAATATGCATCAAAGATCTTAACAGCCCTAATGAGTTTCAGAGATCGATACTCGATCAATAACAGTACATTTGTTTACTCCACGGCAATAACTGAACAATAAGCTTACAAACAGGTTATCAATCAGACATCTAAGAATAAACTTTTCTTCAATTTAACTGTCAAAGTTTTGTAAAGAACAGTTTGATTTACAAACAACTCCTTACAAAAATTTAGAGCTGATGAAAGCCATTGCTGACATAAGTACAACAGACCCCACGGGAACGGCAGAATTATTGCATTTGTCACCTTCTGAGCAGATGCACCTCTCATGCTTGTAACCCAGATAGTTCTCTACTACTGCACAGCCATCTTGTAGGGCATCAGATGTACACCCTCTAAAATAATAATAGTTAACCGATGTTAAAACAAGAGTAATTAAAAGAAAGAAGCTTTGTTTATGATGAGTGCTTTAGTTTAGCAAGGAAGGTAATATGACACACATTTTCTGTTGGTGAAACAAATAATTTTGAGATTTCCTTATCTTAACATATGCTGTAATGTAATACCCTCTGGTATAAATATCTGTCAACACAAAGCTTACCTATCATAATGAGTTGCAGTATCATTCTCACTGTAAAATTGTGTAGTAGTGTAGCACTTGTAGGTGTCAGTCGTAGCACGATATGCACCGCATGTCACTTTGTAGCTATTGTTGTTGATACCTGGACCACAGTCTCGACTCAATCCACGGCAGTATATACAATCAAGGCTGGCCACGGCTACAAAATATTGTCTATTAGAACAAAAAAGCTACATTGCTAGCGGGAGAACTAATAAAGATGATCAGTCAATTTTTAAAATAAGAAGATTCCATACATCGAAAGAAATTGCTCAAAGTTACAATTTGTGACACTGAGTTTTTTGTAGCAGTTTCCGTGCAATACATACTTGTTTGTTTGACATCAAAAGTGATGAGCATCAAAGATTTAATTTCACAACTATACTTCCGAACATTTTTAGGCAAATTAGTCACAGTTGGAATGAAAATTCGTCGAGGAAATTTTATGATTGGACTCTTTGATGTCTTTTTATGTAGCAGTTTTTTTTAAGTTTGTAGTTTTAGTTTCACGTGTTTCCTTGAAGGTTTTATGGATATTATGTGGTGTGCACGACACCAATAGGCGTGGGTTTCGTCAACTGGCGCGCACACCGACAGGAACTTCTACATTACCGCAGTCTTTTTTAAGTTTTTAGTTCAAATGAAATATCCAAAAGTCAAACCCAGTTTCATGTGTTTCCTTGAAGGATTTTCAACTTCAAGTCAATCAGTTGTTCAGGTTAAGGCATTAGTCAAAAGAGACAAATTCTTAGTGGAAAAGTAAACGGCTTTTCATATCTTTTATAATTATTTCAAAAAAATAATATTATGTAACTATAATGATAATTCTATCAAAAAGTTTCTCATAAAAAAGTCTTAAGCAATCTGTTTTGTGTAAATGACACAATAAGGGTTGATGAGCAAACGAATGCATTTAAAATTTCATGAAAAGAATTTGTGAAATCTAAGTTAAAAGCAAATATTCATTCTTATGTCAACAATCAAACCTTTTTGTAGTTGAATGATCATTATTGAAATATTATTTGCGTTGTTTGCCTAGCAAGAAATTTTGGCAAATAGTAGTTTTGAGTTTCAGTTACCGAGTATTATGCGCTTCCTTTGAAATAAAAATAATTAAGCAGTTTTTGTGTTTTAAACCAAAAAACACGATAAAAAATGAAATAAAAATAACCGATACACGAATAGCAAGTGTTAAGTCAATGGTGAACTGAGTTGGAGCTTGTAATTGATAATATTTTCAATAAATTTCAACCATGGTTGGCGGTGGTAAAAATAGGGTAGGTTTGTGCATGAAAATTTCAAAATCATAAAAATTTTCTTTTAAAGTTTTACGGTCTCCCTGAGAGACACAAATAGTTACCTGTAATACAGATGGCTAGTAGAGCAAACCCAATAGTAAGTTGATGTCTAAAATACATCTTGATAGATAAGTTATACAGAAGTGAAGTCTATAGTAAGAAGTCAACTCTATGTATAAAGTGAGTAGTTACTAGTTCTGTACAGTTTATATATATATGTACAGCTGTAATGTAGTGCCACGCCCCCTGGATCTACCAGTAGGTTTGTCTTTGTAGTGGTCGGAGCTTTTGCGCCACTTATTATAGTTCTTTAACAGCCAGATAAAACACACATAACAGGTGCATAAATAAAGCTTTACTTTGTTTGAACAAACAAAATAGTTAGAAAGTCGAACCGTTGATCATTTGTTTTATCTATGTAACCATGATTACATCATATCTAAGTCAAACTTTTGATATGTCAAGCATCAAGAATATACGTAATTTTCTGCTTATTTTTTATGCTATGTTTAGTTAACATTTCACTGCATCACTCAGAATGGGTATGTACAAATATTGATAGGAAATACTTGACTTACCTTGATAATGCTGGGGGTGGCTTCAATTAGAAGTCGATCCTAAGTGGTCCTATCAAATTTTAGCGATATTATTGTAATGGAATTGTGCGAGCGACTGTGTGCAGCCAGATGCGCCAGAAGTTATCCTACCTTGAGAAGCAGATGTGTATCCTAGGAGTCTAGCAACCAGCGTAGCCTTCGTTCTCACAGACTGAGGAAGACGTAGCAGCCAAGATCGAGCCAAAGAAACTAAGCTAAGACTGTTCCGGTAGCCATCTTGCTATTAATTGATTATTATTATTGTTTGCGTAGTTTGTAATGCGCTCGTTCATATTGTATCTAGATATATATGTCTATGTCTGGCGCTTTTGTATTCAACTTGTATTGCGCCTATTTTGTCTGCCAATCATATTGTGTTATTTTTACCCAATCACATGTTATAGTTTTTCAACTGCTAATTTGCATTTATTACTGCATAAGTATTAGGGCAGATCGCCCAGCAGTCAGAGTTCTTGTAGTAGTTGTGTTGAGTTGATACGCTGGAAGCGTTAGGGTAACGTTGTGCATCCTTGTAGTCTTGACTGGAAGTATTAGTGGGTTCTAAAATTGTCGACTATTTACACTTCGAAACACCTCTCGTAGTAAGTTTTGTGTCTTTACGTTGACTACATTGTTGCTGATAAACTACAACTCTTCTTATACTGTCGTGAACTTGCTAGTGGTATTACTTTGTTGATAACCACATTCTTAGAGACTACGTTACACTCTTTGAAATTGTCACAAAGCTGCCTAACACGATTGCTATAAACTACACACGTACTTGCTATTAAATTGTGAATCTAAGTGAAACCGGATCTGTGTGCTAATAAACAGATCTCCGTATAGAGAGAACAGGAAGTCTCCGGATCGAGACAGATAGACTGAATAAGTACCGTATACAGTGGTGTTATACTACCGGTTAGTAGTCCTGTATCATGGGTTGTTTGCGTTGAAACCATACAGAGCTAAGCTACCAATACAGCTTAGTGTCCCTGTGTGCTTAGTTAGTACACATTGCTATCTCAAACAGGAGTTGGTGAATGTCGTGTGCACAAGCATCACATAAACTTTCACAATATTATGACTGGCCTGGCCCAAAGCTAATCACGTTTCAATTAGGTGGTCGCTAATATGGACCGTTATTGAGCCAAGCAGTTTTTGCTGCAGATTAGCATCATTGTGTAAACCGAGAATCATAGGGCGCACGCAAGTTTTCCGATAAACTTATCATGATATTTGTTTGGCTTGCTGCACATGTATCTGCCTTTAGGCCTTTCATTATCATGTGGTCCAAATAGGAAGAGGATAATAATTTCATGGTTTCAAGTGAGTGTATATATATTTTTTCTCCATGATTGATGATAATTGTTAATTAATTAGTTTTGACACCAACTTGATATTTTACTACGACTGCAATTAAACAAACCATCATTTGGGCGTACTTGACTTAATAGCAATATGATTATATTTGAAATTAGTATTTATTATTATTATTATATAATAATAATATTATTTTATTATTATTGTTATTGTTATTGTTATCGTTATTATTATTATTATTATTATTATAATTGATTCAAAAACTTTAACAACGAACAACAACAACCATCAACACAAGGTCATAAATATAATACGTATTATAAACTATGTAACTAATTATCATGATGATAAGTAAGTAATCAAATACTAATAAATATATTAAATATTATTATATTTATTTATTATGTATGAAGAAAAACAATATATTTATATATATATATAACAGGAAAAATTTTTATTCTGCTACTACAACAACAACAGCAATAATTAATAATAATAACATTAATGTCGCAAAAATAATGAGTAGTTATGAAACAAGACATATCATCATCATGGTAGATGACAATAATTTGTGAGTTACTAATAATAAGTGATGATAATAATCATAATAATAGATAACTACAACTGGAAGTAATTTGCCACAATTTCTCGCCGTATGTCAGCTCCTTGTGCACCGACTCCACCAGCGGACATATCCAAAACATTTCCTCTCTGTTGTAGACATCTTCAGCATGATGTACTTTTTCAATCTCTGTCAGCTCAACTCCATTATTTTGCACAAAAGTTGTGAATCGCAAAACAAGATGTTATGATCTTACAGGTGACCTCTGGTGAGAAGTACAGCTCACCACCAGTACAAATAGAGCTATTCCGGGTCAGCAGCAATAGATTCCCAGGTGAAGCATATTATTTGAGAATGAACGATAACATTTCTTTACTGACTTACCCTGTCTGCTTATGCATCTCCACCTGTTCTTTACACCTCCAAATGCGCATTCCACAATGAATCTCGTTTTTTTATGTGCCAAGTTGTATCTTTCTTCAGCACGATTTGCTGGTCGATTGAAAGGTGTCATCAAGTTTGTTCGCAGTGGATAACCACTGTCTCCTGCAATCAAAGGAAATTTTTCTGTTACAAGTATGAGAATTTTTTTTATATGTGCAATTAACTAATACTGTATCTTATTTTGCGTACCTAACAAAATACCATTGAACATGTCAGTAGTTTCCATGTCTTCTTTGACTTGACTGTAGCTATAAATATATGAATCGTGATGGGACCCGGGGTATTTTGCAACAACATTCCAGAGTCTTCGATCATTATCACAAATGGCCATAGAGTTGATAGTGGAGTCCCTACAATACCGATTGTAATAGTGTAAGAATTATAATACGTTTCGTGGTGCAGCCAGGGGTAGTTATCAATGTTTTCGTTATCTTGCACTTACTTGAGGTTCTGTCTACGCAGGTATAGGTGGGCTGATTCTGTCGGCAGTTTTCCAATTTTGCAATGGACCCCATCAATTAGCCCAATCACATCAGGAAATCCTGCCACTGTCTGCAGCTCTCTCTCTTTATTCTGCGCTGCTCTATTGGACACGGGTATTTGATAAAATGATCGATCTGTAAGAATACACAGTTTTGGTAAGATTTATTGCTTTTACATTAAGCTTTCAAATATTTTTTTAAAATGCAACTTTCAGTAATTTACTTGTGTTATAAGTGCATGTAGCATAGAGTGAAGGTGTCTTCACTGGCTGCTGTCAAACAGAGGTTATCACCTGTCATCAAAAAGCTTAATGCTGATTGAAGTTTTGTATGTGAGCTAATAGCTTTGTTTGTGTTAGTAACAGGTGTCAAATATGGCTCCAGCATGTAATGTAGAGTTCTGTAGTTGTGTGGATACAATCTTGTCAGTTGAAAAAATTCTTTTGATGTGATTTTCTGTAAATCATCGACTCTCTCTCTGTACAATCTTGTGCGTCTTCCTTGTACATCCATTTCATTATACACAGCCCATGGAATTGCCATCTGCAACATATCAAGATATTAAACACATTGGAATTAATTGTTTTTGAAGGAACAAGGAATTGATTGCCGACAGTAACATCGGCTTGATTACATCTTTTATTGTAAGTACTGCATGTTGTGGTCGGCTTCGTAATATGGAGTGATAAATAGAAAAGGCAACTCCTATAATTGTATTATTTGACTATTGGGAGTTGTCCTGCCCAAGTGTTGACAATTTCTAGTAAGAGCACTTTTTGCAGATTTTTCCTATTGTATATTTATTGTTTATAGTTTAGTATGCTATGGTATTGTTGTTTCCATGATTTATTCAGTTATATTACTTTGCTTGAGCTGAGTTATTTGTCAGAACAATCTGGCCAAGGTGAACAACAGGCATTTATTGTGTAATTCAAAAACATACCAAATCATACATCCTATTTATTGGTGTGAAACTAAAAAGTAATGATAATCATTTTTTTAAAACTCTCCAGAGTTTGTTTTGGCAATTAATTCCAGTTCTTGTGCGATCCTTTCTTGGCTATGCATTATTGCCTCTAAAATGCTGTTATTTTCCTGTTGTAATCGTGTCATTAGCTCTCCTACAGACATCTCTCTGGCCGTAGGTGTACTAAAAACAAACAAACAAATAGAAACCTCTATCAAAGAGCTGAGTGTTATTACTATCAATAATGTGAGTTTCGTCGTCGCTACCTTGCTGTTGTAGGTGCAGACGAGGATTCAGGGGTGGACTGACGAGCTGGTGAATGAGAGCTTCGAGAAGAGGACTGTTAAGCTGGTGAATGTGAACTTGGTGGTGAAGACATTCAAACGGGAAACCGTTCCTGAGGATGCCGAATATCTTCTCCTTTTCGTTTTTTTTTAACGGAATAAGTTTGTGAAAATTGTTATTGTCAATTATTTGATATGCACATTGATGATGTGCTTTCATGTGAGCAATGGCTTGGCTGCCTAATGACTTACGCTGTATCAATTCCATTAACTCCGACAAGCCCTTCCTTAGGCACAGCGCTGCAAATTATTTCAAAAACTGGGTCAAGGTCAGCTGGTGGTCGCCCTCTTCCAGTTCGTTCCACAGCTGCCTGGCGTGCTGCATATGCCGCTTGCAATGCCGATTTCAAATGTTTCCATTTGGTTTTGCAATCGACAACTGAGCGGCGCACATCAACACGCAGGGCATCAACAGCAACAGCCACCTGCTGCCATACAGCAGCTCTTCTCTCGTTGGCTGTTGGGCCTTGAAAATTACCACTAATAGTGCTTGGTATTCTGAAGTTACAGATTGTGCCAGCGTTATAGCTTTCTCACTGGACCATGCTTTTGCTTGCTTTGAAACTTCCATCCACCCAACAAATATTCTTCATATTTACAAACTATATACTTTGTTTTCTATAACCCAAATTTTATTATTCTTAGTACAACTAATAGCAATAATACCTTGTGAAAATGAAGAGAGAACGTCTTGCTTCAATGAATTGATTGCACGTGAATGGCACATAATGTTCAGCAGACGAGAATTTGTGATAGGAGTTGTCTGTTAATACACGGATGGCATGTTTCTGACATGTGCTCATAAAGGCGTGTGTAATATGTGTTTCGCACCTAAGAGAGCGCTAGGACAGCGTGTGGTTATAGGATTGAGCCTAAAGTGGTCGTAAAATTGTACTTAAATTTTGTAATTTAAACGGTCCTAAAAGCCTATGACCGATTAGGTGTAAATTTACGACCAAAACGGCCTTAGGACACTTTTGCTATGCTAATTGAAACCACCCCCTGAACTGTCAAGTTCTTGGGTGACTTTTATGAAAATTTATGGAAGACAGCACCAACTCCCTTTAATGCTCCCTCTATTTGGTCACAGTGTGGTGCTTGTTGCTATGATTGTTGTGGCATATTTTGTTGGCACCGTAATAATTCAAAATTCTCAATGTCCTTACATTTTGTGAGAACACAACTTGCCCATTATCTTAAAAATATTGATTAGCAAATACCACATTGACGCATCAGTGTGCAAGAGGAGACCATAGATATTCTCTAGAGAGACACTAACAAATATCAACAGAGAACGTAAGAAACTACAATGGCAGATGTCAAACTATAATACTGACAGGAAGTACATCAATAAATGAATCATTAGATAAAGAAGACCAGTTAGCGCAGTCATTGGTCCCAATTACCAATCATTGGAAACTGGTAAAAAAAATTTCACAAAAAAATGCACAAAGGAAACCACAAAAGCATCAGTGTTCTGTACCAACAAAATATGAAATTGTAAGAATTTTTTAGATAAATAAATTAATAAAATGATCAGGTCTTTGCTCGACTGAAACAGTGGCAAAAGAAAATAGATGTTTTTAACGTTACCTTTTCACAAAAAAAACTTGTTCCTTGCAGCTTTTTGTATAATATATCTCATTGGCTGAATGAGTAGGTTACTTGGCGCAACTTAAGTTGTATAAGAACCAGTGGTTTCACCACAATAGCATTGGAAAGATTAACATCAACTGAAACTACTAGGATCTATAGCGGCATGTAAATAAAGAGATGAAATCGAGAATCTCCTAGAAGCTACAAGAATTGCTCTCAAGACTGAAGAGTTTTTGTGTTGATAAATACTAATTAATTGGAAAATCTACTAGATCCTACTTACCTAGTTATGTGGTTTGCGCTCAAGATTGAGAATCTCCTAAAATCTAAAATAATTGCTGCCCTAAGCCTTATACATTTAGTCTGTGTGTTGATAAATATGAATTTATCTGACACTCTCCTAGATTGTTTTTTGTATTATTTTTAAATGTAATTATTTACTGTATTTCCCATTTTAGTCATCTCATTCTTCATATCATTATTTTCCACTCTTTTTCTTTTTTGTTTTAATTCAATATGTTTTGAGAAAACCAACAATCTGAAAGATATTCTTTCAACAGCGTATAAAATTTTTCCCAACGACAAACTGAACTTGCCAGACAAACTGTTTCAACCGGTAACATGCGAAGTAATGTTATTCATAGCTAGCCAACACATGACGGAGATGCTCAATCTAACTTTGAATATTAGTTAACTTTCGTGATGGTTCAGTGGTAGTGATAAAAACTGTTATATTTGATTTCTATGATAAATATCGGAAAAAATTTTTTGCACAATTAAATTAAAATAAGAAAAAAACCGATTATGGTTGCTGATTTTTCAATGTTTCCCTGTAAGGACTGGTCATATGCTTGTATACAAAAACTTCAAAAAATAACTAAAATCATATATGTTCGTAGTAGAACAACCAGACATATCAGTTTTTGTCTCACAGTGTGAAGTAGAAGAATTTATAATACACATGTAAACGTCGAGTTTTTTTTACATATATTTTAATTTACTATGATATAGTTTCTATTATGATGAATAAACCATAATTATAGTTTTGGCATACTTTTACTTACTAAAACACAAATAAATGTACAAAATAAAAATTAACATTACAAAACTGTATGCCCTCCCTTGCTCAGCCAATTTTAACACGCCAATGAATTCTCAATTACCATACATTGCTTTTTACAAAAATATATTAGCTGCAACAAAATAATGTAACTGACAGGTCTCTACCCCAGCTCAGCTATTATTCACACATAGAATTATACAGACAATATATAACGAATCTGTCAATAATCAATACGGTATGTTGGCAGGTCTGTTTTTGAATAGAGATTTGCTCCTAATAGAGTGGAGAGTCCTGGAGCCAGGAGTCGGAGAGGGGACAAAAAAGTGACAAGAGGGCATGTGTCCACAGCAGTCAATATTGAGGTATGAACTCAAAAAAGGCAGTCATGGCTGATTTGACAGCTTTGGAATGTGTTGCTTTTCAGACTGACGTTTGCATAAAAAGATTTATGTGAACAAAAATTACTCCAATCAAAATAGAACTCAGTTATACTTATGAAACTTTATTTGCTGTATTAAACGGTTGGTAATTTTCTTTTTATCTGAAAGAAATCTATATGTGCAATAATACCTTTTAGCAACATATCGAGGCAGATGAAAATATACTATTACTATGTTTCCACATCATGACAAAATATCGCCAAAGCTTTGTGGTTTGTTACCACAAATAATTGGCGACAAGGGCATATATTTCCACGGCTCAAAGTTTATCGACGTTGGTTAAACCACGCCCACAGAGGCAGTTGCAGTCAGTGTGCTGTTAATGAAATTTAGCAGACTAGCACTGCTCCTGTTTTTATTATCAGTTTCTTATACTGTGGAATAGATATATGAAAAGCATATCACAAAGTAGTTGGCTAGGTAGGGAAGCTGTGTGGTGACAAACGATTTTAGTTGTGCATTGGCTATGATTCAATAAATTATATTATTTATTATTATTAGTTAGTAATAAATAATAATAAAAAAGAACCTAGTTAATTTTTGCTAAAAAAAGTACTACCGTTTGTTTTTCATTACTGCAATAATTAATTACCAGCAACTAAGATTTGTTTGTTTCAAATCAGTTGCGTTGGTTCATAAATAACGGTGTAATAAACCACAAATGATCATTGTTAGTGAAATGTAAAAACACACAAGCTAGCGATGCCATGAGGTTACAATGGATAATTTGTGGCATCCTGTTTTATTACACACATGCATGGTTTCATGGTTTCATGCATGGTGACATTAGAGTTTCCAACAGCAATAAACATCTGGAATTCGGTTCATCGCTAATTTTTCGATTTCAGAGAGCTACAAATTTTTCGACAATGGTAATTCCGACAGGAATTTTAATTCATCGCCGGCAGTATCGCCAATTTCTTATGATGTGGAAACATAGTATATAAAAAAACAACTCACTGAAATCAAGCGGTAGACATCAAATTGCCGGAATAAGATTATGGCGACCTCATTTGTTGTTAGACAGTTGAGGCTTATTACAAAGTATAAACAGATGGCATTGTTAACAAGCTGATGTGCCCTAAGTGTGAAAGCGCTTGATATCTTTAATGCAAGAATTTAATTTATTTAATCTAGAACCTGTCAGCCTTTATCAGCTGTCAAGAATCAATGGCTGATCAATATTGATAATTTTGTTCTTTTCTTCACTGATGCTAGAGACAAATAAATGAAATGAGGCTTAAAGATAATATCTCAGTCAATAATTGATTAAATCGAAGTCTGTTTACAAACACATAAACTACCTAAGACAGTTTGGTGCCGATGAATGCCAATGCAGACATGAGTACAACAGACACTACAGGAGCTGTAGAACTGTTGCAGTAGTCGTCGCTTGAACAGATACATCCCTCATACGTGTATCCCAGATAGCTTTCCACCACAGCAAAACCGCCATCATAGGCTACATCAACGCAACCCTTAAAATAATTTTAGGTCAAATTTTGACAAAAGTTATTGCCTGTTTTTTGTTTTATGCTAAATAACTTCTAAAAAACTTTGGATTGACTCATGAAAATCTCTAAATTATCTCAAAAGGTGGAAATTTTCTTACAAAGTAGCTGTTTCAAACATAAAAAAGATTGAAAACTGTTCTGCCGTACTTTTTTTCTTATTGAATATCAATACTACGAGATGTAGACAGTTACGAAGCTAAGATCTAAACTACTATAAACGGTGTGAGTTTTATTTCCATTGAAGCTCCTCGTTTCTGTGAAACACTTGTACATTCAAGTATTCGCGTATCCTTTACCAGACTCCACCTTAAATCTTTTACCACCATACTTGCCAGTACCACATTGGTCTTTGTCACCATTACAAACAATGCATTATAGACTGGCCATAGCTACAATAAACACATTGTTTATGTTTGCATAAATAACAATTGATATAATCAAACCATTAATTTTATTTTAGTGAAATGGTTTTTTGGTAATTAGAACATTAGCTTTCACTTGATTCTTTGTAAACCAATTGTGTTCCGTAGTGGACTGGTCAAAACAATTGAACTTCCCACATATAATAACTTTTTCATAGATAAATATCTCAAACCCTATGTTAACATCAAAAGTCTTGTTCAGGCTCACTCAGATCAAAAATCTTTTCAAAAAATGATTAAACAGAGCTGAAGCCATTCATCATTAATTAATTTATCATCATTTAATAAAAGAGTACTATTTGACTAAATTCTTGAGAGTTTATTGTTTGTTTAACAGTTGAAGCTTTTTCCGTTGCCTAATCAAAAATAAGTCTTCGACTAGAGTGATGGCAAAAACCTGCTAAAATTCAGCACAACACGCTAACTTTATCTAATCAATAAATAATGTGCAAACACCTTTCAAGTATGAATGGCAACAATCTTTGCCCAAAGATTGCTGCACCCTCAAGTGCAACATTTTACAAATGAGCTTAAATAAACACAGTTTGATTATTTCAAGGCAACTGAATATAGTGTTTGTATCAACATGAGTTATTCTTCTCTTATTTCAGTAATTTCAATAAATAGTTGGATAAGAAAATCAGAGATTGTAAAGTTATTGCTGATAACTTGGTGCCTTTTGATTTCGGAGCTTTGAAAGTTTGGTTTTGCTGTGTTAGTGTTTTGGTTGTTATAAAAACAGCATAGCAGCTTCAAGTCTCAATGGAGTTGACTATCGACTAACTACCTCCCCTCTTTCTCTCCTCACCCGGCCGACAACGACCAATAACAAGTTGAACAATCATATTGGATCTACCTTAACTGCTGTTTCTTCCTGTTTCAGTAACAAGACAACGGATATCTCAAAAGTTTTAGTAATTATGTGTTAATGCCATAAACTAAAAATCAGCAATACAATTGCATGCAAACTACTTTATTTAGTTCTAGTAATATTTATGAAATGTACTATTTTGTGTACGTTTTAATACAAATAAAGAATTGAAGCTTTGATGTATTAAAATCTTTTATACTATAACTTAGTTATTTAGCTATAGTTCATTTGATTTGGCTTTTAAAATTTGATAGAGATATTAATTTTAAGTAAACTAGTCAAATGCATTCTAGTATAAAAAATTTTCAATGTAACTACGGAAAAAAATAGTAGTTTCAATTAAAAAATAAAGTAAAGCAAAACTGACCATAAAACAGATTTTTTTCTGATTTTTTTTAAACATGTTTTTTGTTAAGAAATTTGATTAATTTTTACACATATTTAGAATAATCAAGCGACATAAAAAATTCTTTAGAAACACAGCTATGCCAAGATCAAAAGTAAATTACATTTGTTAATAAAAATATTATTACTGGTTAGGTGTGCTTTCGTACAGGATTTTGAAACATTTGGTGGTAAAAATTGAACATGTTGATGCAAACATTAATCAAAACCATCAATAACATCAAAGTTTCTGGTATCTGGCACATTAAAATTGGGAGACATTTATGTAAAGTCTGTCGATCTAATTTTCTTACCAAGTTTTTTAATAACTTAGAACGGTTTGGATGAATGCTCTATTGCCATAATTTATACCTAACTGATTACTTACCATGTTTAGGCTAAGGCCAAACCATTATTACCAATTTGGCTGTTGTTTGTAATTTGGTAATATTTTAAGTAATTTTTTACCATACATGGTTTTGGGCAAGGTCGGCAAAATCTTTAACAAATCATGAAAACGTAAGTAAATTTTTGTACAGTTTTACTCCCCCAAACAATGATCTGTAAAATAAAATTACCTGTAATACAGATGGCTAGTAGAGCAAACCCAATAGTAAGTTGATGTCTAAAATACATCTTGATAGATGAGTTATACAGAAGTGAAGTCTACAGTAAAAAATCAACTCTATGTATAAGATGAGTACTTAGTAGTTCTGTGCAGTTTATATATATATTTAATAAAGCAAAATTGCCGAAACTCCTGAAATATTTTATGCAAGTTTATGAAATGACAACTCCTGATCCCACTAATTGTTGCTCTATTTGATCAATGTGTGGAGTTTGCTGTTAGGATTGTTGTCACATATTTTCTTTGGAGCAGTCATACTTCAAAATTTTCTTTTTCTCTACAAGTCATGAGCGCACAACTTCACCATTATTTTATAAGATTGATTAGCAACTACCGCGTTGAGTCATTAATGTGCAAGAGGGGACAACAGGTAAAATTTCTCATTAACAAATGAATCATTAGGTAAGAAATCTAAATAGCACAGCCACGAGTCACTATTACATTATTGTATCAGCAACTGCAAACCAGTTTAAAGAATTTTTCACCCACAAATGCATGGATGTACTGGCACTTGTCATATAACCACCCATCAACAACAACATGAGTAGGTTATGAAAAACCAGTAGTGCAATTACACCATGGCATTTTCTAGCTTTTAATTCTTCTTTTGGACTGCAATATCTCTTTTCTGTTTTGCAGTCAGTCAGTCGTTGTGACTTGGAATGTTGTATGGACTAGCATTGGATCTGATTGCAGTTCTCAATGCAACTTCCTTCTTTGCCGTAGTCTGCCAGGATTTCTGCTCAATCTTTCTGCACTTGATGTTTCTCTTTGACACATCTTTGAATCTGAGTCTAGGCCTTCCCTGATTTCCATATCCTTCACGCGTTGTGAGTACAGCAATTGTCCCGAGAGAGCGTCTTTTTTCATCCTGTGCAAATGGCCTAACCGCCGCAGGTTTTTCTCTATAAGTACGTCAGCGATGGTGTAAGGTAGGTTTGTGTGGAGCAGTATTTCTGCATAGCTGATTATGTCATACCATTTGATGCTCACAATGCCCTTCAGTCATCTCATCATGTAAGCGCTTAGTTTCTCTACTTTTGTCCTGTATATTGTTGAAGCTTCAGCTCCATAAATGAGAATAGACAGTACCACAGCTTTGTTGACTTTGCATATTACTCTGACGGAGACAAGTTTTATCATTCCACAGCCTCTGCTGAAGTTTATAAAAAGGTGTTTACAATCATACCAATAGTTGGCAGTGATGGAAGTGTGTCAGTGGAAGTAGGTGGACCGCTGGTCCTCATTACGGAGCGGGAAAGCACCTGATTTGCTAAAATCTACCTATATTTGGTAGCATAAAGCTGATTGGGGATGTTTATAATGTAGTGACATTGTAATGAAAAGCTAGATAACACCTTGTTTTAGCCCTTTATTGCAGTGAGGTGGGGAACTGTAAGGTTCATCGTCCCCCTGATTCATTGAAGTAGGGGAATGCATTACCCCACAGTCTCACCAAACTTTTACCACTGATAGTGGGGTAGAGTCACTTCATTTTAATCTATGGATATAATTACTGTAACATTCGGAGAGAGCAACTCCAAATTAGTCTTTTGATACGACCATGACAGCGATGGGATAGAACACTTCCCATCTACAGAAGAGCCTTCCAAGGTGTGGCCTTATTGGTTAGGAAATTTAGTTGCCTAGCGGTGGTGGCCTAATTTGGCAAGTACTGCCAGTAGTAGCTGGCTCTGCCCAGGAAAACCTCTAGTCCCTCCAAGTCTTTAGGGGGTGTGCGGTCAGTAACAGCTTTCATATTTTCTGGATCCATAGCTATGCCCTCCGCACTTACTACATGCCCCAGGTACTTGTCCTGTTGTTATCGTAGTTCGCTATTGGACATTTTGACCTTCAAGCGGACTTTCTTTAGCCTACTCAGCAATTCTTTCAGCGTCTGTAGGTGATGACTTCATCCAGGCAGATCAATAGCATTTTCAAGTGCAGTCAATGGAGCACCCGCTCCATCAGGTGCTGGAACGTGGCTGTGGCGGAAGTCAAGACGAAAGGAAGCACTTTTCAGTGCCAGAGTCCACTCCTGGTGATAAAAGCCTACTCCTCCTTGGCATCTGTATCCATCAGGACTTGCCAGTATCCACTTGTCAAGTCGAGTGTGCTGTCTAGTGACTCATCTATCAGTGATATGGGATAGGCATCTTGCCTGATCATGTCTTTCCGCCGTCGGTAGCTTATACAAAAGCACCAAGCCTTATTCTTCTTGCATACTAGCACCACAGGGGAGCTCCAATCAGCAGGCTCAATCAGGCCGTTATCTAGCAGATCCTTGACCCGTCTCTCGGCTTCTACCCATTTCTCTAGTCCCAACTTGTGGGGAAGCAGTCGGATAGACTTAGCATTATTGGCAACGGGAATATAGTTCTTTACAAGGTCAGTGCGTAAGGTGTCACCAGTGTGACTGCTGAAAACTAATCGTACTTAACAAGCAACTATTTCAACTACACCTTCTGTTGTCGACTGGTGTAACCTGTGCACTAGGAGTGGACATGATAACGGTAAACTGTTAATGTGGTATATTTGGGTACTTGTCCCGATGCTCTTAAGGGCGGAGCCTGCGTGCGCAGGCGGGTCAAGGTCGAGACCGCTGGGTAGAAAATTGATCATTACCGCTATTGCTTTTGCACTGTCAAAGTCGTGTTTTGAGCTAGCTTGCGAATAATATTTACTTTTGCTTGTGAATACCCTCTTGTAGTTTTGCGTTTGGAACAAGACGTGTGGTTCGTTCGGCAAACCGTAGGTGGTGTTGGCTGCAACTAAGGGGTGGTAGGAGGTTGCAGGGCAGCTTGGGGCTGCGTTATCAAGCAGCGTGGAGCTGCGTTACTATTATTTATTACGTCTCTATACGTAGATACTGTTAGTAAGCATCCATTATCCGTAACTTAACTTAACAGTTAATAATAGCTGTATTAGTCTTTTCGATAAAATATTTTTGCATAAGTTCAGATTACTGATATATTTTATCTTAACGAATTCATGAGGGCGTATTGATAAATTTATTTCTGTTGGCTTCACCAATTCTGCAGGGAGTGTTTTTGCAGCTGCTTCCAGTAGCTTCCAGTAGCTGCTGATGTTCCATGTTCTTGACTCGACTGCTGCGAAGGGTTGGTTGCCATAACAATATTATATTTTTTATTTATTTCATTTCTATTTATTTATTGGCCGGTTTATCATGTTGTTGAAACATCTGTCTCTCATCATCGATGACTGATGAACAACTACTCAAACTATTTTCCATTTTCTTGGTTTATTTTAATACGATTATTAATACCAAATAAATTAATAATGATTAATGAAAATTATTATTATTTGGCAAAAATTAATTGATAGTTGGTACTTATTAATTATCATGACTAACTCTTCATCTTTCTTATTTGTTGAACTTGTTGCTCAGCGGTGGTTACTTTTTCCTTTTTATTTTAAATACTCTTGCAGTTGTTGTTTATCTTTATTTACAACATCGTCATCACCATGAAACAAACAATTTGAATTAAATATTAATTCTTATAAGTTTATGTATTAGAGCAAATAATAATATATTTACCCAGAAATATAACACTATTGGACTATTGTTGTTATACACCCACTACTATGGCTAGGTACTCACTGCGACTGTTTGTATTATTACATTATCGTGACATTATTATTAATTTATTACCATTCACTTATTATTATCTTATGCAGCCAGAGCATCATCATTATTTGGTAGTGCTCCCATCACCTACTCTCATTTACCAATTGTGTATTATTTAGTAGTAGTAGTAGTAGTGGTAGTGGTAGTGGTAGTGGTAGTGGTAGTGGTAGTGGTAGTGGTAGTAGTAGCACTGTTTTTGTATTACAAACAACCAATGTTATGGCAATGTATGGTACATAGTTGTTAAAAGAATGATTCATTATTCTTTTTAGTTATCTATTATTATTTACTTTAAATATTACTTAAACACATAGTTGGACAATATCGCTGCTTACCGTTAATTTATATTTATAGTTTAATTTATAGGCATTATAATAATTTAGATAATAGCAGATATCGAAAAATAATAAATGTTGAAAGTAGTCATAATTTTAACAGAATAATAATCAAAAATTGAAAAGTGGGAATTGTCATTCATTGATAATAAATAGTGTACTTTAACTAGCACTTCTATCAGAAACTGTGCTTGCTGGTAAATAGTTGCTCTCTTGTAAGTAGCGCCATTCAAGTTATTTCCTTTGAAACAGACAAATTTTCTTTTTATCTGCTAGGAGTTCGAAATGGCAAATGCAATCGAAACAGTTGGCATTGAGGAAAATGATGATAATTTAACAAAAGTGTCTCAGTTGCCAGCCCTGCAAAAAAGCAATCCCGTATGGTCATACTTTTTTAGTTAAAATCAAGTGACTCCTCTACATCCAACTTGCAGGCCCACTTTAAACACAACCATCCTTCTCTATTCACGCAACTTGACTCAAAAAGATTTTCCAAAGCTAATCTGGGACAGCCAGCATCGAAGAAGCCTTGTCAAAGATTATGGAGTCAATCGCTAGAATGACAAAGTACACTCCCAAAAGTCAAAAGCATCAAAGAATTACAAGCAAGATCACTAACTTATTAGCAAAATGGATGCGTCTGACAATGCTGGTCGATTCTGAAGAGTTGACCTCTCTTGTTCTAAAACTTGATAACTGCTTGGACTGTCCAGGACAAAAGTTTTTCAGTAATAATGCAATTCCAATCCAAATACACATCAGTCGAAGAACAAGTCATGAGCGCCTTAAAGCAAGCTGCTGGTGTAAGCTGCACAAAAGATAGATGAAGTAGTGTCACACAGAATTCATACCTTAGTGTAACAGTCTATTTTTTCTTTTCAGATTGGCAACTTTGAACATACTGTTTGAGAATGATAGGTGTGGCCAATCCACTGGTATCCCCATCATGTAGGCGCCTTCTTAGGTGGTTGGCTGTTGGTTCCAGTGGTCGGGGGGGGGGGGGGGGGGGGCCTTTTGTGTCACTACTTGCTGAGTTAGCTTGCTCATGGCCTTTGCCAGCACCTGTAAAGGCCTCTCCATTGCCGTTTTTACCTGCTGATTTTTTTCTTCAGCATCAAATTCGACTTGTCTGATCGTGGTTGTTGGGATGTAGGCCGGCTGTATCTCAAAAAGCTCATTCCCGGTTTGAAGAGCATCTTTGACTGAGCGTGGCAGCATGGTCAGTAGGTGTTGTTGCTGGTGTACGTTTCCTGGGGAGTTTTAAAAAATTTCAAGTGAGTATTCCTTTTCGCAGCTCGTGGAGAGCCGTGTGCGGCTTTAACCATTATTTTAACAGTCATGGCAAGCACTCAGAGAGAGTGCTTGGCATCTAGATGGAGAGCCCAAAACCAGCTTTGAGGGAACCCATGGTGGCTCATAGTGTCTCTCCTCACCCGTATGGCTTGAATTTTCCTTAGAGAGCTTGTCAAATGTGTATAACTGCTGGTGTGGGCTGCCACTGGTTGGCTTCGGACACCTCCTGGAACTGTCGGATGAAGTATTGGACATCACCTGCCCCATCAAATTCCAGTTTCTTGAAGTGTTCTGTCGTAGTTTTTCATTCATCCTTTCTAGGATTTCAGTGAGTTCATCAAAGATACATCTCAATAGATCTCTGTCCATACTCTTGGCACATCTGGTCTTCATGGTAGTAGGTGTCATTGGTTGCCTAATCCTGAGGGTCTGTTTACTGTTTGCACACTGCTGACGCTAATGTACAGGATTATTGATAGGATGGTAAGCATGGTCTGCTGGTAGTATTCACCTGTCATAAACCTCACAGGTTAAACTGACTGTGTGCACTGACTGTCTGTCTACGTCGGCAATGCCTGTCCAGCATAGTCAAGGCAGTTTATAACTGTTGTCAAGCCAGCTGGGTGACTGGCTGCACAAAGTATTGTGCCTTTACAGGCCGGCACTTCTTGGGATGTACTGGCTGTTGCAGAACAGGTATCTTCCAAAACTTGTCCACAGATACAATTAAGAAGAGAGTGAAGTTGTTTATATTATTTGTCCTTGACCGGTATTGTTTATACTTGTCCTTGACCTTGTCTCATCTTCAATAATAAGGCAGTCGACATTGTCAGTTCAAGCTGAAACATCTTCTTACATATCTATCTGTTGTTAATTGATCTATCTATAATCTCACCTAACAAACACACAAGAAACAAAGGTAAAGCTCTGTAAACTTTATTCGAAATAAAAAACCTGGCTGAGCTCTTCTCCTCCTCTGCTTTGGCAGGGAGCTTGTACCAGCTATATACAATTGGTTGCATAACATGTTCTTTGTGACATAATCGGGCCTTAGAGGTTAAACACAACAGGGGAATAGCTTGGCTGCATAAAATATAATAATGTATAAATGTATACAATAAGTGGCTAAGGTAATGGCGACATCACATACATGTAAGTTGTTTTTATAACAAGTATTGATGCATAGATGACTTACTTCCTCCGTATATGCGTGCTTTCAGGTGGAGTGTTACTACAGGAAGTCCTAGATATAGGTCATTTCTACTACGTTAACAATTCAACAGTTGAATTTATGTATAAATGTATTTAATTTATAATTAATAATGTTGTAAAACAAATTTTTTGTGCAACTATTCTTGAAATTGACTGCACTTGGCACTGCCATTATAAATACAGTTTTAATTGAAAAATTATTGTATTTTAAATATTTTATTATCTAATTTTGAAAATTTGCAACAGCGAATAGTTAATTTTTACATATGCAATGATTTCAATAATAATAAATAAAGAGCCCAAACATAGCTCCAGCTGGTAATAGTGGTAATGTTGAGTTACTTTACTTTTTATATTAGTTCCACCACAAGGAAACATGCAATACATCTTTTGGGGGTTTTCTGGAACATTGAGAAAAAAAAGTTAGAGATACATCATATTACAAAAGATGAAGGGATCTCTGTACTTCCGCCGTCATGGGCGTCGCCTACTTCCGGTAGGAGAAGGGCGTGTCACACTTCCGGTAGAAAACGAGGTCAAAAGGTCGAACGGCCGTTATATATGATACAATGCTGACGGTCCGCATTTCGGCCCCAGGTGGTCCCGGGGCTCCGGCTGCGGGTCCATCGGCATTGCTGACGGGGCCGGAGCCTCAGGTCCTCGGCTCCCCCCTACCCCGGGTGGGGTGGGTACTCGACCCTGCCCAAAATGGCGGGTGTTGGAACTCGGGCCATGTCGGCAGGGCCATAGCCTCAGGCCCTCAATTTCCAAACTGAGGAGGGGTGGGTACCTGAACCACCTTGCCCCACTTGGGCTACAATGCATTGGGATTGTTTCCTGGACCTGGAGTTATCTCCTCAATACAAGAGAGCATGACTGCTGATACATGACCTCAGCTTATGAACAAATCGAGCAAATACTGCAACGAGACTTGCTTCGCAGACCAAGCCCAAAGGGCTTCTTCTTGTAAGAAAACAGCACTTAACTATGAAACACACAAATGTACGTAGTGAATACTCAAGGAACTTTGTAAGGTTTTATACTATATATGATCAACATGTGTTGATGTTTACTGTTTTATTGTTGGTTGATTGTACAGTGTTTGATTGGCTAATTTGGTTCACGTTTCTGACAGTTACATTTTAAAAGTTAGTTGAACTACAAATAAAGAAAAGACAAGTTGTCTTTGTTACCGCAGAATATATGAAGCATTATTATTCATAGGACCACCTAAGAAACAGTTCAAATGGTGACGAGTAGATAAACAAACAATAATCTGTGACTAATTAACCGCAGTAGTAGTAGATTGCAGCGCAGTACGGTCCTGATTGATTGACAGTTACTACTGCTAGGACTAGTGGATATTTACTAGCTATTATTGTTATTGTAATTGTTATTGTTATTGTTATAGTAATAGTAATAGTAATGGTAATAATAATAGTAATAATAATTATAATAATAATGATTATATTGGACGGTGCATATTAACAATACAGGATCTTATAGTTGTTCATCATCTATGGCATGCTGCGCTCACAGAGAAGAACAGTCATACTCAGTAGAGGAATACCCCATACAGGTTGGGAAGTATCAGTTCTAGTTCATTGCTAATTTGTTGCCAGTTGGCTTGTGTTTTGCTCTCTTTCTATTGCTAGTTTATTGTTGTGAGTGGATAGCTAGTACACATTATGGTTGTGTATGGTACACTCTCTGAATTTAAATTGGTGGTAGGAAGTGAGAGTAGATCTAGTTGGAATGAGTATTGTGAGAGAGTAAAGCAATACTTTTTGGCTAACAATATAAGACCCGCTGATGATGGTACACAGCCTCAACGCAGAGCAATATTTTTGAGCTCAAGAGCAGAAACATATAGCCTGATACGTACATTGTGCTTCCCAAATAACCCTGAAGGAAAAACTATCATTCAAATACAACAGGTAGCAAAAGATCACATTGCACCTGCTGATATTGTGATAGCAGAAAGGTTTAGATTCTATAATTGCATTTAGTTAAGCAGTGAGCCAGTCTCTGAGTTTTTGAAAGACCTACGTCGCTTAGCGGGCCAGTGTGAGTTTGGTCCATTTCGGGAGGAAGCAATACGAAATATTTTTACCATTGAACTACGAGACAAAGCTGCTCAGGAAAAACTGCTGGGGAGCAAAATTTAACACTTGAAAAAGCATTTCAAGTAGCTCAAGCCCACTAAAGAGCCAGGTTTTCTGTGGCAGAGATGTCGTCAGAAGTTCAAAAAAATGACAGTAGTAGAACAGCCACAAGAAAAACCCAAAACCTTTGTGGAAAATCTTGTTATGCCAGGTTATTCTAGCATCACAGGCTGAACACTTGGAAGCTTAGCTTGTAAAATAAACTTTATTCATTAAATCAAATAGCTCAGACTCTTATTCTGACTCAAGCACTTTCTGCCGTAAGCAGAGTTAAAACTTCTATAGATACTAAAACTAAAAGCATTGTTGCCAAAAAGGGACATGCAATTATGGCAAGAACAAGTAAATATAAAAGGGATTGTTGCCAAAGTTTAAGGCATATAAAAATAAGAAACAAGTCAAAACCAGTTGTAAGTAATGTTAATATTATTCTAAGTTCTATTACAGACACATTACACGGGATGATACAAATGAGGGTGGAATGATGTAACTTCAAGGTCCATGGGAAGCGTGTAGACGGTGGAATGATAACTATGTTGGAAGGAGCCAGTTGACGTCAATTGCTGATGTTTGGAGATGGTTGCTGATATTGGGGTTGCTGATGTTAGGAGGCGTCAAATGTGTGTGTGCAATGTTAATGCTAGTTAGATGGCGAATGTCAGCTGTTAAATACTGCGTTGGACATCCGTAGAGAATGGACTATCTCACAATATAAACCCACTAGTTCAAAACAACCCAGGCCCTGTTTTTTGTGTGGGGACTGTTTGCACTGGAAGGCTGACTGCCCTGAAAATAAAAACAAAAAAAAGCACAAATACAGAAAATCCAAAATAAAACCTGTTAGTGAGTCAATCAGTGACTCTGATGGGGGTTTTGATCAACGTGCAGTATGTATGAATCATGTGCTAGCAAAACAATCAGTTAATGCAGTTAGCAAAGTTTCTGAAATAATGGTTAAATTACGCATAAATGGTTGTCATGTAAAAATGGAGCTAGACACTGGTGCTTCGGTGAGTCTAATGTCTATTAGTCAGTTTGGTGAATAGATTTGGCAAAAGGTGTCAAGTTAGAAAAATCAGACATGGTATTAACCACTATAACTGCGCAAAACCTCAAGGTGGTCGGCCAGGCTACGGTTGAGGTCAAACATAAGGAACAGGTGGTAAAGAACTTGACTGTATGTAGTGGAGTCAAAAGGACCACCATTGTTGGGCCGTGACTGGCTGCAGCATATACAGTTAGATTGGACAGGGATCAAAGCATTAAATTCTCGCACTACCATCAATAGTGTTGAGGAGATTATGACAAAGTATGCCACGATTTTTGATAGCAAATTAGGATGTGTTAAGGATTTAGAGGCTACTTTGCTGTTGAAGGAAATGGCTGCCCCTAAGTTTTGTAAGCCTTGAACAGTGCCTTTTGCTGTAAAAGGGGACATAGCTTGAGAGATTGACAAACTAATTGCTTCGGGTGTCCTAAAGAAAGTGGATTATGCTTATTGGGCGGCACCAATAATGGCTGTAAAAAAGCCTAATGGTCAGTACAGAATCTGTGGAGATTCTTCGGTTACCATCAATAAATTTTTGATGGTCCCAGAGCACACCATGCCAAGGGTGGGAGAGTTATTGCTAAAGTTGAATGGTGGACAAGAGTTTAGTAAACTTGATCTGTCTCAGCCCTATCAACAAATTGCTCTAGATGAAAGTTCACAAAAGTTAGTTACTATAAATACTCACTTGGGTTTGTATACCTACACCAGGGTCCCGTATGGGATATTAGCAGCTCCCGTCTTGTTCCAGTCTATCATTGACAAAGTTCTCCAAGGTATTGACTGTGGCTGTTATTTGGACGATATTGTTGTTACAGGTCGAAATCATGAGGAGCATATGCGCAACTTAAGTGCCGTTTTGGAGCACCTAAGTCAATATGAGTTTGAGTTGCAGAAGGCTAAGTGTGAATTCTTTCAGCCATGTATAAAATATCTTGGTCTGCTGGTTGATAAAGATGGTACTAGAATAGATATTGATGGGACTAAGGCAATTAGAGAGGCTCCTAGCCCTAGAAGTAGGGAAGAAATGAGGTCTTTCTTAGGTCTAGTAAATCATTATCGGAAACTTGTAAGTAACATGTTTACTATCTGCAGACCTTTTAATAGACTACTGGAACAAAGTAGACAGTGGAACTGGTCTGTGGAATGACAGAATGCTTTCCAGCAGATTAAACATGCTCGTCTGCGGGAGAGCAACTTGTTAACCCATTATGACCCTGCAGCAAACTTGAGCTTAGCAGTGGATGCATCACCAGCTGGATCGGGTCAGTGATTTCCCAGGTGACGGAGGCATGTGAGAAGCCTATAGAGTTTGCCTCATGATATTTAACTTAAGCAAAGAGGAATTATTCTCAGATTGACTGTGAGGGGTTAGCCATCATATTTGCTGTCCGTAAGTTTCACCAGTATTTATATGGGAGAGACTTTACTCTGTGCACTGGCAATAAACCACTCAGTTACATAATGGCTAGAATGAAGGGTCTTCAAGTCTAGCAGCCGCTCGAATTCAACGGTGGGCAATTCAATTGGCAGCATATAATTATACGGTTTGTCACCGTCCAGGTAAACAGGATGGAAATGTAGATGTATGGTCTAGACTCCCACTACCTGTTCAAACAGAAGATGAAAGAGTGACCAACAGCGCCTCTGAAGCCCAGTTAATAAATACAATGGTGATTCAGCAGCTGCCAGTCTCTGCTAGACAGATAGCAAGGGCTACTAGAAATAATGATGTGCTGTCACAGGTCCTGTATTATACACAGACAGGTTGGCCGGAGAAAGTAGACTCAGGCTTGAGTAATTATCATACCAAGCGCTTAGAGATATCACTCGAGCAAGATGTCCTATTATGGGGTACCAGAGTAATAGTTCCCAAGAAGTTTCAAACAGAAATTATGGACTTGTTGCATGAAAATCATCCAGGCATAGTCCAGATGAAATCGCTGGCCAGGTTACATTGCTGGTGGACAGGTCTGGATGGAGATATAGAATGGAGAGTTCGGAGTTGTGAAACCTGCCAGTCAGTTCAGATTAGTCCTGCTAAAACTGTAAATAATTGGGCATGGCCTAGCATGCCCTGGCAACGAGTGCATATCGACTTTGCACAACTCACAGCAGATGACTACTATCTGATAGTGGTGGATGCGGTCACAGTAAATGGCCAGAAGTCATTCAGATGAAACAAGGTACAACAGCTAAGGCTACAATAGAAGCACTGAGAGAGGTTTTCAGTAGAATGGGCTTACCAACAGAGGTGTGTTCAGATAATGGCCTTCCATTCCGGAGTAGTGAGTTTACTAGTTTCCTGAATGGCATCAAGCAAATATTATCTGCTCCCTACCACCCACACTTGAATGGGGAGGCTGAAAGATTTGTGCGCATGTTTAAGAAAGCTATGAAGACAAAAGCTGACTGGGAAAGCAATCATCACGGATTTCAGAAGTTTCTGTTGTATTACAGAACCACTCCACGCTCGACTACAGAAATGACCTCATCTGAAATGATTATTGGTTGAAGGCTGAGGACAAAGTTGGACTTGGTACGTCCTAATCTGGGAGAACGGATGTTTAAGCAAAATCCAGGGGCAACCAAGCCTCGAGAGTTGGAAGTTGGTCAAAGTGTCTGGATTAGAGAAAACAAGAGGCTAAGTGGGGGAAGGGAGTGACTGTCAGAAGACTCTCACCAGTCACCTACAAAGTCCAGGTTTTTGTAGATAACAAACAGTTAGTATGGAAATGGCACATCGACCAACTAAGGGCTTCGGAGAAGGAGATGGAAAGCAGTTCAATATTTCTGTCCCTTTGTTTACAGACATTGTAGGTACATCAGAGCCAGCTGAACCAGAGGATCTTGCAGAACAATCGAGTAATCCGGGCGTCAGGGCGCTAGTGTACCCATGACTCTGTGTGGCCGTGGAAGAGGCTGTTGATGTGGGGCCACTAAGAAGATCGACTAGAGAGAGAAAGCTACCGAGACATTTAGCGACAGACCATGAACTTTAAGCATAGTTTCTATGCTCACTAGTTTAGGTTGCACCTTTCATGGTTTGAAAGGCTTTGAGGATTCACTTCTCGTGATTTGGGAAATTTGTAATATTTTTTATGTAAAGCTTTATTTAGTGTGGAAGAATGTAATGTATTATACTATATATGATCAACATGTGTTGATGTTTACTGTTTTATTATTGGTTAGTTATACAGTGTTTTGATTGGCTAATTTGGTTAATGTTCTGACAGTTATATTTTAAAAGTTAGTTGAACTACAAATAAAGAAGAGACAAGTTGTCTTTGTTACAGCAGAATATATGAAGCATTGTTATTCATAGGACCACCTAAGAAACAGTTCACTTAATCACATGTTATTATGAATAAACAAAATTGATTGCAAATATTTCTTTCCAGCAGCTCACTTTCTCTTCTATAGCTAGAACTACCCATATATTTATCACAATATACTCATGCAATTTTTTGTAGCCGAAACTAATGAAGCGTTGCAAATGCTCCTGTCAAGATAGATATATTGAGCTTTAAATAGAAAATATCATAGTTGCAAAGCAGCGGAGCTTGACAGTAGATTAAGTTGTTTTCTTAACTGCAGGGAAAAATTTTTTCCCCTAGTGGGAGAACAAGGAAATTTTATGGGGGATTTCAAGTAGCAAACCGTAAGCTCACAGTTTTTCTGGTAAGCCTTCTACTACAAACACACGCTGTACATCGGAGTATAAAATTGGTAATAGGAATGAACTAAACGTGTTTAGCAGCTTCGGGTAAGATGGAACAAGTGATGGGGTTTTTTAATAAAGAAAATGAAAAATGGAGAGTTTGCTGGAAAGAGTCAAAGTTATCAAGATAGTACTTAGAACGACTTGCAGACTCAGAAATTTATTGACGGCTGAAATCAAAAATTTAACAGTATAGAAAACACATAGTGTCATTCATTGTTTTTCTTTAATCACCTTTAATTCTTCATGCATCGTAAATCTTTACTTGCAGCATAGGCTGCCCTTTAGCACCTACCTAATGCTCATTTATTACATTCCAAATAATTTTATATACTTTGCGCATTACTCCTTTGATTATGTAATTCTGTTTCTTATTTGGCGAAATAATTAAGACGCCTGCTTTGTTCTATACTATATGTATTGTTTGTCCGTTTAATTTTTTTTCTTCGTTCACTTGGGTTGAAAGCTTTCAAAGGAATTAAAATTCGCTAGGTCGTATAGTGATTTTAGTTTTTCCTCTAAATTCCCAGCAAGAACTTCAGTAAAAAGCATTCTAAAGCCATATTGGCTTTTTTTAAATTTATCTGGAGGTTCAACATCGAGGAGTCAAAGGTATTAACAAATTTATTCACAAACAGGCTTTAAGAATTAGGGTTCAATTTTTATCGTTTCCTTTTTGAGATTTTGAAATTATTACAAACACATTTGCTATCTTGTTGGATGTTAATCTAGTGAAGAATTCCTTGACTAAACGTTGTGGCTGAGGTATAGTCACGTTTAATATCAGAAGCTCCGCCCATTACAGAGACTAATTAACTATATCCAAGGGGTGTGTCACTACATTACAGCTATATACATATATATATATAAACTGTACAGAACTAGTAACTACTCACTTTACGCATAGAGTTGACTTTTTACTATAGACTTCACTTCTGTATAACTTATCTATCAAGATGTATTTTAGACGTCAACTTACTATTGGGTTTGCTCTGCTAGCCATCTGTGTTACAGGTAACTATTTTTGTTCTCTCATAGAGCCTCTCTGGGAGGCCGTAAAATTTTAAAAAACAATATTTTATGATTTTGAAATTTTCATGCGTAACCCTACCCTATTTTATCCACCGCCAATCATGGTTGAGAGTTATCAAAATTATAACCAATTACAAGCTGCAACTCAGTTCACCATTGGTTTAACACTTGCTACCTGTGTGTCAGGTAGTTTTCTTTCATTTGGTTTTGTGTTTTTGGTTTAAAACACAAAAACTTGTTTAATCAATTTCATTTTAAGGGAAGCGCATATTACACAGTGACTGAAACTCAAAACTACTATTTGCCAAAATTTCTTACTAGGCAAACACTGCAACTAATATTTCAATAATGATCATTCAACTACAAAAAGGTTTGATTGTTGACATAGGAATGAATATTTGCCTTTAACTTAGATTTTACAAATTATTTTCATGAAATTTTAAATGCATTCGTTGACTCATCAACTTTTATTGTGTCATTTACATAAAACAGACTGCTTTAGACTTTTTTTACGAAAATCTTTTTGATAGAGTTAGCATTATAATTACTTTACATCACTTTTTTGGAATAATTGTAATAGATTTCGTAGTGTGGCCGTCATATTCCCTTCATTATAGTAAACAGATTTAGCTGAGCACTAGTGCGCTGTTCACGTGCAATGCATTCTGGGATGCACTAGCTAGACAAACATGGGCTTGCCTGGTTGATATCACTAAGTAGCCGGAAGCAGATGAGTCAAGCCTGTACCCTTGAAGATGAGCCAAGGTCACCTGTACTCTGTGGACATTGTTGGTAATTTTCCATGATTTCACTATGTTTTGAACTTTTGCAGTTAGCTAGTTTCTTTTGTGTCGGCCTGTACCCATAATTGTGCCATGTTTATTCTGTTGTGCCAGCTTAGTATTAGCCAATCAATGTATCTAATCTCAACCGCTTTTTCAACTGCGGGTAATATTATAAATAGTGAGACTTTTTAGCCCGGCGGGCAGACTTGTTTGTGCGCTTGGACAGAGAGTTAGCTCCTGCAAGCTTTTGTGACATTTGTATAATAAAGCATTTATAACCTTACCTTCTTGTATTAAGTTCGGCAGGTTGCCGGGCTACTTTTTGATCTCCCGGTCTCGCTTGAACAGGGTCTATACATCTATACACAAGTAGTTAGATAAAGGAGCCATCACTACCACTCTGGGTAGCGCTCCCGACCCGGTGCTATTGCTACAGTTACTACCGTGCATCGCTATAAGTGCAGTTGATAGGATAAGCTTATTAAGTTGTCGGACCCTTCAGCACAAATAACCTCCCTCTAGCGGTGTCGGTAAAAGCAAACATGACAAAAACCTTCACATAATTATAAAAAGTATCAAGAAGAGCTGTTTACTTTTTCACTACGAGACTGGCTCATTTCACTAATGCTTTAACCTGAACAACCGATTGACCTGATGTTGCAAAGCCTTCAAGAAAATGAATGAAAATGTTTTTAGGTTTTTACTTTTGAAACTGTGAAAGTTAAAAAAAATTGAGTTTCAGGTTTTTTCCAAAACAAACCAGTCGAGTTACAATCCTGATGAGATTTTATGTAGCTGTGCATGAAGGGTTTGACTTTTGGATATATATTTCATTTGAGTTATAAACTTGAAAAAACTGCTACCGTAACCAAATATCAAAGAGACCATTATAAAAGTTTTATTAACAATTTTTTCTCCATGATTAATTTGCCTAAAAATGCTTTGAAGTATGGTCAGCAAGTTAAATCTTTTACCCTCCATACTGGTAGTGTTATTAGAGAAGAATGTATTGCTTGAAATTTGCTACAAAAATCCATTGTCGCATATTTTAATTTTGAGCAATCTCTTTCGATGTATATAGCATCTTCTTATTTTAAAAACTGATTGATCATCCTTATTAGTTTTATGGCTAGAAATTTAGTTTTTTTTTGTTCCATTAAACAGTGTTTTGTAGCTGTGGCCAGCCTTGATTGCATATCCTGCTATGGATTGAGAGCAGACTGTGGTCCAGGTATCAACAATAATAGCTCCAAAGAGACATGTGGTGCATCTGGTGTGACGACCGACACCTACAAGTGCTACACCGCTACACAATTTTACAGTGAGAATGATACTGCAACTTACTATTCTAGGTAAGTTTTGTATTGACAGATATTTATACTACAGGGTATTACATTACAGTATATGTTAAAGTAAGGAAATCTCAAAATTATTTGTTCCACCAAAAGAAAATGGGTATCATATTAATTTCCTTGCAAAACTAAAGCACATGTCATAAACAAAACTTCTTCCATTTCATTACCCTTGTTTTAACATGGGTGAACGATTTTTATTTTAGAGGGTGTACAGATGTAGCCCTCAAAGATGGCTGTGCAGTAATACAGAGCTATTTGGGTTACAAGTATGAGGAGTGCGTCTGCTCAAAAGGTGACAAATGCAACAATTCAGCAGTTCCTGTGGTGTCTGTTGTACTTATATCAGCAATGGCTTTCGTCAGCACCAAACTGTTGTAAGGATTTGATTGTAAACAAAACTGTTCTTTACAAAGTTTTTACAAGTGAAATGAAAATTTTTTTTCTCAGACGTCTTACTAATAATCTGTTTGTACGCCTATTGTTCAGTTATTGCAGAGGAGTAAACAAATGTACTGTCATTGATCAAGTATCGATCTCTGAAACTCAGGCTGTTAAGATCTTTGATGCATATTTTATTTTTCTATATCTGTTTACTAAATAAAGGAGTTTTACCACCATATATATCCATAAATGCAGCAGTTCTACAGCTCCTGTTGTGTTTGTTGTACTTATGTTATCAATGGGTTCTATGGACTAACAATTCGATGCAAGGCAGAGAAGTTACACTGCCAAGCAGGTGTTTGAGGAGTTGCTTGTTTTGTAAACAAAACTGTGATTTGCAAAATTTTAACAATTAAACTTGAAGAATAATTTATTTTTAGATGTCCGATTGATAACCTGTTTGTAAGCTTATTTTTCAGTTATTGTCATGGAGTAAACAAATTTACTGTCATTTTCGTGGAGTAAACAAATTTACTGTCGTTGATCGAGTATCGATCTCTGAAACGCATTAAGGCTATCAAGATCTTTGGGGCATATTTTATTTCTCTATATCTGTTTACTAAATAAAGGAGTTTTACCACCATATATAGCCATAAATGCAGCAGTTCTACAGATCCTGTTGTGTTTATTGTACTTATGCTATCAATGGGTTCTATTGAAATAAAGCTGTTCTAAAAATGGTTTTGCTTCAAATGCAAAACTGTTTATAGCAAAGCTCTGCCACTTAAACATAGGTTGATGGAAGGCTCCGCCAATTACAAGGGGTTGTATCACTACCTGATAGTGTTATATATATATTAAAGACAATTATCTATTCATTTCTCAGTTGAAAGATATCTAAATTTTGGGTGTGAAGCCTAAAATATATAAATGTAATTAGTCTTTTTACTCTGTAGGTGAACAGAGTAACTTTCTCATGTGTTTGTGTGAGCAATGAGTGAGTTACATGTACACACGGTGTTGTGTGACTTACTCACTGACTTTGATCAACTCCATCTGAGCATTTTGAAAAAAAAATAAAATACTTACTCTCTCATCAAAAAGTATTTATTATGAAACCTGAATCAAGGAATCAAATTGGTTTGGCCTGAACTTTACATTTTGAAGTGTTCAAGTTATTTTACATACATAGATTACAGCAAAGCTTAATGTTAGCAAGTTATTCTTCGCACATCAAAGATAAATAGGAATAAGTTCATAAGCATTAAACAAGCAGAGCTATGTGGTGAAATTTTGAGGAAGCGCTGCATTATGTGTTACTTCATTTTACCTCATGCCTCTCATGACAGGTATCCAAGTTTCGTTTTTACTTACAGCAATAAAAGTATTCATGACCTGTTCATTGAACAATGTAATGGATTTCGGTCTAGTTACCACGAAATCCCACTAATCTCGAGTTTTCTACCTCTCTCCAGAGGGGAAACTGTGCCGGTATGACAGTGACAACTATGATAGTTACTGCGAGATCAGTTGGCAAGCGCAGAGCCCATGGCTCACACAAACTACACAGAGTGCTGTTTGAATAGTGGCTTTGTTCATTAGAAACCAAAGTATAGTCCCAGGGTGGCTATGCACTACGGTAATTGACAAGACACAATGAGTGAATACCAAGAGTATGAACAGAATCAGCCCTTTTATAGGCAGGTTGACAGGAAACCATTTGCATAATACATTTAAGATTAAATGCACAGGCAGTAACGAAACAATTAGAACAAATATATAAATAGTGAAAAGGTGGCTAAAAATCGGATTCCTGTTTCCATTATCCAATCATAAGCTCTGCAGAGCTCCAAGGCTATATCTAGCTTGGGTCATCATATCTGCCATTCCGAAGAAGGGTACTTCAGGTTCCTGTACTAGAGTGAGTTCCTAGGTAGTTTTAAAGATCCTCAACTATGGCGGCGATTTTGTACCGGCCCAGTGTCACCATGCTGGGTCAGTAAGGGGTCAATACTGCCCCTGCATGCTGTGCCACCGGCACAGTAAGGCATTTCACCAATACAGCATCTTTACAAGAGCTGTGGGTGGAATCTCAGCTCACTGATGTGGATGTTTGAGTGATAAACAACCAGTTTACCACTGACATTCCCCAAACTCTACCACATGAATACAAAAAATAATAAGTGTTCATAATTCAATATTTCGCAAATGGAATGGAGCCTAAGTTTACAACATCATAGCTATTCAATGAATTGTTATAGATTACCAAACAAATCATAAAGAAGATAGCTCCCAATTTTCAAAATGATCAAGGAAACAATAAAAATTGAATCTCTATAAGCTAAAATAGTTTGCAAAGCTGCCCTTTTAATGTAATAATTTTTTGAAGAATTGTAATGATTATGAATTATTTTTCAAGACTATGAAACCAGTCTATGAAAATGAACCAAATAAATTCGCTCGTTATAATTTATTTTGTGTTCAGTTTCATTTGCGACCTACGATCAATATAAATAAATGCTTGCTGATTCTTTTTTTTGTATTTTGTGAGCTACTTTTTGTTGACCAATGAGTTACGAGCAAAATGATTATTTGTTGATTAAATTTAACGCCAGTCAGATTATGTTTTTGTAATTTGTTTTGTAAACGTAGGTTGCGGATACTGTTAATACCTCTACCGCAATTAGTTTCCTTGATTATCCTCTGTGACAATGTATTAGGCTTTATATAAAGTAAGCCAGTTCAAAAGTACAATTTATTCTTACTTTGCTGCGCTATTCACAGCATGCCAACCAACAAACTAAAATAAGAAACAAGTTTGTGTCGGAAAATTTATGCTAAAGTTTATGTTTTTATAATCAAATGTAGAGGCCTCTCCATTGCCATTTTTACCTGCTGACTTCCTTCTTCAGCATCAGATTCAACTTGTCTGATTGTGATTGTTGGGATGTAGGCCAACTGTATCTCAAGAAACTCATTTCCGGCTTGTAGAGCATCTTCGACTGAGCGCGGCAGCATGGTCAGTAGGTGTCGTTGGTGGTGTACTTTTCCTGGGGAATTTTGAAAACTTTCAAGTGCGTATTCCTTCTTCGGAGCTCGTGGAGAGCCGCGTGCGGCTTCTACCTTTATTTTAACGGTCATAGCATGCACTCAGAGAGAGTGCTTGGAATCTCGATGGAAAGCCCAAAACCAGCTTCGAGGGAACCCATGGTGGCTCATAGCGTTTCTCCTCGTTCATATGGCTCGACTTTTCCTTAGAGAGCTTGTCAAATGAGTATAGCTGCTGCTTTGGGCTACAGACACCTCCTGGAACTGTCGGAGAAAGTATTGCGAATTACCTGTCCCATCCAATTTTAGTGTCTTGAAGTGTTCCTTCCTGGTGTTTTCATTCATCATTTCCAGGGCGTCAGTTAGTGCATCAAACATGCATCTTGGTAGATCTCTGTCTGTCCATACTCTTGGCACATCTGGCCGTCATGGTAGTTAGTAGGTGTCATTGGTTGCCTAATCCTGAGGGTCTGTTTGCTGATTGCACACTGCTGCCACCAATGTACAGGATCTATTGATAGGAGGGTAAGCCCGGTCTGCTGGTAGTATTCACCTGTCATAAACCTCACAGGTTAAACTGACTGTGTACAACGACTGTCTGGCTACGTCGGCAATGTTTGTCCAGCAAAGTCAAGGTAGTTTATAACTGTCGTCAAGCCAGTTGAGTGACTGACTGCTCAAAGTAATGAGCCTTTGCAAGGGGGCACTCCTCAGGTCATACTGGCTACTGCAGAAAAACACCTGGCTGAGCTCTTCTCCCGCTCTGCTTTGGCTGGGAGCTTTGACCAGCTATGTAAAATTGGTTACATAACATGTTCTTTGTGATATAATCAAGCTTTAGAGGTTAAACACAACCGGGAAAGAGCCTTGCTGTATAAAATATAATAATGTATAAATGTATACAATAAGTGGCTAAGGTAATGGCGACATCACACATATGTAAGTTGTTTTTATAACAAGTATTGATGCATAGATGACTTACTTCCTCCAAATATGTGTGCTTTCAGGTGGAGTGTCACTAGAGGCAGTACTAGATGTAGGTCATTTCTACTACATTAATAATTCAACAGTTGAGTTTATGTGTAAATTTATTTAATTTTTAATTAATATTTTTGTCAACCACTTTTTTGTGCAATTATTTTTGAAAATGACAGCACTTGACACTGCCATTATAAATACAGTTTTAATTGAAAAATTATTGTATTTCAAATATTTTATTATCCAATTTTGAAAATTTGCAACATTGAGTTGTTAATTTTTACATATGCAATGACTTCAGTAACAACAAATAAATGGCCCAAATTTAGCTCCAGCAGGAAATAGTGGTAATGTCGCTATACTTTACTTTTTATAATAACTCCACTGCAAGGAAACCTGTAAAACATCTTTCGGGTGTTTTCTTGAACATTGGGAAAAGAGAAAAGTAGAGATACATTCTTATAAGAAGACAACTCTCAATTAAGAAACACACAGATGTACGTAGTGGCTACTCAAGGGACTTAATCACATGTTATTACGAATAAACAAATTGATTGCAAGTATTTCTTTCCAGCAGCTCACTTTCTCTTCTATAGCTAGAACCACTCATAGACTCACCACAATACACTCCTGCAACTTTCTATAGCCTAAGCTAACGAAGCATTGCTAATGCCCCTGTTAAAAATGATAGATTGAGCCTCAAATCAAAAATCTCATAGCTACAAGGGTGAGGATTGACAGGAGATTAAGTTGTTTTCTTAACTGCAGGGAAAAATTCTTTCCCCTTACGGGAGAACCAGGAAATTTTATGGGGGATTTTCGAGTGGTAAATTTTAAGCTCACAGTTTTCCTGGTAAGCCTTCTACTACAAACACACAATGCACATCGGAGTATAAAAGTGATAATAGGAATCAACTAAACATATCTAACTGCTTTGGGTGTGATGAAACAAGTGACGGGGTTTTTAATAAAGAATATGTAGATTGGAGAGTTTGCTGGAAAGAGTCAAAGTTATTGGGGTAGTACCTAAACGACTTGCAGACTCAGGAGTCTATTGATGACTGAAATCGAAAACTGTACAGTGTAGAAAAGACATTGTGTCATTCATTGTTTTTCTTTGATCATCTTCAATTCTTCATGCATCGTAAATCTTTACTTGCAGCATAGGCTGCCATTTAGCACCTCCTTAATGCTCATCTATTACATTGCAAATACTTTTGTACATTATCCACATTACTCATATGATTTGGTAATTCTGTTATTTGGTAAAATAATTAAGAAGCATGCTCTGTTTGATACTATATCTATTGTTTGACCATTTAATTTTTCTTTCTTCATTCACTTGGGTTGAAAGCTTTCGAAGGAATTAAAAGGCACTAGGTAGTATAGTGTTTTTGGTTTCCCCTGCAAATTCCCAGCAAGAATTCCTGTAAAAAGGGCTTTAAAGCCGTATTGACTTTTCTTTCAAAAATTTACCTGGGAGTTCAACATCTAAGAGTCAAGGGTCAATTTATTTACAAAAAGGGCTATGAGCACGAAAGATCAATTTTTGTGAAATTAGTTTGAAGGCTAATGTTTTAAATTTGTTGTGCTCTTTTATGGAGTATTTATCATAACGGAAATGCTTTGAGTGTTGCAGTTTTGAGTCTAAACAAATTCATAAAAAACTTTTGAGGTGTTTTCAAAGTTCTATTTGCAAACAATTTCTTGTCAAGATTCTATTTATTGGGTTCTAGTTTGATATTTTGGTTTCAGTATGTAGACGGGGTAGGGTTTTGGGTTAAGGTTTGAAAGATTCTGGTATTACATTATATGCAATATAGACTTGGTTAAACGTTTGAGATTGGATGCTTTGGGTTCAAGTATTCAGCATAACGGTTTGTTTGTCTGGTGTGGAAGTTTTGTAAACTTCAACCTTGGAGTCCGAGCTTTACCAATTCGAAGCTTTCTGCAAGGTGGATTTTTCCATATAGGAATTGTTTTAGTAAATATTCAAGGTTGAAATTTTGAAATGCATAGATTTATGGTGTTGGTTTACAATTTGGAAAGCAAACTGGTGCAGTTGCGATTGTTTTTTTTTTGGTAAAAAGTAAATAATAAACACTTCAATATTTATTTTCATATCGTAAAGAGATTACAAAATAATAAACTAACGTGAATTTTAAAAGCAATAGTCTTTGCAAGTAGTTTTTTATTAACTCCTCTACTGAAAGGCTTTTTTTGCTCTATTTAGTATCAAATTTTTTCAATAATACAAGTTTAGTGGAAAGATATCCAAGCTTTGAATTGCAACCATTGTCATCCAGCCCTTCAAGTTTTTAACAAATCTTTTAAATTGGTTTTTAGTTTGGACAAGGTTTTTTTTCATTCCTGACTTTATATTTATATTATCAGTGCAGCAGTATCAAAGTTATCTGAAAACCATATTTTTTTCAGTAGAAAAATATATATATTTTGAATGGTAAACTAATTCTACTGTCTCTTAACTGCTTGTTTTCTGTTCCTACAATCATTTTTTCATGAACTGACCCAAGTGTGCTACAATTACATCATTTCTTTGTATTAAATGTTAAGTATGTATTTGAAGCCTCTACTCCTTTTTCTAGTTTACCGTTTCTGTGAGAACTTGAAAGAAGACTTTGAATGGGAGCTAGGTAAATACACAGCAATCGCTACTGACAAAAGTTGGTCAGTGGAAAGTGAATGATATTCAAAGGGATATACAATGAATATAGGTATATAGTCACGTAAAAGTTCTGAAACTTTGGAACAGGTGATTTAAGTCTATTTGTATGAATTTGGGACCAGGCATGGCAACGTAGATAGACTGTATTAGTAGATTGCATCAGCACTTTGCATTTGCAGTTTGTTATAATTGTGTTGTTAAGCATATTTATTACAAAAACCTCCTGTTTTGATAGAGCAGTGCAGAGATTGCGCAACTGGATTATCGATTGCCCAATAATACCACTGAATACCTGACAAAATAATATGATCATTACTTGATCAAATGCTGTTGACAAATCCCTCATTGCCATCAACGACAATGATGCTTGTTGAAAATTCTGTAAAAATTTAGAAACTCAAAAGCAAAAATAATTTTTGAGAGTTTGAAATTATTGCAAACACATTTGCTATCTTGTTGGATGTTAATCTAGTGAAGATTTCCTTGACTAAACTTTGTGGCTGAGGTATAGTCACGTTTAAGCTCCGCCCACTATAGAGACCAATTAACCATATCCAAGGAGTGTATTACAATGTGACAGAGTTATATATATATAAAACTATACAGAACTAGTAACTACTCACTTGATACATAGAGTTGACTTCTTACTGTAGACTTCACTTCTGTATAACTCATCTATCAAGATGTATTTTAGACATCAACTTGCTATTGGGTTTGCTCTACTAGCCATCTGTGTTACAGGTAACGGCATGTGCTTTTATCCAAAAACCATGAGTTTTTTTCATAGTTAATATTGAACAAGAGAATAGGTTTTCTCCTTCACCAAGTATGTTAAGTAGTTATTGAATTTAAACAACCACTGTCCACCTCACGGAGCATTGTCTAACTTTCCCTCACATTCCTTACTGCTTCTGGCCATTTAATTGTCTCTAGTTGCTGCCTGGTTTAGTGCTGATATTAATTATTTTATCATTTGGTATTATAATAAATGATAATTTTCTCTATGCAAAAGTACAATACACATTACCCCTCGAGCTGTTGTGTTTGGATAGGGTGTACTGTTTTAGGTGAGCTCAAGCCCAGCAAATCCTCGTCATACAGTAAGTTTGTGTGGAAAATTGATGAAAAACTTGAACTGATTAAACACAATTTTCTATTTTTATTTTCACTACTAAAGCCATCACATTTATTTATGAAGTTTGTTTGTAGCCGAAGCGTGTGGTTGATAATTACCTGAAACAACAAGTTTTTACATAGTTGAGTGAACAAAAGAGTACTATTTCATGTACTCTTGTCATTTTTCATGTTTGATGTTGATAACTACAGATTGACTTACTGTGGCTTTCTTTGTTTTCAGCCATTTTAGTTTATTACCTTTTGTAAAATAACAGATGCTTGAAAAATTATTTAATTTTTTCAGAAGTTTCTACTAATAAATCATTTATCTGATTTGGAAAAAATTGTGCATTATCTGATTTTCGTAACATTGATCATAAATAAGCAAAAAATATTATTGTTATGGTTACTGTTATTATTAACCAATTGTTGAAGAAAAACAAAACTCATCTTAATCATAAAAACCAGCATTGGGTGTGCCTATTAACAGATATATTTCAGCAATAAACATAAAATAACATACCACTTGTAAATTATAGATGTTATTTATTTATTTATGATTATTGTCAAAGTGTTCAAATGTTCACCCAAGTTTTCAATTTAGTTTAATTTCCGCTGAACATCTTGATTTTAATTGATATCAAGTAAAAACCACATACTTAAGCATTATTAAATTCACAATTGCTGTTGTTCTAAGCTAAATTTTAGCAAATAAGCAACATTAATCGCGTATGCTTGCTGGATATAACAAATTTTATTACTCCACATACAACTATTTTGTGCGTGGAGCACTCAGTTATTTCATGATTTGACCAGCCAAAGCGCTAATGGAGTGGGCGTATAGATATTTCAAATACCTGGCCATATCAGGAGCTGAAAACGTCGAGTGTTATCTTTTAGCTAGTCTCTATTACTAAAGCTTATATCTAAGGTTTGGTCATATCCAAGTTTTTTAATAAGTGTGCTCTGGTTAATACAAAATTATATACTAAATCTGTTAGGACTTGCTTCACTAATTCAAAGGTGGCCATGCAAAACCATTAGAAAAACCTAACCACAAAAACGTTAGCTCACACGATTATTTAGCTGATGGGAAAATATTTATTTATTGAACCAACAAGTAATTACGTTACCATGGTTATGTTGGTACTAGTAATATAAACATCATTTTTCAGCTGTGACAAGTATCAAATGTATTGAATGTTCTGGATACAATGATGACTGTGGTCCAGGTGTAGACAAAAATAAATACAAAGTGGACTGTGGTGAAGCTGAAGAGTACAAGTGCTACATAGAAATTGATACTTACAGCGAGAATAAAACTGCAACTTACTATGATAGGTGAGACTTCAGCCACCCAAGTTCTAATAGATACTTACTCTGGCTTATACAGTTAGCTACTGAAATGTTTGTCTGCGCTCACCAGTGGTTTAAAGTTCTTAGATTTCTTACATTGATTGTGCCACAATAGCAAAATTATTGGGAGATGTTGCACTATTGAAAAACTTAATGAGACGAGCTTCCATACAAAATGTTTATTTTTATGTAAAACAAAATTCTTCCTCGTAATTCTGACTTCCGTTGGAGTCACTTTCTCAACTTTTTATGGTAAAAATCTTCTAAGCATGAAAATAATGGCTCATTGTGAAGATCAGAATTAATTAGCTTAAAATTTAACTATTGATGAATTTGTTTTAACAATCACTATTAAGTCATTAATATGCGATTCATCTTCCAGAGGGTGTACATATGAAGCTTACAAAGATGGCTGTGCAGTAAAGCAGAGCTACCTGGGATACGAAAATAAAATGTGTGTCTGTTCCGGCGACGACCACTGCAACAGTTCTACAGCTCATGTGGTGTCTGTTGTACTCATGTTTGCAATGGCGCTCATCAGCACCAAACTGTTGTAAGGAGATCGTTGGTTGGACTACGGAGCCATGTTGGGTAGATAGTTGCCAGATAGTAGAAAGGGAAGTTATATTTTAGTGCATTGACTGAGCAATAATTCATGAGCTCTTTTCACTGCTTACTTAATGTGGTAGTCGATATGTTATTCAAAATGATGAAAAGAATTAATTTTTGTGCAGGTGCGGACCAGTATTCATTTTTCAATGTTCGATATAGGAAGAGTTTAATTCAGTTTAGTGACTTTTTGAAATGCATTTTTTTACACATATTTATCAATGTGACTATTCCAAAGTTTCAAATTTTTTTTGTTCAGGCCTTCTATTTTAAAAGTGTTGTATAAAATAATTTAATGCAATAAACCAATATTACTTGATACCACTGGCTTTTGATTCTTGGTTTTATATTATAATTACATAGCTGGACAAATAAATATTTGGCTCACCATTAAGTTTTGGGCTTCTGCCTCCAAGGTTTCCACTTTTATTGTTTCCATTTCCAATGTTTCCACTTCCAATGTTTCCACTTCCAATGTTTCCACTTCCAATGTTTCCACTTGGGAGATTTCTCCATTGAAAATTCTACTTGAATGGTTTTCTTCGATGTTTTCACTTCTAAATTTTTTTCTGTAAGGTTCTTACCTCCGTGGTTTGCATGTTAGTTGGTGTATACTTTGTGAAACCACACTTTTCATTTGTTAAACTATTGCTTACTGATATTCTCATACACTCTCAAAAGTGTTTCTTACACATATTTCAGTGAGGCGCTGTGTAACCTCTTCCCTTCCTACAGTCTCTTGGGCATCAAATAAGCAAATAAGCATTAAAGAGTTGTAACTGTCAATGCACCATCCAAGTCTTTGCAACTGAACGCTAATAGCTAACTTGTTGCCCGCTCTAAATGACTACGCTGCAATCACGCATGTTTTTAACAAATGAATGGTGATTTTGTTAAAATCAGTTAGTAAACTAAAGCTGTTTGGCAGCCACCTCACAGGATAAACTTTTAAGTAGCTCACACTCTTGTGAGTAAAAACCCCCGACAGCAGCATATATTGATTTACTTTAAGTATTTAAAACATGAATAAAATATTTCTAAAAATAATTGTAATAACCATAACCAATACTACATTACTTTGAGACTGTTTGTTACATGAGATTCTGCTTGATGAACCATGTGCTCTAAGCACCAGTGAGCAAATGAAGCTTCAAGAACATTCTAGTCTGAAATGAATAATTGAAAATAAAGATAAATATTACATGGAGTAGACAACTTCAAGTTGTAATAAAAACCATAAGTTGTAATAAGATAACTTCCAACAATAACAACTTCTTTTCTCTAAAATGATGAAATACAAAAGATATTATATACTATTGAACATGGTCATCTAAGTAATGTGGTCTGTGTAGTGTTTGATTGTATCGACTGGTTCCACCAAAAGGAATGTTACAGTCTCCATGTGTGATGTGTTATTATTAGAAAGATCAAAATGATTAAGATTAAAATTAACCATCTCTTTGAATTATCACATCGCTTCATTTGTGTCAGCAGTTTTGCCAATATTCCCGTCCATCTTGTGTTTAAAGTAAATCCGACCACTAGGTGCTTAAAGAATTTTTTCTATAGTCAACGCTTTATGTTCAGCTGTATTTTAAATATTTGACCATGATGTAATGGTGGAAGGTGTTTAGCTAATCAAACATAGTCGTATTTCTGATTTGCTTCCGCCAATGAAGATGTGATTGTATATTGCTAGATATTGCAGTGGGCCTGAGATCTTGTGTAAATGTTGGCAATGTCTTATGGGTAGTACAACCAAACAGCAGCCTGGTTGGTGATAGAGCACCCGTCTTGTGTGGCCTATTATGGTAGTTTAACAAAGCCGAGTATTGGCTCTCAGCTTTGATTAACAAGCTTTCTAATACTACTATTACTGGCCTTTCCAACTAGCCATTAGACTTTGGATAGGTTGGATTCGAATTGTGTCGACCAAAACCCCATGTCTGTGGAAACTGGTAAAGTTCTTTTGAAACTTACTAAGAGGCATTGTCACTGACGAGTTGTAATGGAATAACATACTAAGCAAACATGGACTTGAGATGGATAATTATTGTCATACTTGCTGCGTCACACAACCTAGCATACTTTATGTTTACACTATAGAAGTCAAAAGCATTTAAATAGTGACGATTTTGAAAATATGACACATTTGTATCAACTTTTGTACAAATTTTTTTAAAAATCCCCACTGGCCGCAATGCCTCTTTTTGCTGTGACTTTTGATTTTGGTTGCATATATTATGATTTTCTGCAACACTGGTGATTTGCTTTGACATACATGGCAATTAGATATCTGGCCTTGACCTTTTAATGCACAACGTCTGGCCCAAATTTGATTCATGGATGTATCCCAACATTTAAGACAGAGAGCATTGGCAAAACTATTTGAGAGCCTTTGACTACGATTCCCAGAACGTATGTTAGCTCATGTCTTATTTTGTGAAGTGATCTCAACGTGACTGCAATCGACATATTTCATCTATGTTGAATATGCTTAATTGAGGGTTGTCAATATGGATCTCTTCCAGTCACAACAATAAGTTCATTCCAGTTCTTTTCAGCCATGTTCAGCACTGGTAGGCACTCCACTTTGTAAATCGGAGTCTCTGGTTTATCCTATTTCTGATTAGCTGCTCTGCTCCAGAGCATCAGCTATGTATAGCTCCGTACCTTTCTTATATCACAAGTGTAGATCATAGCCCGTGACTCTTCACATAAGGTGCAATCTTTGAGGTGGTACTTTGCCTATCGGCTTTTGAATTATGTTAACCAGTGGCCGGTGATCTGTCCCCAAAATCTCTTGTATGCTTCTAAAACAGGGAAAACTTTAGCATCAGGCGTTTTAGCTAATATTTGGTAATTGTTGGTAGAGGGTTATGAGTCTCATATACAGTCCAGTTCAGCTCTGTGAGAATCATACAAATGCAAATACTGCCAGCTGGTTTCTTGACAAGATTACAGGTTGTTTGGGTTTATTGAAAGTTATTTAAAGAGAGGTTACCTTCTGTATATAAACTTCTCTTTCTTGTATAATAATTGTCTTGTAAAATTGGTTGTGCTAAAAGAGCTACTCCTAACCCAAGATGTGCCAATGATAAAGAACTGTAACTATTATATCTCTACAACACTGAAAACTGGCCGGCTTGTTTGACAAAATTATATTCCAGTAAATAATGCATCGTGATTAACAAATCTTAATTGTAACATCAAAATTACCTTATTTTCTCTATACGCTCAATCTCAGCTACAGCATAGATTATCTCACTAGTCTCACCCTGTGTGCAGTTTTTACCTTATTTTCTCTATGCGTGCTTAAATATAAGGAAATTTATAATTATTATCAAGCTATTTGCTATAATTAAAGTAAGAAATTATCGCTTATTGTAATCTTGCACACTTCTCATAAAGTCTATGTAGTCTGTACAATATCCATACGTAATATGTCAGATCTAGGTTTCATCAGACATAATACTTTTTAAAACAGCTTTCATCAAGTCACCAGTGCTAAAAAGAACATCAACAGGAAGCAGTATCTTTATGAAGCTTTTTGTTTGAAATGAGTTGGATAGACAGAACATTAGATAATGAGAGATTAATAAAGAACTATGTTGTGGAGGTTTTGTGAGGAGCGAGTCAAAAAGAAAGATGATTGACAAGTCTGGAAGAGTTTGGAGCCTATAAAGTGGAAGGAGAGGAAAGGAAAAAGAAGCATTGGTAAATGGAAGCAAGGTGGCGGGGGCGGGGAGGGGTAAGGGTAGGGGTAGAAAAAAGAAAAAATATGAAGAGGTCAGGAGATAGGATGGGAGAGAAAGTGCATTAAGCATGGATGTAAATTCTTTTTGGCAGTTGGTGAATAGTTGAGAAAAGTAAGTAATGCAAGTAGTATAATAGGATCAGATCTGCATCTGGTTCCAAAGTGCTTTTTGAGCACCAGGTCTATGAGAACCGTTTTAGGTACCTTTTGTGTGCACCACTACCAAACCATACTAGTCAACAATGACCATCCTCTTCACAAAAACATTGTGAAGAATACCAACCGCAAAACATCGGCAGTGAGAGTGTCTCGCTGTAGGACAAAGAAGTTGAAAAGAAGTTTCTTTTTCAAATGTGCTAATTGCTAGTGAACAGTACTTTTAAATTTTCGCTTTTTTTGTTTTTGTATTGTAACACATTTTCATGATTGTTTTCACTCCAGGGCATCAAACTTTCTGATATATGAATGAAAAAATAAATCCTATCCTATCCTACCAGGTGTTTATTATCGCAACTGTTAGAGTTTTGTAATATTGTATATGGTCATGATTATCTCCCATGAATTCCTATTCGAACAACCCGGATGTTCTTTAACGGTGTTTTAGCACTTTGGCGCAGCAAGCATGCACCCCGCATTCTATACCCAATGTTTTAACCCTCAAAAACTCATACTTGTGTCTATGGACGTGGAAACCATTTGGCGTAGTCGGCATAAAACCCTTTTTTCATATCTGCTTTCACCAATGTTCCTAACGGTCTGCTCAAAGCCATGTGTGCACTAGCTGTATCCACTTTTGGCTTTTGTCTTTCTCCCCTCGGTATGCGGTCATGAGATAGCCTAGGCGCGCACACACTAACGCATGTGTGCGCGGGGCTATGCCCCTCCCCATGCGCTCATATAAAACATATGAACGCAGCTGCGGTCAAGGACAGCATAGACCTTAGTCATAGAAAATAATTCAGTGCGGGCTGTAGGCGCACCCATGCGTAATTAAAGGTACGCAATAGCCGGTCACTAAAGCTTGACTTTGACCGCCGAAGATCGTTCTGTGACTTCTTGTCTTACTTTTGTTTTCTCCACCGGTCATATGGCGAGTATGCCTTCTCCCAAACGGGCAATTACCTCGAGCAAACAGCTCTATCAATCCCATATCCTGTAGTCAATAAATGATGTAATAATAAAAAACAATATTTCTTTGTTGTTAAAAATGATTATAGTTTAATTAATAATAATAAGTATTATTATTGATAAATAATTATAATAATAATTATAGTATATAATATATTTATGAAAAGTTTAATAATTATTATTACTCCAATTCACAACAACTTATAATAATGCTGATGATAACTATGGTGATAATTATAATAATAATATTATTATTTTATTAATAATAAATAATATATGTTACTACTATTAATAAACTTTCATCATCAATATTATAATAATAATAAACAATAAATAATAATAACAATAAAATTATTATTATTTATTATTGTTTATTATTATTATAATAATATATTACACATGACGATGATGATGGATCATGATGATGTTAATAATAATATTCATAATGTATTATTATTAATAAATTAATATCATTCTTCTTAAATTTATTATAATTGTTATCATTATTATAATAATTATAATGATAATAACTTTTTGTGAGTTAGTGATAAATAATAATATATTATTATATGTATTGTTATTAAATAATTATTATAATCCAATCATCTTATTATTATTAATAATATTATTTGACAGTTATTAGTATTATTATTAAAAATAATAATAACAATAAAATTATTATTATTGTTAATAATAATACTGATAACTGTCAAATAATATTATTAATAATAAGATGGTTGAGTTATAATAATTATTTAATAACAATATATATAATATTATTATTATCATTATTATTTATTACTAACTCACAAAAAGTTATTATCATTATAATTATTATAATAATGATAATAATTATAATAAATTTAAGAATGATATTTATTAATAATAATAATAATACATTATTATTAACATGATCATGATCCAGCATCATCATGTGTAGTATATTATATATTATTATATTTATTATAATAAAATATTTATTATGTAAATGTGTTGTTAATTAGAATAATTTCACTTGTTATTGTTGTTGACGTTATTTATTATTACTGCAATCAAAACCAGAAGTGTTTTAGCTGGTAATTAAGTTAATTATTATTACTTGCCCACAGTGATGGTAGTGTTGTGGTTTTGAAGATATATGATCATTATTATTATTATTAATGATTATTATTAATTTTTACTATTTACTAATTATTAATTATTATCATTAATAATAAGAATAATAGTTATTGTTGTTGTTGTCACTGTTATTACTATTATTATGACAGTACCACAGTGAGCCATGTATGATATGTAACCAACTAGAGTGGTAATAGGAAATAGTTAAAAAAAATTTAGTGTAATATATTTTGAGGCAGGTGCAGGATTGTATGTTTAAGGCAAGATTACAAAAATGTACAACCATTATAATATATAACAGACAAAACAATAATGCAGCAGTAGAATCTACTGTTGCAAAGTTTCTACGGTAGAATCTGCGAAAGTCAACAGTTGATTAAGTGAATTGGAGTTAGTGAGTTCTTATATTGCAACGGTAGATTTATATATGTTTGCATTGCAACGCTTGTTCTACCGTTGCAAAGTTTCAATGGTAGAATCTACGAAGTTCAACGGTTGATTGAGTTTTTTGGAGTGAGTGAGTTCTTGTATCGCAATGGTAGATATATATATGCTTGCATTGCAATGCTTGTTCTACTGTTGCAAAGTTTCAACGGTAGAATCTACGAAAGTCAACTGTTGATTAAGTGAATTGGAGCTAGTGAGTTCTTATATTGCAACGATAGATTTATAGTGTATATTTTTACATATATATTATTGTAAAAAACTTTTTTTTAATCATTTCATATTACCACTCCAGTTTGTTACATTTAGGTGCAGGACTGGCGATTTATTGCGATAATACTCTTGGGGACAAAAGGTAGACGATTTTTGTGAGCTAGATAGGAAAATAACATGGGCTACGCCGCAAAATAGGCAGTTCTGCACCTACCTCGTTTGTTACCAATCATACATTGCTCACTGTGTCAGGATGATGATGTGTTTTAACAATATAAATAATTTTGATTATTATTATTGGTAGTTTACTAGTAATGTTTATAATTTTTACGTTTTCAATAATTGTTATACTAACAATAATTAATGAACGTAAAAGCAAAAATTTCAACAATAGTTATTGTTGACTACAATTACATATCATTGCTGTAATAACACTGAAATATAATCACAATAGTATAGTTTGAGGTTTCCTTTAAAAGTGGCAAATGCATGGCGACTGTACCAATCCAAATTGGCATTATTACAATTTGCATGACTTGATGGTTGAATGAAAAATATTATTTGGTGACGCAAATAATTATTCTTGGCATCATGTTTTTCTGAGAAAAACAAGCCCAGTCAATGTTGAAACTCTTGGACAGAGAGTTTAATGAGTCCAGAATTTGAATATAACATTAACTGGATACGACTGGACTTCATTCTTTTGCATGTGTTCATCTACAATACATTTTCACGCTACTAAATGCTTACCACGTTTCAACAAATACACATTTTTGAAAGATTTCAAGGTTGATGACGATGCTTGATTGATTAGGCCTGTGCGTGGGATTGTTGTTGTTGATCACTGTGGAACCCGTGTGATTAACTTTCTTGACAGCAGCAATCATAACACAGCAAGTTGTTCAGCTACTGCAGTTTCCATGGCCTCCACAGAAGTCTTAATTGCATCAAAACCAGCAAGACACAATTCTATTTCATATCTTTGTAATTCACGATGTTAATAATATTACCATTATCATTACGTAGTGACATCAGTACATGGTTTGATCAAATTTGATAATATTAATTATTATTTATTTGTTAATAACGAACAGAAACAATTTTGTTTATACTCCCTTAAAACGGCTATAAAGATGACCAATGTTAACACCCCATCGTTTAAGTGAAACAGTTAAGTCAATATATAATATACTGTTAAAAAGGGCTTTCAACACTGATTTTAATAGTGTTGTCAGTTTGGAGCATTGATGCTATTTTAAGGATTTGTTTGGCATTTTATATGGGGCTTAGCTGGGGTTGTACCCTCTTTACACTTTTCAGCCAAAGCTAACCCCATAGGGCATAAACAGGTGAATTACAGTACATTCCATTGTCACCCTAGCAGTCAACAAAGAGTGACATTGTGATCTATGATGAGACTGATTTATTAATAAATTAGCTCTCTGTCCCCTCTGAAGGCTATCATCAGCATATAGGCTACAATTATTATGACATGACCTGCTTGGTTTCTTCAACAGTTTTAGATTTGATACTGAGTTTCGTAAACATTTTTTACTCGCAGCAGAGACATGTTAAAGTTTTAAAAAAGAGAATACCTGAGATTACCAAAAAAAACTGAACAAGCGATATCCACTAACGTTTTTTGTGAGTTTTCATATATGATGTTTTGCGTTAGCAGAAAATCTCCTTCTCAAGTTATATGTTAGTAATTACTGGCTGTTACAATTACAAGTTTTTATCAATAAAGTTTATGTCGATACTGCTTTTGTTACAAATGGATGGCTGCTAGTTTTAGTCTAAAATTTTGCAATTAAAGTTTTTAATGCTAAACCCTAAAACCTAGGGAGAGTTTATAGTCAGTTTGCTAGTAAACATGGAAATGTAAGAACCCATTATGAAATTACATGTTCAGCAATAAATGTAGTCGTATTGGCAGCTTGTTAGATAAATTTTGTTGAATCATTGATGCTACTGTGAGATCCAATGATTATAGCAAACACCTACTCGCAGATAGCAGATGTTTAGGGATTGACAAGCGTGGCCCGACAGTTGGGTAGTACTTCTGTCGCCTGTGTTTAACTTGTTTAATTTAATTTCTTCAAATTCAACCCTGACCATACGTACGTTCATACGTAGGCACTTGGACTCATGAACTGCGATGACATATTGCAACTACAAAAGGTAACTCGTCGCATGACTGTCAATAACACTTGAACCGATCATACATGTAACATATGTAATGAAAACGAGATGTGTGGCAGTTCAAAATCTTGTGATGATCCGCCCATATGTGCAACTAAACCGCTTGAGAGAGTACACTCAGATGTATGTGGACATATAGAACCAACTTCACGCGACAGATACAAATACATCATCAACGTCTGTGATGTATGGTGGCTCAGAACGTTTTGTGTTTTGCATTTTAAAACGTCTGAACGCTTTCCAAACCGTATGAATGATTTTGAAATAGTCTGAACTTTTGGCAAAACTTCTGAACGCTTTGTGAAATCGTTCGTTGGCCTTGAAAATCCGAGCCGATTTGCTGGTTCGCTCTATTGATCATAGATCTACAGTCCATTTATGATTGATATTGTTTTTCCTAAACACCGAACAGTTGAATTTTCTTTAAATAAATGAATAATGTTTTTTATTTATTATATATTATGTGCTTTAAATTATTTTAAATAATAAATACAACCTAACTGTAAATGTAAAAATTCATTTTAGATATTATATTCAACAACATTTTTATACAGTTAATTAACTTGCTCTATGTCTTTTGATCGACGTCTATGTTGATGAAGTTATATAGAGGCTATAAATTAAATGATGACGATCGCTATTGGTTCGAAAGCCATGTGCCTTGCAAACTTTTCCAACCATTTCAAAATAGTTTAGACTATTTTAAAACAGTTCAGACTATTTCAAAATGATTCATACGGTTTGTAAATAGTTCATACTCTTTCTAAAGCGTCCATACGAATTGTAATTTTCTAAATCATCTGTATCATTTCTAAACCGTCTGAATTATTTGCAAGACGGTTTGCAGATTTTACAATTGTTGGACAGGAAATACAGTTTTATAGCATTAATCCCGCAACTGCTGAGGCGGACAATTAATTTATTATAACCAGCAAGCCCGTTTTTAAACGTAGTTCCTTGGGCTATTTTACTACAATTACCCAATTATGTTCAAGGTAAAAGACGCTTTACAAACCGTCTGGACTATTTCAAATCCATTCATACGCTTTGAAAACGAAACCGTCTAACGTTATGAGCCACCATAGTGATGATTACATGGAAATGCTCTTTATTTACCCACTTCGTGCTAAAAGTGAAGTTACTACATCATTCAAAAAATTCATCGCATATGTAGCACCAATGGGCAACATTACCAAGCCACACAGTTATGATGTTGGAGAATATGTCAACAACGAAATGCAAGCTGTGCTTTATAACACAGGTACAAAACACTCCACAACAACTCCATACACTCCGTATCAAAATGGAAAATCTGAAAGAGCTTGGCGTAGTCTGCAGGACATGGCACTCTGCCTATTAGCTGATGCTCAACTCTCAAAATCTTACTGGCCGTTTGCTGTGAAGTACGCACAACATTTTCGTAACCGCTCATTCCAACGCCGGTTTCACTTTAAGTTTTTCAGTATTTTTTTCATAATAATTATTATACAAATTATTTCATACTTTGATGGACTATTACAATGCCATTTCTTATGTTATAAGGCCAAAACATAAATTATTTACCGTTATGCGTACAATCAATATTATGGGTTCTTTCTTTCCCATAGCAGATCCATCAATGCTTTACCACCATGCCCAGTCAGCAGTACCGTAGGCCGGTGCAAATCTGGCGGAAGGTTTATTGTGAATTAGCCTTCTCTCTAGTGCTCGGTTACCTGACCTGGGCTGGTGGTGGTTGATTATTTGTTGCGCATGCATAGAGTAATTAAAAATTAGTTCACTACGTCGATCAAAGAGCCGACTACACTGCTATATTTTTTTATTAAAGAGGCAGGTAGAGATAGTAAACAAAAATGTTACACAGGAAGAGCCACCCAGATCTTTTGGATTACATTTACCTATATGCCATCAATTTTTTCACCATTTCTGATAGACAAATTTCTTATAGGCAATACATTCTAATTCTCTCAATTACACCCTATAAAAGCACCATCACTCACCATATAAGCCTCAAAAACATTTTGGTCTGCAAAAATTCTTGCAGCACAAATTTAGTTTTACGTGAAAAAGAGGCTCAATTTTGTATGTTAAAGTTGGCTGAATATACCGTTGATGATGACAAATCAACCTTTCACCTTTTCAAGTAACTAAATCGCAGATCAACAATCACCACTGCCAAGTCAGGTAACCGAGTACTAGAAAGAAGGTTTATTCATAATGAACCCTCTGCCAGATTTGCACTGGCCTACGGTATTACTGACTGAGAATAGACAGTGGTGATGTTAAAACAAATACTAATGTTGCCGTGATATAACGCAAAAAGTAATTTCTGCAGTAGGCCTGTGGATAGCACGAGGTGTGTTATACACTCATACTTGAATTTTCACTTTATATACTTCTATGCTTGAAGATTTTTTTTACATATTCCTGTGCCCGAAAAAGGATATTGTTCATGCTTTAATCAACACAACAGTTTGCTATTTTCTCCTAACTCGATATATTGATGTATTTAACTGCTTGTTGTTATGCAATTCTAATTGACTTGATCTTGACTGCATTTTGCTGTTGTAGTTATTATGTTCTGAACCAATAAAGTTTACATCAGTTATAAGAAAACTCTGTTCTGCTACAAACCAGACATACACAGCAATATATAAGACATTCTTATAAAGCCGCGTTTACACTAGGCGACTGCGACTCTATTGATTGTCGCAGTCGCATGTTGCCTTTACACAGCTGCAACACCCTAAACTTTCGAGTTTTGCCACTTCGGAGTTGCCCAACCATCTTAGCTAAAATAATTTATAGCATTTCTGCTTACGCAGTTGGATTGATGAGTTGTGATTTAATTATTACCAGTTTTCTACCAGGCCGTAGTTCTCTATGCGTCTTGTGGACTTTTTATTTACCCATAATATGAAACTTTAACTTATCTATAAATAATAATACCACTTACTGAAATTAACTAATAAATTGAAGAAAATTTAACGTTCTTTTTGTGTTTGCATCAAAAATAATAATGATAACTACTCCGAATATGCATTATTTATTATTGTTGAACATACATAGTTTGATTCTTTTGATAAGAAAAATAATAAACACACATGTCAACAATGCTGGTAATAATTAATTATTTAAAGCATCCCAGCATTGAACATTTTTTCGTTAATTTTGTGAATATTCAAGTCTCAAGCAGCAGATTGATGTATTGAACAACCCTCTCGGCCAAATCAGTGCTGATCTACAAGCCTGCAAAATATCTCTCTTCCAGAAATGCTCGCCAATTTTTACACTGCTTAAAATTGACGTCATCTTCGGGTATTTACTTCTTTGCTGCGCGGCGTTTACTTCTTTGCTGCGCAGTATTTATTTGACCAATCAGATCCCGCATTTATTTTTATTATTATTTTATTTATTATTATTCTACCTACCTACATACTACTGTACTGTCTATTCTGGTATGAATACCATTTATTGTTCTCTTACTCACCAAAAGAAGCACAATTTTTTTCGATCCTGTTGATGTAAAGAGTATAAGATGAGATGATCCTTATGATTGTGATCACATTGGACAACCTGACAAATCCCGCGATTGTCTCTTGTTGCCATTTCACATATGAAAACTGCGTAATAAACAAGCATTGATTTTGTTTACTATGCGTGTGCACTAATTGCGTCCATATTGCTAGAAACCAGTAATTCCGATTTTATGCGTGCAGCGTCCAAATTCAAGCCAGGTGAAAAATGGTGCGTAACAGTAAATACCACCATTAAATCTTAGAATCAACTTTTGATGGAGTGTCTTCATAAGGACTCTTTATTCCTGTTGCAATGGCTTTCAGTAGACCTAAGACTAAATGAATTGCCCAATCAGATTTCATTTTAAACGCAGATGATGCAACTTCATTTATAAGAATTTGCCATTATTTATTATAATTGACCACGCCCACAACACGAAGATAACTTACACGTAATCAATGAAAGTTATAGTAAGCTAACTTTCAGCTGATTCGACGAGCATTTGAGGTCAATGGCTTTTTGGCAAGCTTGTAAATCAGGACTGAGTAGGCCTAGAGAGTTATTTAATACATCAATCTGTGCAGCACATAAATAATGATGACACCCAATTGTAAATTTTTTAACATTTAAAATATTGAAATTCATTATCTTTGAAACAACATTATTATTGTAATAATAAATATTTGTTACTAATAAGTTTAACACTCACTTCAGTCAATGTTATTAATTATTATTTTGGTTTTAGGTGATGAAGAGAATTGGCCTAATCAACGAGTCTATATGTCATCATGATGGTCTCTGTGCTCCACTTAATTCAGCTTTTACCACATTTGCCAGAAATATCTCTGTGACTATCACCAATCACTGTGCGACTTTAAACTAAAATAATTTATCCAGATATTTTATTGTTGTTGTACCAAAAAACAAGCAATAAATAATATTGAGCTTAAATTGTACCATAGTTCTTTTTTTATTACTTATAAATATACCAGTTGAAATTGCTGCTATATCACGGTTAATCGCTGACTGCTAGCCGCCACCACTCAACTATGTTCTATTGGTTGTTATGGTTTATAGGTCGAGTTTATTGTGAATGCGGTGTTGTCAGTGATAGCATCACTGACTGCTCCCGATTGTCAGTGGACTGCATTCGGCCTTGAATTAGGATAATGTGAACATCATTTCTGTGATGCATCAGTGATGATCAGTGACACTGGTCACTGACAGTCCCTGATGCATCACTGACAATGTGAATCAGGCTTTAGACTTGAATATTCAGAAACTCAACCAAAAAGTGATCAGTGCTGGCATGCTTTAATAATAACCTTGCAATCTTATAACAATCATTGTTTACATTATATCCAGGCTAGAATAAACAAAATATTGGAGCCGCTGTATAGAGCAACTCAATTGATTACACTGTGTCACGTGGCTACAAAGACACTGCAACTTGACGCTCGAACCCAACACTGCTGGGTTGCTGCGTTTCAGCCTCCGACAACCCTGCATCTCCACCGGAAGCTGCGCCAGTCTCATGCGTCGAGACGCAAGCGGCAAACTTCAAAGGAGTCGTAGTCGCCTAGTGTAAACGCGGCTTAGGGGTTGTTGTTGAACTCTACATAGAAATGAGAAGCTGAAATTTTTACTCTTCGATTTTTTTTAAATAGTTCAAATATAGCAAGAAATTCGGTTTTTGAAGAACTATTAGGAACAACTCTTCTAAAACTGTGCTTAGCATAGTTTAGAAAGCCGTTAAAAGAAAAACCTAAATAATGTCTAGAATGTAAGTTCTATAATAAGATGGAGGAGTGTATAAATAAAAATGTAAAACCCAAAGTAATCGCTTATAATAGCAAGAAAAACTGAATGAGAAATCAGATCCAGATGGTGTGAGAAAACAATGATATAAAAGAAACAAAATAAATGAAGATGGTCTATTATTGACATAACCGATTACTGAAATTTAATTGATAATGTATGACGTTACTAGCTCATAAATATGTAGGCAGTTAATTGAACTGACTGGTGTAATACCACCAATTATTATTATTGGTAAATAAATAATAAAAAATAATATTGTTACTTAATTAATACTAGCCATACAACTAATTAACTTTGGCTCAAAATAATAACTATAATAAATAATATTAACAACAATGCCTGGATAAAAATTGGTAGTCAGTTTTTCTCTATTTCATCAACAACAATAATTGGTAATAAATATAACTAAAGTTTCATTAGTAACTATTTTTTATTATAATAACACGTTGTTTTTATCAGTCAATAACCACTGTGATTTTCTTGTTTCTCGGTCATTAATTATTCTTATTACAATTATTGACAGGGTGAAACATAATTATTATTACTGCGAAGCTACCGATAATAATTGAAGTTAGTTATATTGTTAAAACACTACACATTATCACATCAATTACTCATACTTATCAATACTACTGCTTTTTATTGCCATATTATTGTACAGGAATTTGTGTCTGGGTGGTAGCCACCTGTACACACTCCCGACATGCTCTACTTCTGCCCAAGTCTACTTACAATAATTTGCTATTATTGTTCGTATTGTCTGGAGAGCCTTTATTGGTTTGTGCATTTATGGGTGCGGCCGAATCTGGCTTGTATGTGTGCTGGCAGTAGACAATAATTATATCCGAATTATTGGCTGCCTCTGAACCTTTCCAAGGTTTGACAATAATCACTGTCGGGATTATGGTCTAGTTTATAGTTTGTTTCGAACTGTGCTCTGACATTAATTCCTCAGGAATTACTTGTCTAGTTTATAGTTTGTTTCGAACTGTCACTGTCGGCAATAATTATGCTGGAATTATTTGCAGTCGAATCTGAACTCAGTCGAGATCGACAAATAACTTTGCTGTAATTATTGCTAGCTAACTTGTTGGATTCCCCGAATCCGAATTTAGTAAGAGCCGAACTATTAGGCACTAGGCCTTGTGTTGTAATCCTTGCCTCAGGCAAGGGTATACACAGTGATAGGGCGTACCGTTCTCACTTTCCACCTTAGCGTCGTACTTGCTAATAGTCGACTTGTCCAGCGCTGGTAGTTTTGTTGCTCCTAGTAGTGCTTGCTTCAAGAGAGAGAAATTCTTCTGAGAGTCAGGCTAACTCTGATATTTATTATGCTTACATCAATTTAAATACAGGGAAGGCGGGTACACATTACAAACCACGCCTGAGCAAAAATATTGGTACAAGCCACGCCTTGTCCTTACAGTCAGCACCCAATTGCAATAATTAAAAATCGTGGGAAAAGTATAACATGTAGTAAATAATTATTTGGTGTACAAGATAGAACGCACTGAAATAGACTCTGGTATCGTGGATACATACAAACAATAGAACTATACGCAGACGTATACAATGCGTAGCGAGTAGATATTGAGATGTAACGTAGACAGTGAGTTAATGGCTTAAATCGTACACAAAGGAATACGGACAATGAGATATAGGCTTAGACAGTAATTACGAGATAATGTCTCACGGAGTAATAATAAGTGAGAGAATGTCTTAGTGAGTATAAAATAATAAGAATAAAATATGGAGAGTACTAGCGTCCCTCACACACTCCCCCCATTGGCAACTGTAAGGCCAATAAAAAGAAGGGGCGCACAGAGTGTAACAAATGTCATGCTTACTGTCCATTATGTTCCTTTAGAGCAGGTCCCTTTCCCTTTGGATGGCTATCTTTATGTCCTCGGTCCTTTGTAATAGCTTGAAAGCATCTCGAGTGGTGGTATACATTTCCTCCTCTAAGCGTTTGATTCTTCGATATCTATCCTCCCGTCTTTCTTCATTTACTCTCTCCCTCTGCCTCCTATTCTCAGGTGTAGGTGGCCTCGGAATGTTTTCGGTGGAGGCGAGGTGTCTCCTATATGCCGTCTCCTTTCCCCCTATGTGCATTCGGGGTTTCCTTGGTGGCGGTTTGCTGTCTACCAGCTCTATCCTGGCTACTTTGGTAGGAGTTTCGTCCTTTTTCTCCCCTAGTCGTTTTTTGACTGACGCTTTCCCATGCTCTATGATAGGTGTTGGAGTGCCGAAGGGCGCTGGGTTTGTCCATTGCATGGCTTTGCAGAATTCGGTGTACGATTGTTCATCGACTTCATATAGTGGTCGAGTTTCCCCACCATGTGCTTGCTCACCTCCTTTCTCCTTGATGTGTTTGAGTATAGTGTCCCGCGAGCTACTCTTTTTGCCACAGGCACAAAAGAAATAAGTAAAGTGCTGATGCACATGGTAAATAATCCGTTTCTTATTAAGTTGTAGGCTGCAGATCTTACAGCCCCATGTATCTCCTTCGATCTGGTAGATAGCGTTTTTTATTGCTTGTGAAGTTGCATCTGCTTTCCAGGTTTCTTTTGCATGTCGTGTCGGGGGAGGAGGTGCTGGAGCTTGGTGTATTCGTATCCGACATCTGGCAGCTCCTTCTTCGGCTCTAGCAATATTATTTATTCTGGCAGGAGATGAGTAGTTTCGCCTTCTTACCCGACTTGTGGTGGCACTGGCTAGTAATTCCTATGCGAAGGTCGGGTCCTCTTCCAAAGAGATAGTTCCATCGTTCTCCATGTTGTGTAGAATGTTTGTTATTGCTTGTAGGCACTGCGTTCGGTAGTGTGGTGAATGTTTGGAGTGTTTATTATTTTTATCTGTGCAGTGCTGCTGATTGAGCACGCCTTGGTTTGTTGTTGGTACCTCCCTTTCAATTGTTCTGTTTGCCCACGTGTTCTGCTGGGTGTGTTTTACCGCGGGGGCGTTTTCGGCAGGTGGTTCTGTCTGAGGAGTTATCTTCTCGTCGGAAGCTGGGGGTTCTCCTGGCACCGACGTTGTTGTGTAGTTGTCTTCTCTCTGCAATCCTAAGATTTTCGTTGTTTCTGTTGCGTTTTTCCAAGGTAAGTGTGTTATTTCTTTTAGTTTTTTCTGTTTTATGTATTGTTGGTCTTCTCTGTCCACTTCTTGTGTCCTATAGCATTGGTAATCAGCAAATTTCGCTGGTTTCTTTGCTTCTCTCCTAGGACGATCATGGCTTGCATTGGTTTCTGGTCTGGGTGGTAGTGGAGGCCACTCGTTTGTATCTAGGTTGTGTCCTCCTGCGTCGGTTGGTGTGGGGGTGTTTACTGGAGGTGTCGGGGCCCTGTGCTCGGGTGTGGGTGTCCTCTCAGACCGTGTGGTGGGTGGAGGGGTGTTCGGTATTGGTTCTTCGAAAGGTACCGACGATGCTTGTCTTTCTATCTCTCTCAGTGCCCTTTCAACCTCTCTAGATATTTCGGTGACTGGTTCTGTTGGGGTGTTTGTTGGTTCTACCGGTGTAGTGTTTTGCCTTGGTAGGTGTCGTCCCAAATATGCCCCTCTCATGTTGGGTCTTACTGCTTGTTCCCTACTGGGTGGAGCTCTCCCTATCGTTTCTTGGCAAGAGCGGTAGTGTTTCAACCGCCGGCCGTTCTGGGTGAATGCTTGGCCGTCTCTCTCTAGTCGGTATGTGTGGTTGGGGTATGTTTGTGTGATGGTGTACGGGCCGACGTAACTTGGTTGGAGCTTGGGGTTGCCCCCTTTTACGCGGCGTTTATTTTCCATCACTACTAGGTCCCCCTCTGCGAATCTTAATGGCTCGTCTCCCTCTTCTTGACGTACTTTATGCTGCAGATTGCGTAGGTATTCGTGGGCGACGGCCAGGTTCTCCTGTGTGCGCTGGGTGTACTCGTTGATGGTTGCCTGCTCTAAGGTGGGTGCGTCCCCGGTAAGTTGGTCGGGAAGCCGTACCTCTCTGCCCATCATGAGGAGATTGGGCGTCTCGCCCGTAGTGGAGTTGGGGGTGGCCCTGCATGCCCGCATTATTTGGGGCAGCAGGCCGTCCCACTCGACTTGCCCTTTGGTGAGGATCAACATCCGAAGAGCATCCCCCAGCGTCCTATTTTGGCGCTCGACCATTCCGTTCCCCTGCGGGTGATAGGGTGTAGTGCGTGTCTTGCGCACGTTCCATAGGATGCACAGCTCCTCCAGCAGGGTGGATTCAAATTGGGCTCCCTGATCCGTGTGGAGTTGTTCGGGCAGCCCCCAGTAGCTGAAAACTCGCTCGTCCAAGGTGGCGGCCACTGTGGGGGCGGTGGCATCCGGTATGGCGATCGCGTCTTGCCACCGAGTGAAATGGTCAGTGAGGACCAAGATCCAACGGTTTTTTCGGCTGGTGAGGGGTAGGGGTCCCACCAAGTCCACCGCGAGCTTCTGGAAAGGGCGGCCGGCGTAGAGTCTTTGCCCTTCCGGGGCGCCGGGTCTTTGGCTCTTCTTGGCAACTTGACAGACTTCACAGTCCTTTACTAAGCGCCGTACCATGGCGGACATGCCGGGCCAGTACCAGTCTAGCATGACGCGGGTCCTAGTGCGGTTGATGCCGGCATGGGCCAGTTTGTGTGTTTCCCACACTGTGTTCTCACGCCACGGAGGGGGGCAGACGGTGCAGTACTTAGTCCTTCCTTGGTGATCCAAGCGTAGGGTTAGTACTCCGTTGGGCCTTATACACAGGCGCTCCCTCCGGTCGTGCAGAACCCGTAGCTCTGTGCTGCCTTCCTCGAGCTCTTGACGAGGGATGGGTTCTTGCTCTTGTACTGCCCTGTACATGCGGCTCACTGGGTGGTTGCCTTCTTTCTGGGCCTGGACCAACTCTCTAGTGCTACGAGAGGGGTCGGTGAGGGTTAGACGCACTTGTGCCTGCTCCTGCTCTGCGGCGAGGTCGGCGTGGGAGGGTCCACCGTCGCGCCGTTCGATGGCGGTACACTGTCTGCAGTCTATACACTGGTCTTGCCGGCTGAGCCCGTCGGCGTTAGCGTGACGGGGTCCTGCGCGGTGTTCCAGCTGATATGTAAATTCTGCCAGTATTTCCAGCCATCGTGCAATCTGGTTAGACGGCTCCTTGCGGCGGCACAGCCATCGGAGGGATGCGTGGTCTGTCCTTAGGCGGAATTTCCTTCCGTACAGATAGGGCCGGAAATGTTTCACCGCTTTCACTACGGCCAGGAGTTCTCGTCTGGTTCCGCAATAGTTGCGTTCAGCTGGGGCCAGGGTTTTACTATAATATGCGATTACTCGCTCCCTGCCTTCCTGTTCCTGTGAGAGCACGGCTCCCAGTCCCACGGCACTGGCGTCCGTGTCTAGAATGTAGGTGATGGTGGGGTCGGGGTACCCTAGTACGGGGGCCTGACTCAGGCGTGACTTGAGGATGTGAAATGCCTCTCGTTCGTCGTCTCCCCATCTCCATTTGACTCCCTTCCCGGTTAGTACGGTTAGTGGCTTAGCGATTGTTGCGTACTCAGGGATGTACTGACGGTAATAGCCGGCCGTGCCTAAAAAGGCTTGGAGGGCTTTCACGTCGCGGGGTTCTTCCCACCTGGTGACGGCTTCTACTTTCCCAGGGTCGGTGGCTACTCCTTCTGAGCTTACGACGTGCCCCAGGTAGCGTACTTTCTGGCTTAGTAGCTCACACTTTGAGGGTTTGACCTTGAGGTCGGCCTGTTGTAGCCGGCCCAACACTTCTCCTAAGCGTTGCAGATGTGTCTGAAAATCTGGGGCGATTATAATGACGTCGTCCAGATATAGTAACAGCGTTTTCCAGTGCAGGCCCTTTAGCACTCTTTCCATCAGGCGTTGGAAGGTAGCCGGCGCTGAGGTGAGTCCAAATGGGAGGACCTTCCACCTCCACAGGCCGCTCCGGGTGATGAAGGCAGATTTTTGTTGAGCGTCTGGATCTAGTGGCACCTGCCAGTATCCGCTGGTGAGATCTAGAGTGGAGAAGTAGCGACTGCCGGCCAGTGCATCCAGTGAGTCATCGATCCTCGGGATCGGGTATGCATCTTGGCGGGTGACGTCGTTTAGCTTCCTGTAGTCTACACAAAATCTCCAGGATGAATCTTTCTTCCGTACCAGGACGACGGGGGAACTCCAGGCACTGTCGGCTGGTTCAATCAGGTCTTTTGCCAGCAGCTCTTTGACCTGTCGTTCTGCTTCCGCTTCCTTCTCCGCCCCTAGGCGATGTGGAGGGCTACGAATAGGTCGAGTTCCTGAGGCTACTGGGATTGAATGTTCAGCGAGGTGGGTGCGTCCGATGTCTCCATCGTCCTTGCTGAATACTGTTTGGTAGTGGGTAAGCAGTTCATGGAGTTGTCGCTCCTCTCCTACGGTGCTACACCCGTGTCGGGCTTGTGAATATAGTGCGTGCAGGTGGGGGGGGGGGGGGGGGGGGGGGGGGAGTAGGTCCCGGCCTCCTGTGGTTTCTGGTGTGTACTGTTCGGTGGTTGGTTGGACCTCTTCGGGTCCTACTCCTGTAAATGTCCCGATTACTTCACCGGCTGGAACACAGACACTTTCGGGGGAGGGGTTGAGGCATCGTACTAGTACCCTTCCCTGTTGGTCGGGTACGTTGATGCTAGTTGCTAAGAGCAGACCACCTTCCATACTCTCGATGATGCCTTGTGGACAGGGCTCCTTGCTGGTGAGGTGGCACAGTATAGTGGTCTCTGCTTGCGGGGGTAGGTAGGTGTCCTTTTGGACCTGTACCTTTGAGATCAAATCTCTCCCGCGCCTGTCGGTGCATGTCAGTTCTTTACCTTGGATTTTCAGGATGGGCTGGTCAAATCCTATCTGACAACTTTGGTTTGCGAGGAATGGCATGCCCAAGATTACGTCCTCGTTTATCTGGCTTACTACGAACGTCTCCTCGTAATGGATGTGACGGATGCGTCCTGTAAGTGTGAGCAGGCCGTAGAATGGCAACCGTGTGCCATCCGCCATCAATCCGTGAGAGTCGTATTGTTGCAGGTGCTGCTGGACTCTGGGGGAGAGTTGGTCGTAGATTCTTTTTGCCAGTAGATTTGTATTGCACCCAGTGTCTATGAGGTACGTGACCGCTCGGCCTTCCACCTTCCCGGGAAGGTAATAGCTCGATTTATATGGCCTCTCCACTTGGTTTAAGTGGATGGTCTTGGGACGGTTCGTGCTGGGTCGGTTCTGGTCCTGCCTCGGGGGTCGTGGCGTGTTGTTCACTTGCTCCTCTAGCGGTGGAGGTTCTTCCTCCTCTTCGTCGGCCAATGGGTGAAACCGATTGGTCAGTGGGACGGGTGTAGGGGTCGTCTGGTGACTGTAGGGGGTTCTCTGAATTTTTGCCCGTATGCAGCTAGCGGGGTGTCCCACTACTGCGGGCCGAGCCCGTTTCCCTGCCTCGCAGTCCAGGGGGCAGTCTTACATTGACTGCGTAGGTGACCCGTCCGTTGGCAGCCCCAACAGCGTTTGGGTGGCCCTTCCTGCGGCTTCTGCTTCAGTCCGGCCACCTCCTTACTGAGGGCCTCTACTGTTTTTAACAGTTTGGTGAGTGGGTCGTCGACCTCTTGGCAGGACACCTCGTGAGGGACAGGGTCGAAGGGGTTCTCGGGGGGCCCCTCGTGAACCGTCCGCACGTTGGAGTGAGGTACTGCTTGGTGTTGTATTTGCAGGTAGTCGTTGCCTGCCCTAACGGCTTCCTCCAGACTGGTGGGCCGGATGGCCAACAGGTGACGCTGTAGATAAGCGTGTCCTATGGTGCTCTGGAACGTCTGGAGGGTCAACTCAGTCCGATTCCTCTGGGGGAGTTCCTCATAGGCCGCCTCCACCAGCTTCTCCACTGTGGCTGCGTGTTCTCGCAGCGTGTCCTTTGGGTGCTTCCGATACCCCCGTCAGCTTACTCTGTGCCTCCGTTCGAGTCAAGCCGAAGCTGGCTCGGAGGGCCTCCAGAATAGCTTGTTGGGTCAGTCCACGCCCACACTGTTCAGCTCTCCCTGTTAGCGCGTGGCGGAGATGGACCGTGGCCTCCTCAGGAGCCCAACGATTCATTCTGGCCACCTCTTCAAATCGCTGGATGAAGTAATGAACATCACCTTCCCCATCAAAGTGGGGGGTTTTGAATTTACTTCGAGTATTAGTGGTCGTCATCCTTTCTAGGATATCTGTTAATGCACCCATTATCTGTAGGGACGAACCTTCCCGATCTGAGCTTGCTGCTCTCCGTCGGTACGACATTGCGCAGACTGGGCTCTTGTCTTCGGGGAGGTCGAGAATTCTTTGTGGGTCTTGCAATCCCACTGCTGCCACCAATGTACAGGAATTTGTGTCTGGGTGGTAGCCACCTGTACACACTCCCGACGTGCTCTACTTCTGCCCAAGTCTACTTACAATAATTTGCTATTATTGTTCGTATTGTCTGGAGAGCCTTTATTGGTTTGTGCATTTATGGGTGCGGGCCGAATCTGGCTTGTATGTGTGCTGGCAGTAGACAATAATTATATCCGAATTATTGGCTGCCTCTGAACCTTTCCAAGGTTTGACAATAATCACTGTCGGGATTATGGTCTAGTTTATAGTTTGTTTCGAACTGTGCTCTGACATTAATTCCTCAGGAATTACTTGTCTAGTTTATAGTTTGTTTCGAACTGTCACTGTCGGCAATAATTATGCTGGAATTATTTGCAGTCGAATCTGGACTCAGTCGAGATCGACAAATAACTTTGCTGTAATTATTGCTAGCTAACTTGTTGGATTCCCCGAATCCGAATTTAGTAAGAGCCGAACTATTAGTGCACTAGGCCTTGTGTTGTAATCCTTGCCTCAGGCAAGGGTATACACAGTGATAGGGCGTACCGTTCTCACTTTCCACCTTAGCGTCGTACTTGCTAATAGTCGACTTGTCCAGCGCTGGTAGTTTTGTTGCTCCTAGTAGTGCTTGCTTCAAGAGAGAGAAATTCTTCTGAGAGTCAGGCTAACTCTGATATTTATTATGCTTACATCAATTTAAATACAGGGAAGGCGGGGTACACATTACAAACCACGCCTGAGCAAAAATATTGGTACAAGCCACGCCTTGTCCTTACAGTCAGCACCCAATTGCAATAATTAAAAATCGTGGGAAAAGTATAACATGTAGTAAATAATTATTTGGTGTACAAGATAGAACGCACTGAAATAGACTCTGGTATCGTGGATACATACAAACAATAGAACTATACGCAGACGTATACAATGCGTAGCGAGTAGATATTGAGATGTAACGTAGACAGTGAGTTAATGGCTTAAATCGTACACAAAGGAATACGGACAATGAGATATAGGCTTAGACAGTAATTACGAGATAATGTCTCACGGAGTAATAATAAGTGAGAGAATGTCTTAGTGAGTATAAAATAATAAGAATAAAATATGGAGAGTACTAGCGTCCCTCACATTATTATAATAATAAAAATATCAACACAGTCGCCATTGATTGTCATTCATTGTAGGCGTGTAATAATAATAATTAACTTAATTACTAACTAAAACGTCTGTGGTTTTGATTATTATACATGTACAAGTAGTAATAATAATAATAATAATAACAACAACAACAATAATAAACGTAAGAAGACAGACTATGGTAATTATTATTATGTATACATTATTATTATTGTTATAACATACAATAATAATAACAATAAAAATAATAATAATTAATATATATATTATTATAAATATTGTATTCGTAATATTATATAATAATAATACAATTAATTAATAAGTGTTACATAATAATAATGCAATAATAATAATTAATAATAATAATATTAATAACAACTACTATTAATTATGATTATTTATTTATCATGTGTAATAAACAATAAATAAATCATTACAATATAATAATAATTAAAATAATTACTATATTATAATAATTTATTTATATATCATAATAATAATAATTAATTAATAAGAATTATTATTATTTTTTACATAACAATTCATTAATTGTTATTATAGATTAAACTATAATTATCTGTAGGAACAAACAAACATAGTTGTTGTCATTACATTACTCAATGACCACAGGATATGGGATTGATAGAGCTGTATGCTCGAGATAATTGCCCGTTTGGGAGAAGGCATACTCGCCATAAGACTTGTTGAGAAGATAAAACCAAGACATGAAGTCACAGAACGACCTTCGGCGGTCAAAGTCAAGCTTTAGTGACTGTCAATTGCGTACCTACAAGAACGCATGGGAGCGCTTGCAGCCCGCACTGAATTATTTTTCTATGACTTAGGTCTATGCTGTCTTTGACCGCAGCTGCGTCCATGTGTTTTTATATGCGCGCATGGGGAGGGTCATAGCCCCTCGCACACATGCGTTAGTGTTTGCGCGCCTAGGCCATCTCATGCACGCATACCGAGGGGAGAAAGACAAAAGCCCCACTTTTTGTGAACTGGAAATTACTTCTATCGGTGTGCCTATAAATAAAAAATAATTAGTAAGTATATTATTTAAATTTATGTTTACTGTTTACGATAACTATTAAGTTAATAAAAAAAAAAGTATGGGTTCTTTTTTTCTTCTTCTCCTTCCCCCTCTTCCCCCCCCCCCCTTCCCCCTTCCCCATTACTCCTCCCCCTTCCCCCTTTGCCCTCCCCTTTCCCGTTCAAAATCCCACCAAGGAAAATAGTACTTGCTATCATATCAAACGCGTTACCATGATAAAGTTAAGCTTGGGAGAAGTTGCCGCTCAAGCCGAACAAATGAGAAAGATGACCAAGGATGAGCTCAATCTCAGCTACAGCATAGATTATCTCACTAATCTCACCCAGTGTGCAGTTTTCCCTTACATAAAAGTCGTTGAAAGATTCATGCAGCATTGATTCCAGGGAGAAGAATCTGCAGCACCTTGCACTTAATACATTTTAGCAAAAAAGTGGAAATAGAGAGATGAGAAGGCTTTTCATACCAAACAGATGCATCGACGGTGCTAAAAAATGTGCTCCCAGTGTGATGATTTACAAAGGAAAGCAAAAGGATTCAAACGGACATACGTATCACAATGTAGTCTTCCTCGCCGCATCGAGCAGCACTAAATGGGAGCAAAATCAAGTCAAGTAAAATACAATGAAGAGCCGTCAAAATCGACTACAAACCAGGATATTGCCGATTTCATGACCGACGACTTAGCAGAGTTTGAAGGGATTATCAGCGTTGACGATACTTATTCCTATTAGACTATTTCTGGTGGGTTTTTTGTCAAATTCTATTTACTGTTATAAACACATTATTAAGTTCTCATAAGCTATATTCATATCTAGTATTACCATCTTATCAAAACTTGAATTTTATAACAATTATTATATAAGTTTTGACAACAATGCAAATCAAATATAATATTAGCAACCAACTTACATCAGTCCAACAACTGAAGCCGTGATACAAACCCTAATGTAAACAACACCTGCACAATAAATACTTTGATAATAATCATAATCTTATACAATATTACCAACACTAACAACTGCGATAATCAACATCTGGTGTGCAAAAAGGTGCTTTGGAACTAGGAGAACCTGATTGCCCTAAGACACCATGATGCAGATCTGCTCCTATTACACTAGTAATGCAGCTTGTAATGGTGTTCAAAGGCGTAGATTAAAAATGCAGCTAGGAAAATACAACTTCCGATTGTTGATAATAATTTGGAGAGCTTGCTAAAATGTGAAAGAGTGTATTAATTGTCGCTGGGTAAAGCATAATGTATATACATAGCATAAATAATTTATATTTTTGCATATTATAGTTGAGAACAATAACGTCAGTGGCGGATTCAGGGGGTAGCCATGGGAGCCATGGCGGCCCCCTCCAGAAGAAAAAGTGAAGAAATTTGCCAAGCTTGGCGCCATTTTTTTCTTGTTCCCGTAGCAACAGCTCTCGATTGCGCAAGTTATTGCAGTGCCCATTGATGATTGTCATGATAAAACAACTTGTAGAAGTTGATCAACCAAAGTATGGCCATGGAGAAGCGCAAGGCAGCAACAAGAATTCTAGATTTTCTCATTGCACCTCCAAAGTAGTAATTATCATTTGTTTTTTTGTGTTAATAATTAGTTGCTAGATAGATAACAATATTAAATAAACATTATAATAATTAAACTATTATTATAATATGTCTAATCTATTATTTTTCTTGTCTTTCTCTTCAATGCAATAGCAGCAATGCATTGTAGTAATGCACTATTATTATTACTGCTAATATATTAATAAATCATTAAATTCATTTATTATTATTATTCATGTTATTGATGAATGAATATGCGCACAACACTACTAAAAAGAATCAATTCTTCTTCTAAATAACAACTAACTTATTAATTATTATTACTTACTTCATTATTACTACTTACAACTCTTTCTGCTACTACCACTACTTACTACTGCTGTTGCTACTATCTACTATCTACATCTCTACTATACCACTACATACTAAAGCTAAATTATTATTAATTATTACACTTTTTAAAAATTATTATTGTTTATTATTATTGTTCAACCAACCCCTTTCAACGCAGCATACATGCTCGCCCACTCTGAATGAAACATACATGTGTGTATGTGTATCTGAGGGTGTATGTTTCACAATTACCAATGGTTGATGATGTTGAATAAAGAATAATACATATTATTCCAGCAACCATATTGAGAACACACCACATCATTTATTATGGTTTGAGAGGGGGTGCCAAAGAACACAAAGGGGGAGCCAGAAAAAAAATTTTGAGGCTCCGCCCCGAACCCCGGTTGGCTCCCCGCTTTGTGATTTTCTGAATCCGCCTCTGAAGAAAATATTTAACAAGGATGAAACATAACTAATAAAAATGGCAACTCTGATAAATGGTCTAAAAACTGTAAATTACTTTGTTTATGGCCTTCAATAAACTGCTGGATATTGTACGGTTTTCATACATTTGAATTCTCCACCTGTGACTTAATTATTATAGAGTAAAGCAACTCCAACTTGCTCTATTTACACAGCTTCATCAATAATAGGGTAGAGCAACTCCAACTTATTTTATTTACAGTCTTTGCAACAATAAGGTAGAACGACTCCAATTATCTGTAAGTGTACACACTTTCAGCATTCACTTTCCCCATCTACGTCAAGTTGTCCTCTTTTTAAGCAGGTAACTCCTATTGAAACAGGCCTCTCAAGTTCTGGTTACACATACTAAGGGTTTGTCGGAATATTCTTCTTGTTGCTTTTTCATGTTTTAATGCTAGTAAAAAAGTACATAAAATTATGAGCTTGCGGAAAAATCAAGTTCAATTCAAAACGGCTGAAATGAACAAAAGCCAAGCACTAAATCAACAGGTGGGTATGGATATTTCTAAAAGTTAGATGCCTTATCAACTGCTCGTTTGCACGTTTTAAAGAATCAACGGCCTGTGTGGTCCAACACATTATTTATCACATACTTCCATTCTTCTAGTGAGTCAGCTTTACTTTGATAGACACTTTGATATGGCACTTTATGAAAAACATTTTTATAAAATGATATTGATGCCAATAAAGTATTATATATATATATATAGAGCCAATAATATTCATTTGTATTCAGCTGTGACTAATCATCATCATTCATCAATTTTCCATGCATTAAAAAAAACACATCTCAGCGATCAGCCTGAATGCCTAAAAAACCTGACACAAAATTAAGGAAGAAGTTGGGGATACCTGTATGACAGGTTTATTATACCATTCTAATCAAACAAGGTGCAAAAACGTGTTTTTGAAAACTAATTGGGAGAGAGTTTTGATGGAGAGAAGAGAGTATAATTCCATGTGTTATATATAGCTGAGCAGTCGAACAGTAAACTGTCTATCTTACACCTTTCAATAATTAGTGAACTAAACAGTAGTGCAATATAGTGTAATACCATGATAAGACACAAACAATTTTGTTTTGTTAATCATCAAGCACATTTGTTGCTCATGAAAGTAATAACAAACGCATAAAAGCATGAAACACCAGTCTCGATTGGAATCTTCTATTGAACCAATAATAATGAAAATAAATTCAAAGAAATACTTTCACTACCTTTGGTATTTCTAGAATAAAAAAATATTCATTCTTTGTTTATCACACCTGACAACAGATTTTCTGCCAATTTTTAGTATGTCTACTCATTGTGAAAGTTATTTTTGTCATAAATATCTTTGCTCACAAACAACTTGATGGGCGACATTGGCTACTTAGCTGTAAGGATGTTGCAAACCAAATATATTCCAAGTGTTAAAATTTATAAAAACTTGGTAGAGCTTTGCAACCCAATAATAATCAGTATTGCAAAACATTTTCAAAAGAGATCAAGTTTGAGCAAAAAAAATTCTATTGTTTTGTCTGTGAATGACAGAACTCATTGGTGGTATTCTGTACCAATACTGTGTAGAGTACTGAGGATACTGGTTAAAGTACTGTCTATAGAGTACTGCACTATCTATGACAGTTCCACTGTTTCCACTGTGGCCACAATTACTCTAATTACTACTAATTACAGATAAAGTTGCTCAAAAGTTATCACCCACCTGGATGCTGATTTCCTCAGTCTACAAATAAATTTCCGATGTGTGTGGTAGATAACTATAGACTGTGTTCTTTGGTTACACCTTTCTCCATTTATGTATATCATGTGACGTTGGGTTTTATAAAGTGCTCATAAAGCGTTATTGCTGGCCACGGTGATTGCTGGTAAAGCTACAGACAGACTTCAGATCGAGTCAAAACTAATTTTATTGGTCATGGATACTTTTATTTGTATGATACTCTAGGCTGCGATGTGAAACCTGAACAGGATGTTATTGCATAAATTGAAAGCACCTGGCACATTGATACATTTTTGCAAATTTGCCAGCTTAGTAGAAAGTGGTTGTAAAATGTCCTTATCTACTTGGAAAGCTTGTTTCCTACCAACAACTCCCATTACTGCCAAGCCGTACGTAACCCTGTGCTTGAGATTGAAAGGAGCTCTAACTTCTATTCTGCCCTACTGAATGTAACTTTGATTTGGCAGACATCTACTGAGTTGAGAGTAGAGTTTTTTTTTTGGGATATTTCACTTTGTAAAAGTTGAGCATGTAAGTCTATAGCAACGTAGAATTATTTGGGGCTATATTACAGTCTGTTCAATGTCATCAGTAACGATAAAGGAAGGTTTTATATGAGTGCAAAGTTGAGGAGCGATAATTATTATGTTTGCTACAAATAATGTCATGAGGTCTTATAATTGCCCAATCAGATATGGTCATTTACACTGTGTGATACACCCTTATGCTTCAGGTACATATAGCGATCGTGCTAGCGATTTTGCTTAGCGATTGGGGAAGTCCCTCCCCCAAATTGCGCAATTTTTCACTACTCCCAATTCTTCAGCGATTCCGGTCAAACTCGCTGTTACAAAGCATAGCCTTCAATTTATTACAGATCGTTAATAGATCGGAGCGCTGAATATGACAAGACATTATTGGAAACAAGGGTAAAGTTTTTTTACGTTGTGATTGGCTGATCAAAGAATCCGCTAGCGATTTTTTGATCTCGATCAAAACCTGACGATAACCTCAAATAAAATGCTTGAGACTGCTTAGCGATTTTGTAGGAAACAGAAGTTGCAAAATCACGCAATCGCTAAGGAAATCGCTTAGTAATCGCTATATGTACACGGGGGGGGGGGGGGGGGGGGTTTACTGCAACAGTTGACTCTAGTGTGCAGTATATGAGTGGATGTTGAACAAAAAGGGTCATATTTCTGTAAATGTTGATAATCAATGAGTTATATGTGACCTCAAAAATGATTTTAGTGTTCCACTTGATGAATGATTGCCTGTTTAACATATCCAAAACTTGTACCACCAATTATTCTTAGAATGTGCAATTGAGGTTTGTAGCAAACCTTCATGAGATAGTAAAGAGTGTGATATTCTGTTCAACCACTTTTTTGCATCTGCAGAATTTTTGGGGTGATAAAAGATTGCTAATTTCAACAAACTCAGAAACTACAGAAAAAGGCAGTTTTCAGATTTTTAAAACTGGCGGAGTTTTGTTTGTATGACAAACTTTAATTTTTACTGCAACCAGGGTTTTAACTTGTGAGTGCTCCTGAGAAACAAGTTCGTTGATAGAGTGCAGGAAGTTTATTGATAAAATTGTCAAACCCTAAAGCTCAACATTTAACATTGAAGTGAAGAAATTATATTTTTATTTTATTTGGCCATGAAAAGTTTTCTATTAAAAAACAGTTTGATAGTTGGAGCCTGATTACTATTATGCCGGATTATGTAACAAAATAATATGGCCCTTCTTGACCAACCAGTTTAATTTAATCTGCAGTACTGATTACAGACATCGGGGGGGGGGGGGGGGGGGGGGGGGGTGATCAGCTGTTGTTACGACATCATATTTTCACTGCAGTCAAACTGTGAGTCATTTAAGTGTGCAAAATTTGCCATGAATAAATAGATAATTGACTATGTTGATTGCAGTCAATGTAACTGTTTCCTGCAATTACAGGCATCAGCATTGTGATAGGTGATACTAGACGATCAAGCGAAACATGATTATCAATTAAACTATCATATTACCCCACCTTCATATCTAACTTTCTGGCCTGATTTTTTATCGGGAGTGGGGGGGGGGGGGAAGTAACCTGCTAGTGATCAATTGTCCGGTGAAAACTAACAGAGACACTGATTCAGTAATGCTAGTATTTTTGACACAATGCCAACAGCCTTAACAAAACACAAAAGTTTTTTATTTGTTGACAAAATGGTAAAAAAGTCCCTGAAAGTATAAATTATCCAATGCAATATGAGGCTGTTTAGTTAAAGCGGTGATTAAAAAAGAATTTGCCGTCTATTGCAATGCACGATCAATCAAAGAAAAAATCACTCAAAACAAGTAAAGAAGTTAAACTACCTGATAGATATTTTTAGTTACTCCATATTAAATGTATAAAATAACAATCTAACTAACTGGTATACTAATGGCATATGTTGTTCTTTAAAAAATATACTTTTTATTAATACTTCAATTTTTTTGACAATTTTTTCATATTTATCGGTTTTATATAAACATCTTTTTGTATTGGATCATGGAGTTTCTTCAATGAGCCACCAATTTTAAAAAAATTATAAATCATTAAATATTAAGAGTATTCGCGACCAGTTCGTCGAACAAAATGAAAAAATAATAAGTGTTCGTAGTTCAATATGTTGCGTATGCAACCGAACAGTAGTTTAGAACAAAATAAATATTCAATGGAATGTTATAATTTACGGAAAAAAACCATAAAGAAGATAACTACCAAATTTTCAAAACAATCAAGAAAAGAATAAAGTTTGAACTGCTACAAACTGGAATAGTTTGCCAAGCTGCCCTTCAATTCAGTAAATTTTAAACCCTTGCAACTATTTCGAATTTCTTTTCAAGTATATAAAACGTTCTATGAAAATGAAAAAAATCAACTCGATGGTTATAATTTATTTAGTGTTCAGTTTCATTCGCGACCTATGAACAACATAAATAAATGCTCGTTGATTATTTTTTTTATTCAGTGAGCTCCTTTTTGTTGACCCACGATTTCCAAGCAAAATGACTATTTATTGATTAAATTTATTGCCGGTCTGATTGTTTTTATTGCAATGTGTTCGGTGAACAGAGGTCACGAATACTCTTATTATCAGCAAAATTTTTCAATATCTTTTTTGATAACTTGAATAAAAAAACCTGTTTTAACTGCTACGAATCAACGACCTTTTGGAGAAATCTCTTCCTTGCTTTGATAACCATGAGTGTTCAAAGTCAACTCAACCAGAATGTAAATCATTGTCCAATTATATTCAAATGTTTCTTTATTGATAAGTGACGGAAATGAACATGTGCTTAAGTAATTCTCAGTACTATACCTTGACGGCCTTAAAAAGGTTAATCATTATTGAACCATTTGTTAGTGCCAACCAAATCGTTAAGAAAGCATCATGAAACTTTATTACATGAGTCACAGATCCTTTTCAGCGCTCTATAATTGCAAAACCATCAGCATAATTATTATAATTACCGACATAGCCATCTTTGCAGTAAACATTGGGTTGATGTTACAGGCATATAATGAATGTTGTACTTGTTAGGCAAAGTCATTGTAGATATTTCAGTAGTAAGCGTGGAAAGAAAATATATTGCTTATTTCACTTATCACCATAACTGGTCGTTATATAGAAATGCATTTATAATCAACTAGCAATATTCCCCTGTAAGATTCAAATACAGCAGACAGCTTTAATATTGCCCAGCTACCATCACCCCCCCCCCCCCTTTTTCTACCCCCACTCTGCTCTACTCTTTCGCTAACCCCACATCGTTTCATCTCTTCTCCACTCAACACTATTTATCTCTCCCTTCCTTTCTCTCTCAAGGTTAAGTTAGATAGATGACACATTAGGACAGTGCTGGCACACTGCAGTCAATATTGAGACAATGAATTGATTATTTGACACTCAAACTATGCAGTATAGCAAAAGTGCTACTTTTTGTCAATCACCTCCACCTACGTTATTGAAAAAAGTATTAAATTTACAAATATTGACACTTTGAGAACAAATGTCAAACTTAAATCACTTCCATATATTTTTTATTGCTGTTTTCATTTCTTTCAGTGTAGTGGTTAAAGCAAATATCAGGGTATACAAAAACACACACATGAAAGACAAAATATTTTTATATTTTTTATCATGCATTGAATGAAAATAATGATCAAGTGACTTGATGAATACAGTAATATAAGATGGTGTCATACACAGCACACCATACCACGCTGTTGAAAACTCCGGAACAAACTTTTTTTTCAAATAGTTTAAATAGCATCAGGGATCCAATTACCTGCTGCATCCTTGTAGAACTCTTCTTCTGAAACCCATATCTGTAGTAGTAACATGTGTTCAAAATTTTCCTGCCTTAGCTCAAAACTGCCTTGGCCCAGAACGATATTTGGATAGCTTATCAATTTTTTTACATCGAAGGGTATGTTAGCCACACGCTTGTGTATTATTTTGAATGATTGGCAATATTTTGTTGGTTAAAATAATCTTTTCCTTATTAAGAGTTATAATTTTTTCTCCACACTAAGCTACAGTAGCATCAGAGTTTGCAAACTGTGATACAGAAACACTGCTGATGCAACTAAATGCCCAAATGATTTTTGTATAAATAAAGTTTCATTTTTTACTAAAATCTATTAAAAATGATTTACTAAAAAGAACAATAACTGTTAAATTAAATATTTCTGAAAAGTGCAGTTACGCTAGTAGTTCACTTTTAGTAAAATATTTCTTGTTTTTGTTCATCAATAAATAAGAAATAAAATACATGTTTTTGAACTTATAAAACAATACTAAAAAGTTGATCAAGTGATCATTATTTTAGACATTGATTTATTTATTATGTCACCATTACTGTTATTAATTACAATTGGAATACTTTTCCTTAATTATCATTATAATTATCACCCCTGCTAACCTCTGTACTGCGCTGATGAGGCAACAAATGCCGAAACAGCCGCTGTCCGCAGTTTGAGTAATTATCAGATATAAATAATATATATTTGCATTTTGTCACCTATTCACAGCGCCTTCACTTGAAACCCATAATGATAATAATGCTTACAGACAATGATTTCGCATTGATTACTAAATACATTCATCCGTCTATTATGTGCATATACATGTACTATGTTATGTTTAGCAGTTACACTTAGTCGATATGCCCTACAGGGTGAAATCAAACATGGTAATTTTTGACACAGTATTCTTTTTTAAAGCTCAAGTTTTTACTGAGGCAACGGAATTTTAGTAAGTTTTTAAGCATCAATGAAATTCTCAGCTACTACTTTCCAAGTGGACACAAATTTTTATTATGGAAACTAAATTAAAATATTTTCACTGAGCTAGTTACATTTTTATGTACACAGATTCCAGTTGTTGAGGCAAAGTAAATTATGGTTTTCATCACTTTGCAAACAAATCTCACTTTAAATAAATTAGCAAGTATATGAGGGTGACACAATTACAGTATAACATTTATGATTCCTTAATTGACTATCAAAACAGTGTCAACCATTACACAGACCAATTACATATCACATATCACACGTGTCACTACATGACAGAGTCATATATATACTATACAGAACTAGTAACTACTCACTTGATACATAGAGTTGACTTCTTACTGTAGACTTCACTTTTGTATAACTTATCTATCAAGATGTATTTTAGACATCAACTCACTATTGGGTTTGCTCTACTAGCCATCTGTGTTACAGGTAACTATTTTTTTTTATCTATTTAAATTGATACATAAAATTCCCAAAAACGGTAATAAATTTGTCAAGGGACTATTCAACTTATTTAAATTAATCTTCTAGTATTCTAAAATTGACAAAAAATTTTAAATTTCAAGTTTTTCAATTATTTTATGCCCTGCCTGTGAATGGAGAGATTGGATTGCTTGGAATTATGAGACGATGCCGAATGAAACTTTTTTTCTTTCAACTATTATAGCTAATTTTTAGTTTGAAGTCAATTATGGTCGACCACGAGAGAACTCGCTATCATATTAAGTCCAATCATTCTCTTTGTAATAGGTTAGGTCTTTAGTCTATTTTGTGAATGTAAAGAGCTGTGACAAGACAAGCTCCAAAAAACTTGTGAAACAACTTAGAAAATTAGACTGTTACTGGCCAAAACAGTATCACTAAAATATTTTGATTACTAGGGCAGTTTGAGCAAAGTTACTTTCTTAACTATAGTTATGCAAATGCAAACTGATACACTTACTGTGTTTCACTTCTGTTTGTTATCGATGACCCTCTGCCAATAATTCAGCCTCCAAGAAAATTATAATTTTCAGTTCCTAAGCAATGACACGACTTCTGATCATCAACGAGTCATAGAGATTAGGTTGGTCAGAGAGAATTGAGAAATCCATAAACACCACCTAGTAGACTGAGAGGCTCAGCAAACCCTTTAAACTCTATGAATATTCTTGATTTGCAGCCAAGTCTACCTCAACAAACTACCACGTCAAAAATAATAAAAATTCTAGTGATGCTGTTAAAAGAATTGTATGAGTTATGTGTCCACAAAAAAACCACTTTAGCCATCAATCCTGCTTGATTTACTTGGGGGTTAATTAGGCATGGAAATAATTTCTTTACTTTGCAGAGAGAATAAATCAATATTTTTTTTATAAACTGAAAGTGTTTGTAACTCTAGTCCAAGTTGACAACCTTTTAATGGTAGTTGATTCTAATCATTCCGATATTAAAATATTATACTTGTGGGAATGTGATGTTTTTTCTCGCTAAACATATGTATGTAAATATATAATTTACATAAAAATATAAAATTTAGAGATTTCTTACAATCATTCATAGTATAAACATGGCTTGTTGCACTCTCGAATATTTAGGCTCAAACTTATCTGTTATTTTGTAGGTGTGGCCAGCATTTCCTGTATAAGTTGCTCTGGAAATAGTTTCTATTGCGGACCTGGTACAAACACTGACAGTTTTAAAACTAAATGCGGAGAAGTTCGGATGACCGCTGAAACATACAAGTGTTCTACTGATAAGATCATCTACAGTGAGAACGCCACTCAAACTATATACACCAGGTTGTATTTACATTCCAACTTCCATTGCTAATGAAATAGAAAGTGCCAAAACAATTATAGTTTCCAAATTTTAAAACCATATTGCTTTGAGTTTTTTAACACCTGAAAAGTTTGGTGTTTGATGCTAACTATTCCATAGCACACAATTACCACATTTTTTGTGTGTAAACTATCAGCACTTTATAGGCTAAAGCATTCAACAAAATATTAGTGTAATCAAAAAAATAAAAAAACACCAACTTATCAATAAAATATTACTATTTTAGAGGTTGCACAGACAAAGGTCTCAAAGATGGCTGTGCAGTAGTACAAGACTATCTGGGATACAAGTCTGAGAGATGTGTTTGTTCAGATAAAGACAACTGCAACAGTTCTACAGCTCCTGTGGCGTCTGGTGTATTTATGCTAGCAACGGCATACATCGGCACCAAGTTGTAATTAATAAGTAATTGTTTGCTTACAAAGGGGGCACATGAGCTTTTGGCATGTAATTAAATTAATTGTTTAATTATAGTTTTATTCTTAAAACTCCCTATTTACTTAATTGATGACATTTTAAGCTAACAAAACAATGCTCAAAATAATATTTGTTTATAAAACTTTTTCACCATCTTGTTAAACCATGTTGCTAATCAAACACTTTGAATTAGTTTTACTTAAACTGTAAAATGAATTGTAAAAAGTAGAAAACAAAAAAAGTTTCATCTTATTATATATTTTACAATTATTTTACATATTACCTAGACTCTGCATGTTACATTTCTCGGTCAATCGCTCAATAAATTTTAGACTGATTATCTGTAAACATGAAGTTGTGTGCTTGGGTTTTATTGAGCAAGTTGCGGTGTGTGATGGCGTGAATAACACTTTTAAAAATTGTTCAAATGGCAAAGAGTCTAGTACAGATACTAACACAGGCCAACATAGTTCATGGCCAAAGATTGCCATGCTTATAAGCTACATATTTTATATGTCAGACTGATTTTGAGCAAGCAAACAAATTCAAAACAATTTCTAAAACTGTATAATTTAATTTGAATTGTAATTAAACCGGTGTCTTCTCAGAGTATTAGTTCGAAAGGAAGAGTGCTGAGCAATACTTGGGTTGCTCGCTCCCTGTGCTTAAGTATGTATATCCAGTTACTGCTTATTTATTTCTGAATATGAAACCTCTCGCATACGAGTATCTGCATTGGTCCAACTATGTTTGAAGATTGACAATTGACGACTATTGATAATGACGATTGATCTTGACGACAATGGTGATATCAAGATTGCTCTATTTAGTAACGATCATGCAAAACAAAGAGCAGGGTTATTAGAAAACAATTAGATAACGAGCAGTCAAAATATGCTAGTTTAGAATTACGCTATTAATTGAATCCAAAGTTAGATAAAGTTGGATGTAGCCAGCAGATGTGCAGCAGAAAAATAAGAAGGAATTTTAATTAATGATATTGTTTGCTGCTGCTTCAATGTTGATGAGAAACCTGATTGTTTACAGGATAACTTCTCAAGGCATTTAGAGCAGCAATTAATATGTTTGCATGGGTGGCAAGCTAATATGCTCCATACCCCTATACTTATAATACAATTTTTGTAGATTTTTGTTGGATGCAAAAAAAATGTAAAACATGAATAATGTAGGCAAGAAAAACTAAAAATGTAATGGAATTGGTTTACAGCAGTGGCAACCAACATTGGAACATGGTCACGTAATAAAACTGCAGAACCACTGTTTTACTTAAACCATCACAAATTAGCAAACAAGATCGCATCCAAAATAAAAAACTTAGCGACTGACACAATTACACAAGTCAGAATTTATGAAATGTAAACTTTGAACTGTAGATTAGTATAAATAAAAACATACTTTTTACTAAATAGCTGTAAAATAACCGATTGCTATGAAAATAAATAATTTATTTGTAAAGCAACAAATATTAACTTATTGGATATGTCAGTGCCTACCATTTTAACGCTAATGCTTAACATGAACAATTAAGTGTATAAGCCATGGATGAAATATATAAGGATTGCCAGAAGCTAGAATGGGGTGTAACCAATTTTGGCCAATAGGAAGTGTGAAAAGTGTCATCCATGGCGCCCATCTTGGATTGACTTTTAGGAGCGGAAACATGTGCTGCCATAGGCTATTATAGGAATTAGCGAAATAATTGTAACTATTTATAACAACGTAATATTCCGACTTTTGTCACATGACAAGAGCTTTTGTGATTTCGGAGCGGAAGCTCCTTAGAATCAACAGAATTTGAAAACGGGTTTGCACATACCAAAAATTACATATATATTATCGTTGGCATAGTCAAGTTTGTTTTCGGAGCAGATATGGTATTGAAAATAGCAATATTTGAATCGTCAAACTATTGAAGTATCCCCCGGCGTGGATTAAGCATATAAAAACCAATAAGAACTCGATATTCATCTTGAGACCAAATGGTCTTAAAAGTTTTGCAGCAGCATGGCAACTCCCACAAATGGCTACATTTGGCTGGTGACAAAAGTTATATTACGCAGCCGTAGCTGGTAATCCTGGTATATTCCATCCATGGTATAAACACAACAACGTGGGCCCAAGGTTACAACAAACTTAAAACCTGACATTACATCAGCACTTTTTTCTAATAAAAGATTTGGTAGACTAATTGTACACAAAATGTAACAACTTACCAGAACACTGTTATCTTATAAACTAAAAAATGAAATGGAGCATGTACACAGAAATTTATTGATTTGTTTGTTTATAATCTTATGCAATATATTCGAAAAAAGCTTCTTTTGATTGTAACATTGGAGTTGCCTGCCCTCAATGTTTTGAGAAATTTGTTCACTGGATCATGAGAGTTGTGTTTTCCATAACAAGTTGAAGCTGACTATTCAGTAATTAGATATTTGCGATATTATCTATGTTTAGAAAAGAGCAGTGAACTTGAGAAGAAAAATCAAACAAAGATGAAAGTAAAAGCACCAGTAGTGTACTAATGAGTTGAAGTTGGTGCTGGGCTAGGTTTATCAACAAGCTTGTTTATTTGGGTCAATAAACATGTGTAAAACAACCTCAGTTTTTGCTCTCTCTGTGAGAATGAATGCTGCAGTTACGAATATATTAACAAAGTATCAATACAAACTTCTCATACTTGCCTTTACTCTAACCTGGTACATTCATTTAAACACTAAATACTGACTTCTCCATTGCTCTAATAAGAGTATTTGCGGCATGTTAATGGAAACAAATAACAACAATTCATGCATTTTTGTTAATCAAAATGTCTTGTATGAAACAGAACATTAGTTTCCAATATCATTTCGGTTAAATACATATCTGTAGGTTAACAAACAATAAACAGGAAAGATCAATAAATAACTGTGGATTATCAAACAATAAACAACAAAAAAATCCATAAATATTTATGAGTTGCCAAGCAACAAACAGAGAAGATAAATCCCAATTTACAAAACGCTTGACAAAAAATTAAATGGCATTGCTATGGCAAATATTGTTAGTTTAGTTCTATAGTTTTATGATATTAGCTATAATACTCACTGTTTTTGAGAAGAAAAATCAGTTCATTAAAATCCAGAAATTAGACTCGCTAATTGTAACATACTCCGTGTTCAGCTTCATTCGTGATCTTTGAACAATATAGGTAATCTCTCTTTAGCTATATGGTTGTTCAGTGACCTACGCTTTGTTGACTCGTAAGTTTTGAACAAAAAGTTTTTTTTATTGATGTAACTTTTTGTTTTCCTGGTTATTTTATTGCGTATAGTTTGACAAACATTGCTTATGAATAGTTTTATTAATGAAACACATACCTACTACCGCCTACTTAGCTGCCTGCCCGCCTACCATACCATTGGTGCTCGCAGCTAGTGTTTAATCAATTGGCTTGCTCAGATTACGATCTTAAGAGACATTGGACCATATTTTCCAAGCAACGTTTAAAGATAATGCGAAAAAGACTAGACGCTAATCTGTTGAAATGATCAAAATATCTAGATAGAACACCCAGACCCCCCCCCCCCACCCCTCCAGATGTATGTGACATCTCTCAACTGGAAAACACAAAATAAAAATATTAATATTAAGTAAACAAACAGAATGCAGCTCACAGTTTTACAGGTGAAACTTCTTCAACTTGATATATCTCCAAAAAAATCTAAACTGACAACAAATAATTCATTAAAGGTGGCACGCCATTGATTGACACGCAATTCAATAAGCGGAGTTGTCTTTTCTTTAATGTCAAAGAATGTTAAACAGTCTCGACCAAAATAATAGAAATAATCATAAACTAGTTTTGGTTTATTTTTTATTGTATTTGAAAATCATTATTTATTTACAAACTAAATTGTCTAATTTTTTTTCAGTCCAATAAAGTGTAATTCAGATTTGAAAATTATCATTGTTACTGTTTGTGTTGAAACAACAATGGAGCCAACAACAAAAATCTGGCAATTTTTCTTCACAAATAAATTCTAAATGATAATAATTTGAATCTTTTGATATTATTTAATACAAAAATAATCTTTTCAGCCGTAATATTGCGTTACTTTTTGAGACATTGGCCATGTAATTCATCACATGGATGCCAGTGTGTACATAATATCAAACCTATTAATGCCAGTGTGTACATAATAGCAAACCTATCAATGCCAGTGTGTACATAATAGCAAACCTATCAATGCCAGGGTGTACATAATATCAAACCTATTAATGCCAGTGTGTACATAATATCAAACCTATTAATGCCAGTGTGTACATAATAGCAAACCTATCAATGCCAGTGTGTACATAATAGCAAACCTATCAATGCCAGTGTGTACATAATAGCAAACCTATCAATAATGAATTGAAATGCTGACTCAACTAATACATTTACAAAAAGTCTAAAAATAGTTGCAAACGTGATTTTTTATGCTACTGAAACTCTGTGCACAATGACTATTACTGGGATGCCTTCCTATCCAAAAAGCCATTTTTTGCACCTCTGTTTTATGGCCTTTTATAACTTGTTTCGTATCGAGAAAAACATTGCGTACTAGTCAGCGTCTATTGCGCTAATATTGCAGATGAAATTAATGAGAGCACAACTCAAAAAAAAATTTGGGGCTAAAAATCACTTGAAATAGATAAATTAGGTTCAATTCAGCCCAAAATCGGTGACACAGCAACTTTAAAAATACAACTCCGCATTCATTATTAGTTTTTGACTGAAATATTTTGTTACAACAAAAAAGACACTGGTTTCAGCTGGTACAACATGTAGGCATAATGAGTCCACAACAACTTCATAAAAGTACAGTCTGAAGTAGGAGAAAATCAGTTTACTGTAGCCATCTTGCAGTCATAAACTGTACAATCAATGAGGCAAACATTCCACATATTATTTCTCCTCAAGATATGAGCTTGTTTAGGTTATAGATGGATGAATGAAAGTGAAACGGTTTTATTGAATCTAACTGCAGACACACAGCTCCTCTATTATTTGGTATTTGCCAAGAATAGCAAAATCAATAAACTCTTTGTTTGAGCAAGCGCTGTTGGGGGGCTACCACACACCTTTTGTTATTGTTTGATGTTATTTACCTTATGAACAATGGGGTGCATATTATGTACCATGATAAGCATCAATAAGGCCAATTGTGTGGGGTGGCTGGCTATACAAAGACTTACATGGCAACTTGATGTTTATCAGAAGCAACAACCTTGTTTAGGCATCCTCATTAAGCATAGAATGAATACAAATGTGCAATCAGTGATTGTTTTATGCTGTATGTATAATTAGTAACTAAGCAATATCTGTCATTTAGCAATTCCGCTCAGGCTAGCATAAATCATTGACAAATCGGAGCAATGTAATATCCCAGCGGGCAATCGACCGACGTCTACCTTAATTCAACGTTGATTTAGAGTTGAATTTCTGTTGAACATTCCACCTCATTTTTCAACCTTGTTTCAACGTTGAAGCAAGGTTGAACTTTGGTTGCACTTTCATTGCCACTTTTCAACTTTGTTTCAACGTTGGTTCAATGTTTGCTTTCAGATCATTCAAAATTGTTGATTGTACTATGTTGAAACTATGAAGAGGCAACATAGGTTAACTATATGGACATGGAATGCAGTTTAAAGTTGGGGTTGAAATTTAGATGATAAATCAACCACCTTTTTTCAACTTTGTTTCAACGTTGATTCAACTTTGGTTTTTCATCAGAGCGAGTTAGTTGATTCCATGAGGTTGAAACTATGGAGAAACAACAAAGATCAAATTGATGTTCATGGCATAATGCTGAAGCTTAGGTTTAAACAAAGTTAAGGAATGGTTAATGTTCAACCTAAGTGTTTGACATTTTGTCTTTGGTGAAACTGAATTCACTTTCGGGTCAACATTCTACCTCACCCCTCAATCGTTGTTTCAATGCTGTTCCAACGTTGGTTCAACATTCGCATTCGGATCAATCAAAGTGGTTAATTTCACTACGCTGAAACTATGGCGAGATCCCACAACTGATATACGTGCTTAGGGAAACCATTTCAAAGTTCAAGGTGAGTTTTAGTTTAACACTCAACCTCATTTTTTAACTTAGTTTCAACATTGATTCAACGTTTGTTCTTTGATCTCTCAAAACTGTTGATTGTACTACGTTGAGACCACGGAGAAACAACGATTTGGAAAATCAGCTGTTTGATTGTTCAGATTGCAATGTAATTGAACTATCCACATCTTTTCCAAATTGGTTTCAGGGTGGATTCAACTTTGGTTTTTCAACCAGTCAAACCGATCAGTTGTACTATGTTGAAACTTTTGAGCAACAATAGTGATTAGTGTGTTTGTGGGAACAATACTAAAGTTCAGGTCAAAGCAAGTTTGAGGATTAGCCAACCGGTCAAATTTTTTTGCTCAACTTAGTTGGAATTGTGAAACAGACCAATACATTCAACATCAGTTGTACCATGCAAGTTAAGCGTTGATTCAATGTTGGCTATTTTACAACTTTGTTGATTGCGTGCTTGCAAACCATGGAGAAACAAGTGAGGATTGAGCTAATCACGTTGCTCACAAACACTTATGGACACCTTCATACTTATGCTATTTCACCCCAGCACAGCATTGTTTAGACATGGGCAATAGTCATGGTAACAACGTTAACCAATCAAAGTCTGCTGGATCTCCTAGGCCCGCCCACAATTTCATTTAAACTTGTATGTAGATCATTTTGTGCATTGCTATTACTTGGTGTGTTTTAACAATAGCTGATCTGAAGAAAGTGTTGGTTGCATTTAGGGAATGCTCAATTGAAAATTATTTTCGACCGGAACCTCTATCTACCAGCTATACTCAAGTGCTACCATTACTGATCCATTAAAACAAATCAAAGTAAGTACATTTGTCACTGCCTGCTTCAGTAACAACACTAGCAAGCCTATTGTTGCTGGGCAGTTGAAAGTTATTGGCATAAATAAGTGTTACTATTTTATCTTTACCTACCATTAACAAACATGTTGTCATATCGGTTAGATGAAAAAAATATGTTGAAGTTGTTTTGGTAGCTAAATTATGTTGGTCATAGTTAGTTGAGTATTTACAACACAAAATGGACAAACCATAAATGTACAATTGTTTGTTTTTAAATGTTTGCTTAGCTCTTATGCTTAGGTGGTTACACTAGTTTTCCATGTGGAGTCTCATCACAACATTTGCTTTCAAGCAAATTCTGTCGAACACAAATGTGTAGTCACTTTTTCTGTCACTTGCAACGCTTTAGCAAATGATCATTGCTGAGATTGCAGTTCTTTTGTTCTTGACTTTCGAACTCGACAAACCAATAGACTCCTTTTAACGAATAACATAACTTTGTAAATTTTGACTCATCCAAGCTTTCAATAGTGTATGTAAAATAGAGCATCACTTGTTGGTAAAATTTATGTAACAAAAACTGTAATCGATTGCTGAGCACGTAAAAACGCTTCAAAATGCTTATTTTGCTTGAAAACTATTAAAACTGGTTTCATTTGTGCGTTTTGGGTCTAAAACTTTTTCCGTTCAAAACTCTAGTACTTGCTGAAAAGTTGCAGCATTAGTTTGTTATCACAGATGGTCTAATGTCCATGTTTTTGGGCTTAGCATTACTCTATGATTGGAATTGCTGTTGTCAGTGTAGAAGTTTGGACATTACCTCGTCCTCTATTTGATAGTTTGAATCTAGTTTGCACTTTACCAAAAGGAATTGAGAGACAGCTTCATTCAATACTTAGTTGAAGTTGACTAAAGTTGTTAGCTGTTGTGTAACCACTCAGTATAGTTACATAACTTCTTTGCCACAGATAATGAACTGGCATTTAAATAGACAAAGGAACCTAAAATCTATCATTGAGACAAGACTACCTCCTTTGTTCTCTAAATGATGCTGTTGTGTAATGCTATTGAAGTCCGGTGCCCTCAAATTGGCTAAGGTTTGAGTAAAATTTAAAGCAACTATAGCTGCACTTGTGGTGCACATCACTAAAATCAGATGCCACTTGAGCTGGGATATGGATAATGTTGGCCAAAGTGTGAGATAGTAGATAATCAAAATATATATATCGACACTGTTCAGAACATTTTTCTGTACAATAACAATAACGAGTTTGAGAATATGTAATTACTTATATTCATTTCTGGTGTCAGAGGCTTTATTGCTGGTTTCTCATTTCCTCCAAGATAAAATCGAGTGACAGGATGTTTTGATTTAATTGTAGATGCTGCGCAAAATTCCAGTTCCAGAAGAAGTGAGTTTGATTCTATCCAAATTCCAATACCATACAAAGGTAGGTAACAGTATCTCCCGAGCACAAGCGCCTAAAGTTTTGGGAAGTTAGAAATATTGTGTTAACAAATTTTGTTCTTTAGGCTCCATTGAATTATCTGGTATGTAATCTAAACAAAACATGTGACAAGTAGCTTGGTTTCTTTTACATGAAAAAGATACTCAGAAACCAACTATCAGTTTTGCATTATGTATATTTATACCTGCGCAATCTACAGTTTAGAATCAATTAATAGTTCGTTGCTCTACTAGATACAAACAAACAACCATGGAAGGCCATGGATCATGATCATTGTAAATTGCCTCGAAAAGTAAAGTTATTCACTATTTAAACTACAATTAATTTTATTTTTTTACAGGTTCAAATGAAAAGTGTCATCTAGAGCCAACATATCTGACAGATGCTTCAGCGGCTGAACTTTGGACTGATTACATTTTCTTTCACAACCACTGACAATTCATTAATCTAATTTACATATCTAAATTTCAACACTTTTTTAAATTCTACTTCTACTTATACCTTGAATAAGAACACTTTATATATAGGGATAGCAGTCTACTACACAATAGCGAATATGAATTATCAACAGGGATATACGAATTGAAAAAGAATGTTGTTTTGTAGATTTTTTATGAGATAATATGCCAACGCCAGATTTTAACTGCTTAAAATCTGCAACTCATTCTATGCTAGTTCAACTTTAATCTTGGAAAAAAAATTTGAAAGATACTTTAAATGATTCTGGATTGAATAAAATAAATTCTATGTAAATTCTATGCTTCTCTGGCATTGATTCAACATTGTTGGTACATTTTATTGACCTCTCTTGTTCCACCATTATTTAATAGGATTTTTTTGTTTGTTTTGTGTAAAATCCAACTTTGTTTCTACCTTCTAATGTTGCTGTATTTCTAACATCATTCAATGTAACATATCCGTATTTTTGTTATGGATTCAACATTGTTTCACCATTGAATCCACACCTGTTTTTCAACCATAAATCACTGTGACTTCTTTGCTTTATTGATAGTGAATAAACATTGTTTCAATCGATGATCAATGGTCCTCAACCACGTATCACCAACTTTTCTTTACTTTTCGGGTGCTAATTTAGTGCTGTTTTTTCTTTGAATCAACGTCTGTTCATTTACCAAATATCAACGGTATATCTCTGCTTTGCTGGAGTTGATTCAACAGTGCTTCTCAATCAAATCAACGTATTTTCTCCAACCATATATCACCGCAAATTCTCAGCTTTTTCAACGTTGACTCAATGCTGCTTCTTCTTTGAATCAACGTCTGTTTGTTAACCAAATATCAACGATATATCTTTGCTTTGCTGGAGTTGATTCAACAGTGTTTCTCCATCAAATCAACGCTTTTTTTTCAACCACATATCACCGCAAAATCTCCGCTTTTTCAACGTTGATTCAATGTTGTTTCTTCTTTGAATCAACGTCTGTTCTTTAACCAAATTTCATCAAAATATCTCTGCTTTCCTGGTGTTGATTCAATGTTGTTTCTCCATCAAATCAACGTACTTTTCAACCATATATCAGCGCAAATTCTCGGCTTTTTCAACGTTGACTCAACATTGTTTCTCCCTCAAATCAACGTCTTTTCACATGCTAATTTTCAACGTTGAATCTCGTTTCACTTTTAGCCCCAATTTCTACGTAGTTTCTCCGTCGCATTCAACATAGTTTCAACATTGTTTCAATGTGTCTTTGCCCGCTGGGATATATAGTGTGATATCGAAAGAAATGTTAAGGCCTTGCCACGCGGGAGCGATTATGCGATTAAAATTGCAATCGTCTGTCACTGTAATTTCTTTCTTACAAACAACAACGCTTATCTCTCGCTGAGCATGCACAGCAAATTTCCATTCGCATTCAATCCTTATTGGTCAATTATGTTCTCACGCATAGTGACCAATTTATTACATTCTGTATTACGAAAATTGATTAATGGAGACAAGAGCTTCATTGAGTAGATAACCATGGCGGCATCAACATCCTTCCAAGAAGCTTTGATAAACGCAGTGTCACAAAGATCATGCATATGGAACAGATTAAACTCAAACTATCTAGACTCCCGTACAGTTAAGGAAAACAATTGGGCAGATGTCTTTGCTGGTATGAAACACCGCTGCTGTACCAGACAAGAATTAACTTGACTTCCAGCGCTGAGCCAAAACACCTATAAAAAAATACATGAATAGTTTTATGATACACCTACGCAGTGATCAGTTGTTGGATAGATTAGTTACGGAAACAGAATTCTCACCAAAACAATTTTCAATGACTGGACGAGCTCGACTCAGTCGGTAGCTACAAATCCTGCTGACATTGCAACTTGGTGTTCTTCCTGGAAATGGCATCATCAATACTGCCGTCAAGGGAAATGCCTCATCAAACTCAAAAGTGTGCTGAAATTTCTGACGACTGGTGCGCAGCAATAGAAGAATGGCTAGCACCCTCTGCTAGATGGTCTAGTGTAACAGATAATTTTAATCCCAGCTCTAATAAGAGTGGCATATTTGTGTCTTTCTTTTTTATTATAATTGTTAATTAGAGACAGGATGTGGTCAAAGCTGCTTTTTCCCATCCTCACGTATTATGAATGTCCCGTGGATTCATTCTCACATAGTAGTTAATGCAAAAGACAGTTGCATGCACCTATTTATCTCTTTTGCAGTTGATTGGGTGTACCCAAAGCGATCGCTTTTATTTTCTTGCTGCTGCTGAACTATTTTCCTTTTTATTAACAAAAATCTTTTCTTGTTTTAGAAGCAACAATTTTGTAGTTCTGACATTATAAAAGTTAGTGCCAATGGCAAGCTGACATAAAATTATTGTAGATTTTGTCTAGTTGTTTGTAATAACTAAAAAAATGATAAAAAAATAATAATAATGACATTTTGGAAGATGTTAATCTATTACTTTTTGAAAACTGCGCTAGGACCGAGCTGAAAACTACTCGCCATATTATTTGCCGATAATGTACAAAAACTAAAAATAAACTGACATAAATATGCTTTTATTGAGAGAGGATAACTCTCAAGCAATTGATTAATTGGCTTACGTGTGGCTTTTCTAGCTTACCGCGATTCAGCACTCACTAATCCGTAAGTACTAATTTGCTTTCATGTGGCAAGACCTTTAGCTAAACCTTTCAGTGTTGTGATTGGTTAATCAAAAAAAGCAAGTATTTTTTTACTTCAAATATTATCTTGTTATAGCCAATTAAATGCTTGATATAACCTCAAATAAAATGCTAGTATTTAATTTAACTGTTTTGCAGAGAACACAGAGGGGAAATCCTCATTTGCATAGCTCAATCGTCAAGCAATTACCTGTTGTACATACAGCTTAGTTTCTGAGTCACCCAACAGTATGATAAAATTTCTACCAAATTTTCGATATTAACCTTTATCTATCTATCTATCTACCTACCTACCCGCCCGCCCGCTCGCTTGCCGGCCTGCCCGCCCACCTATCTGCCTATCTATCTACCTGCCTACCTAGCTACCTACCTATCCGCCCGCCCACTCAACCGTCTATCTCCCGTACACTTAAATTCTGTGGCTTTCAACATTCAATCATCGAAATAAAACACAAATAATTTTCGACTGAAGAGTAAAATGATACAATAGGGATAAATTCACTGACAGTTACTGTTGCTGTCAAGACTGTATTGTGAACTTCTTTTGCTTCAGTTTGGTTTACCGGGCAGTTCTCAGTAAACAATTAATATGAAAGTCTATAAACCTGTTGCAGGTTTTGATTGATTAACTCTTCAAAACAAAACAACTCCGCCCACTACTGTATCCAAGGAACGATACACTATATGACAGAGTTATATATATAACCATATCCAAGGGGTGTGGCACCACATTACAGTTATACAAATATAACACCGTACAGAACTAGTAACATTTCACTTTATACATACAGTTGACTTCTTACTATAGACTTCACTTCTGTATAACTCATCTATCAAGATGTATTTTAGACATCAACTTACTATTGGGTTTGCTCTGCTAGCCATCTGTGTTACAGGTAACTATTTGTTTCTCTGATAAGGCATCTCTGGGAGGCCGTAAAACTTTAAACAAAAGTATTTGATGATTTTGAAATTTTCATGCTTAATCCTACCCTATTTTTGGGTGGTTGAAATTATCAAAAATATAACCAATTACAAGCTGTTTTATTTCATTTTGTATTGTGTTTTTTGGTTTAAAACGCAATAACTGCTTAATCATTTTCGTTTTAAGGAAAGCTCATACTACGCTGTAACTAAAACTCAAAACTACTATTTGGCAAAACTTTTTGCTAGGCAAACAACACAAATAATATTTCTATAATGATTGTTCAACTACAAAAAGGTTTCATTGCTGACATAGGAATGAAAGTTTGCTTTTAGCTTAGTTTTCACAGTTTTTTTTTCCTAAAACTTTAAATGCATTTGTCAACTTATCAACTTTTATTGTGTCACTTAGATAAAACAGACTGCTTATGACTTTTTTATGAGAAACTTTTTGATAAAATTAGTATTATAATAACATTATATCAATCTTTTGGAATAATTACAAAAAGTGTGGAGAAGAGCTGCTCACTTTTTCACCAAAAACAGTCTCTTTTCACAAATACTTTAACCTGAACAACTGATTGACTTGATGTGGCAAAACCTTCAAGGAAACACATGAAACTAAAAACTTTAAAAATGACTGCTACCATAACAAAACATCAAGGAGTCCAATCATAAAAATTCCGTGACAAAAAATTTTTATTCCAGCTGTGACTAATTTGCCTAAAAATGCTCTGAAGTATAGTTGTGAGATTAAATCTTTGATGCTCATCACTTTTGGTGTCAAACAAACGAGTATGTATTGTATGTATAAATTGTAATTTTGAGCAATCTTTATTGATGGATGGCAGCTTCATATTTTAAAAATTGACTGATCATTCTTATAAATTCTACCGCTAGCAATGTAGGTTTTTTGTTCTAATAAACAATATTTTATAGCTGTGGCCAGCCTTGATTGTATAACCTGCAGTGGACTCAGTGCAAACTGTGGTCCAGGTATCAGCAATGATAGCTACAAAGTGACATGTGGTGCATCAGGTGCTACGACTGACACCTACAAGTGCTACACTGCTACACAGTTTTACAAAGAGAATGATACTGCAACTTACTATTATAGGTAAGCTTTGTATTGACAGATAATTATGCTACAGGGTATTACATAACAGCATATGTCAAGGTAAGGAAATCTCAATATTATTTGTTACATCAGAAGAAGATGGGTATCATATAAACCTCCTTGCAAAACTAAAGCACTTACCATAAACAAAACTTCTTTAATTTAATTACCTTGTTTTAACATCATTATTATCATTATTTATCATATTTTTATATATTTATATATTATCATTATTATTTTAGAGGGTGTACGTCTGAAGCCCTCAAAGATGGCTGTGCAATAATACAGAACTATCTGGGTTACAAGTATGAGGAGTGCGTCTGCTCAAAAGGAGACAAATGCAACAATTCTGCAGTTCCTGTGGTGTCTGTTGTACTTATGTCAGCAATGGCTTTCATCAGCAACAAACTGTTGTAAGGAGTTGCTTGTTTTGTAAACAAAACTGTGATTTGTAAAATTTTAACAGTTAAACTTGAAGAATAATTTATTCTTAGATGTCTGATTGATTATCTGTTTGTCCGCTTATTGTTCAATTATTGCCGAGGAGTAAACAAATGTACTGTTATTGATCAAATATCGATCTCTGAAACTCATTAAGGCTGTCAAGATCTTTGATGCATATTTTATTCTTTTATATCTATTTACTAAATAAAACAGTTTTACCACCATATATATCCATAAATGCAGCAGTTCTACAGATCCTGTTGGGTTTGTTGTACTTATGCTATCAATGGGCTCTATTGAAACAAACCTGTTTTAAAAAGGGTTTTGCTTCAAATGCAAAACTGTTTATAGCCAAGTTCCACCACTTAAACATAGGTTGATAGAAAGCTCCGCCCATTACAAGGGGGTGTGTCATTACTTGACAGAGTTATATATATATAAACTGTACATAACTAGTAACTACTCACTTTATACATAGAGTTGACTTTTTACTATAGACTTCACTTCTGTATAACTCATCTATCAAGATGGATTTTAGACATCAACTTACTATTGGGTTTGCTCTGCTAGCCATCTGTGTTACAGGTAATCAATTGATCCTTTTGATATTCCATAACAAGACACACACTAAAAATGTTAATGGAACCATTAAAAACCAAACCATATTTCACCGTCGAACACTCTTTAATTAGAACTTGCTAAAAAATTTTGTGAGAAAAAATCTATATGCAAAATTACTAATGTCTGGTGATAAATTTTATTGTTTATTAACCTACTAAGGTCCAACCAAATTGATTTCTTACGTCAGGTTGCCGCCCTCATGGGTTTATCCATTGATAATAAACTACACAGCTATTCATTGATGCTAAACTAATTCTATGTCTATGTCTAGTGCATCAGATTCTGTTGGAAAATAAAGCCTTTTGCAGCACACAAATTTTGTTGAAGTTCAAATGAAAAAAAAACTTGCTTCACTTTTTTTTTTTTAAAGATAATTTTCTATTCACTTCTCAGTTACAAAATATCTAAATTTTACTTGTGAAGCATAAACCATGTGGTAATCATGTGGTAATGTGGAAGTTCGTGTCGGTGTGCGCGCCAGTTGGTGCCAACCCACGCCTGTCGGTGTCGCGCACGCCAAATAATTGTCAATATTCAACGGTTTGCCGCAAGTTTGCGCGCACACACATTTTTGCCACACCAACAGGCGCGCCAACATTTGATATTAGTCGTTCGCCCACTCTCGCATGGTTTCAACTCGGCGATGTCCACTAAACGATTTATTCAATAACCCCTACTCCTGTTATTGTACTAAGGGTTTTTCGTGAGCAGTCCAGCAACAGTCATATTTTTACTCTTTTGGCTAGGCCAAGGTCATTTTCTTCTGCAAAATTTTTTTTCTTCTCATTTTCACTGCTATTATTATTATTATTATTTGTAATTTATAATTAGTACGCCTGATTATCCTTTGTGACAGTGTATTAAGCTTTGTATAAAGTGATCCAGTTCAAAAGTACAATTTATTCTAACTTATGCTGCGCTATTCACAGCATGCCAACCAACAAACTAAAATAAGAAACAAGTTTGTGTCGGACATTTTATGCTAAAATTGATGTTTTTATAATCAAATGTAGATGATAAACAAATGTATTCATATTTTGTCATACCACTATTTAGCCGCCTATACACAAAGTTTACAAACATTATTCCTTAGCAGTGACCAGTGTTTCCTGTATCAGCTGCAGTGGTTACAGCTCGTACTGCGGTCCTAGTATCAACATCAAGGAATTTAAAAAAAATGTGGTGACATTTGGTAGGCGCTGACCCATACAGGTGTTATACAGGTACAGAGAACTATAAAGGGTGTGAAAGTGTAACCTGTTACCATGGGTAATGTGCTTGCCAAAATTTTCTAATAAAGTAACTTCTAAATAGAAGAAGTGTGTAAGAAATCCAGTTCAATGTGTATTTATCTTTTTTTTTCATTTTCAAGTCCGTTCTATTAATTATTTTGTATATAATTACTCAAATTTTTGTGATAGTAGTTATTACTTTAAATAGCATCATGCGTATTGTTTTAGAGGGTGCTTGGAAAACGATTACAAAGATGGAAGTGATGTGGTAAATAAACATTTAGGATTCAAGCATGAGAGATGTGTTTATACAAACAAAGACTACTGCAAAAGCTCTACAGCTCCTTTAGAATCTGTTGCACTCATATGTATGGCGTTTCTCAGCAACAAACTGTTTTAATTGATGCAGAATTTCTGGTTTATAAGCATATCAAGTGAGACACCTTGAGTAAGATAGACGACCCAACTGTGGAAGTTGTATACCATGATGCAGCTTTGGGCTTTTCTGGCTACTTCATAACGTTGTAAACTAGCTACATGTGTGTTATTTCATGATTCTTGGGTTGACTGAAAACCACTGAATAGCTTGTGTGACATTTTCCTCCAGCTACACACTTTTTGAAGAAAACTTAATCGCATCTCTTTTAGTGCTGCAGAAGCTAAATACTTTATGAATGGTACAAAAGAGTTTGTTTTAACATCAGATGTAGTGGAATAACACCAAATACCATCAGTTATAAAAGAACATGAGAAGAAATCCAATCCTTCAGCTGTTGAAATAAAACACTAGGTGACAACTCCAATTTTAATAGAAATGTGGGCAGACGACTCCAATTTCATCAAAACACCACAAAATAAAACAAACTGTTTATTTTGATGAGGTTATATATAAAAATCGTTGACTATAAAATTACTGATTATAGAGTGTTTAACTATAGAGTGCTTGACTATAAAGTGATTGACTATATAGCGATTGACTATAGAGTGTTTGACCATAAAGTGATTGACCATAGAGCGATTGACTATACAGTGTTCGAACATAAGTGATTGACTATAGAGTGTCTGACTATAGAGCGATTGACTACAGAGTGTTTGACTATAGAGTGATCGACTATAGAGCGACTGACTATAGAGTGTTTGACTATAAAGTGTTTGACTATAGAGTGTATGACTAAAGAGCGATTGACTACAGAGTGATTGATATGGTCACTAGGCAAGTTAAACGATGTGGTTTGTCAACTGACTAATAAATTTTTGTCGCTCAAAGAAACAAACAAGCAATCATACAAGCTTTTTATTTATGAGTTGTAGGAGAAATTGTTTCCTCCCTGATACCAATGATATTGTTCTGTGGCCAGTCAGATAGACTAATCCTTGACTATGAACTTAGTATACATCGTGGGCCTAGTATATATGGACTAATAAGTGGGCGGATTTTTTGTCCCCAATTCACAAGTAAACCAGAACATGCTGGCAAGGTCACGTGATTTAAATAGCAGTTGTCATAATAATCCCACCGCAATTAAATAGTACTGCGGATATACCAATAACGTACTTGATTGAGAATAGTGAATCTGCTATCACTACTGCTGCCTGGTTCATTGAATAATAATTATGAATTTTATTAATAATTATATAATACTTGGCTAATATCACTATCATTATAATATACTATTTATTATTATTTCATGCTTTTGTCATAAACTTTACTATGGTAAATTACGGCAGTCAAAAACTTTATGGGGATTTATCTTTACTTGGCTATACTCTGGAGTGCTCCATTTATGTAAAACCAAACTAAATAACACACCACACAAACAGATGGCCTTTAAGTGCTTTACCAATGGCGGTCAACATTGTCAGGACCCGGAAGTTTCGTAGGTAATACACAGTAGGCTCCGCCCAGGTATTAGTCCATTCTAATAGGTTCATGGTATACACAGAGTTCTAAATGGGCACAGTTTAAACCCGACTTTGAGCAAAACTTTTGTTTTGCATTCGCAGGGACCGCTAATCATAGAATTATCCTTTCGTCTAGAATGCTAGCTTATGGTCAAACTGAACATGGGCTGTTGGTAACAAATTGTTCATTTTATCTATATTTATAATACATGGCTTTTAATCACGATTAAATGGTGTCATATAACGAGCTCACTCCTTTATTACAACTGGTTTTACAATTATGACAAAATATACTCATTCACAAACATAGTGCGCCATTTTTTTCTGTGGATATGAGGTAACTAAATGTTGTCATTAGGGAGGTTTCTAGAAGAGGAGATAATTCTATACCATTGATTATTACCATATGGATGATCGCTATCACAAGCTGTATCTTTACTTCAAAAGTACGCTGAATATGAGACGTAGGGTTTGACACAGCTTTTAGATTATTGTCACACCTGTATGTGACGTACCTGTCGAATGACACATGTATCTGTCGATATAAGACAACAGTTAAAAGGAATTTTATTTGTAATCATCAACATAAACATAACTACCATCAACAATATCCAATGCAGTAGTAATTACAGTGAAGGAATTGATTATTTTAAATTTTTGTTATGTTACGATTGAAACTTATAAGTTGAGTATATCTGATTGAAAATAGCTAAAGTAGGTTAATAAATATGTCATCGCAAACAAATATACTCACAATTGGCGGCCATGTTCTGTTATGGTGCACGTTGATGATGAGTTTCTCAAAAACGATATCTTCACCCAATTAACTATTTCTACGTACCAGTTTATTGAGCCTAGTAAAATACCAAGTACCTGTACTAGTACCATTTTCATTCTTTGACAGATAATTTCTTAAAAAAAATTGTTAAAACAATGTTGTCTATGCTTGTTGCTCAGAAAAAAACGTTGAGCTGCTGGGATTATCTATCTGGTATAGTCAGTGTCCTCTGACACCAGACCATTATGAGGCTCTAGCTCCTTAAACTAAACTTGTCAAATCAGTGTAAAAAAAAATTAAAAATAAAAAACGAAACATTCTGTATCTATGAAACGCTATTACCATTGGGAGGTGCTTTTACACTAACAGATTTTTCTTTAAAAATTGGCGATGCGCCTTGCCGCACAAAAATTTTCAAAACTTTGGTGAAGACGCACGAGTGTCCCAGGCTGATGCACACCACAGTAGCAGTGCCACAGTTGAGTGTCAAGTTACATTAACTTAATAGCTGCAGGAGGTAGATCAAATAATAGGGGTATTAAAAATTATCGTATCAGTTATTTGGTTTATTCAAGCGTGGCTATAATGTAAACGATAATTGGTATAACATCCAAAATAAATATCGTTACCCAACCAATCAATTACCACCATTGTTTGTAAATGTGCATTTTCTTTACTTGAACAAGAAGATTAACTTCATATAGCTATCAATTAATAACTAATTGGCCGGCAACATTGAGTTCATTATTTTGATTTGATTGAATTATTTAGTTTTAATGTTAACTATTACAACATTTTGTTATCTTTAATATTGTGCGCCATTGTATGCGTTATTTTCTTGATTGGTTCAATTACTACCTGTTATATTTTATTGGCTAGACTTAGCATGATGCACTGCACGTCCTCCCGCCAACCTATTAAAGGCTGGATTCTCTTGTGTTCATTGCAACTTATCACTTACTGCTGCTGTTGTTAACTACTCTAGGCAGTTGCCTCCCTAGAGCATGATATGTGGACAAATAAATGTATTTATTACTTAAACTATACCTAGTTTGTCTGAGCCGAGGGTTCACTAGTAGTGAAGTTGTGCTCAACTTCTCCATTGCATCCTTCAGGTCTGACTGACCCTGCGTCACCTCTTGGAGAGAGGTGTTGTACTGCTGTTCCACGAGCTGCATGCTGTGGATGGCTGTTTGTTGGTGGACGATAGTGGGAGCCCTACCGGCACCATCCACCACAATATAATAGTGCAGCGCAAAGTTAAATGAACATTGAGTTTAAAAAAAAAGTGGGTGGCTTAGCAACACCTCATGATTACTATTTTGACACACAGACAAAATATAATCCTGAAGGAAGTTTGATATTGATTAAAGCTTGTAATGAAGTAACTGATCTAATATTTGCCCACTATAGTTTTCACAAACTTCTATGAAAAACAAACAAATGTGCTTACAAAAAAATTGATCCTATTGCTACACTTTTCAACTCCACTTACGATGTAACCGTGGATACTTTGTTAGATAAATAAACATAGTATCAACTATAACCGCGTTTGTTTACCATTTATTGTGTACAGTCAAATAAGCTGCCACTTTCCCGACATTGCAAAGTTAAGAAATCAATCTCTGTTCCCTTGATTCCTAGGGATAATGTAATTTATTGTAACGTGATCCACGGATTTATAGCAGCAAGCACTCATGTATTAGAGGATCTTAATTGTGGGAAAGTTCTCAATCGCAATAAAAAGAACACCTGTGTAATCTTGATATACGCAGCTTTTCACACCATTAGTTAAAGTACTTTTAAGGGGGCGTTACCATATAATGTGTGCAGTTTCCATTGTACTTAGACCCTGTGTATTCAAAAATATTAGGCCCATCATTAGTTTTCTCTACTTTCTATTCTAAGTGTTATTTTATATACTACCAAGGCCATTGCGTGTTATGCCAGTGACTACGATCGTTGCAGTGGATGCGGGGAAAAAATTTTCTCTACGAGTTGACAAATTTTGTGGCAAAAACAAAGGTGTTCATACTTTTTGCTGTTTTCTTTGCCGCATCAACAACTTTCCTAAGCAAACTGGAACGATAATGATGGACAACGTAAACTATAGTACAGTCATTTGATGGACAACGTAAACTATAGTACAGTCATTTACGGTGCAATAAATATTTAACTCTGCAAAGTGTTTGATAATCTCAGCCTTAGTCCACTTTTGTTGTAGGAGTAAGTTTTAGGCATACTCATGGTCCATGGTCCACGTATGTATGTGTGTATGTATGTATATGTTGGTATGTGTGTGTACTTGCGTGTGTGTTTGCATGAGGGGGTGTTAGGTTGTGTGCTTGTGTGTGTATTGTGTATGTGTGTACTTGCATATTATGTATTTATGTGTGTATGTATATATGTGCGCATGTGCATGTGTGTATATGTATATTTGCATGACGGCGTATGCTAGTAGGCACAGATGCTTGTATGTATGTATGTATGTATGTATGTATGTGTGTGTGTGTGTATGTATGTATGTATGTACGTACGTACGTACGTACGTACGTACGTACGTACGTACGTACGTACGTGCGTGCGTGCGTGCGTGCGTGCGTGCGTGTATGTATGTATGTATGTATGCATGCATGTATGTATGTATTTACGTACGTACGTATGTATGTATGTACGTATGTACGTCTGTGCGTATGTATGTCTGTGCGTACGTATGTATGTCCGTATATACGTATGTATGTACGTACGCACATATGTACATATGTCCGCACGTACGTTTGTATGCACTTATGTATGCATGGATGTATCTATGCACGCTTGTATTTCCATTTATTAGCGGTATCTCAGACAAACAAAACCAAGAAAGTGTGAAACAAGAAACAGGAGATGGCTGGGGCCCATGCGCACAGTAGTTAGATAAACCGACATGCTGAGCCCAGGGATAGCAGTTGGAAGTTTAAGACTTGTGCATTCATATCAATAATTGGTGGTTTTGGTGGTACTTCAAGTTCTTGCATAGTGGCAATCTTTTTATTCAAATCAAGATCACTTCAACCGCAACTGTTCACTATTGTTTTTCTTTACAGTAATTTAAGTTTTGCGAAAATTGATGCATTCATCTGAATGAACCACAGAAGCTCCACCCACTACAAAGATTAACCTATTGGTAGATCCAGGGGGCGTGGCATTACATTACAGCTATATATATATAAACGAGACAAACTAGTAACCATTCATTTCATACAAAAAAGTGAATTTCTCCCTGTGGGCTTTACTACTGTATAACTTATCTATCAAGATGTATTTTAGACATCAACTTACAATAGGGTTCGCTCTACTAGCCATCTGTATTACAGGTAAGTATGATCTATTATATTGTGTTGTTGATCTAAAGCCCAAAAACTGCTGGATGAATTTTATTTTTAAATCCGACATAGTTTACAGAGTCTACCAAGCAAAAGTTTTTTGTCCAACTTTATTGCCAAGTGAACAATACTTCCTTGTTAATGCGTTTAATTAAACAAAAGATAATCGTTTTGAAAATGAGAGAATATTTTAATCAACCTGTGTGGTTTATCATTTGCAACTTTCTAAACAACTTTTTCATTATCTCATTTTACTTAAGTTGAATAACTTCTGAACTTCTTTTAAACACCTATTTTAGAGAGTAAACATCATTTCAAGTATACATCAAGTTTGGGAATGACTAAAAAAGCTATAAGGAGAGCTGTTTATTGCTCCACCATTGTATTAGAGGGTTTAATTTCTCCAAAGCTCCAAGTACAATTTTTATAACAATTTCTCTAGTGCCACAAAAACTATGATGACTTGGAAACTGTTTACACTCAATTCATCCAGTTTCAAAAACCAAAAAATTACAGCATATTACCTAAAAATAAGCTATGAATATCTCTGTTGAGAATGCTACATCAAACCATATGTTACCAGCCTCTTTTGATTTATTCCTTTTGACATTTTCTTTCTTGCATCAATACTGTGGAGGTTGTCTTTCCTTGCATCATGTAATAAATCAATCATACTAAGACTAGCATTGATGCATTAGTTTATAATGATTTATTACTATACACGGTAATAATCAACTGTAATATTTACATTTGGCTGAATGCACCGATTAAACATATTATGAAGAAATAATATTTTTGGTTTACTACAGGTTTTATGGAAATTATTTATGTAGTCATTCTATAGTTTGTTATCAATGTGTAGATGATATGTTATTCTGAGAACTTACAAATTAAGCTAGCTCCTTTCGTATTTCGCAGTTTAGTATTCTTTGTTCCAATAAACAATGTGTTGTAGCTGTGGCCAGCCTTGATTGTATAGCCTGCAGTGGACTCAGTGCAGACTGTGGTCCAGGTACGAACAATGATGACTACAAAGTGACATGTGGAGCCTCATATGCGACGACTGACACCTACAAGTGCTACACAGACACATATACTTACCGTGAGAATGATACTGCAACTTACTATGAGAGGTTAGACTTCAACCTTAAAATACTCAAACTACAAATTATTGCAAATAAACAATTTTTTGATATAAAGATTTTTCTGCAGATAGGTAGCCCAAGGAAATGGACATCAAATAATTTTGCTGGCATAACTATGATACTTTTCATAAAAAACAAGTTTCTATATTTTTACTAACCCTCATCTTAACATCAGTGAATAATTATTGTTTTAGAGGGTGTGAATCTGAAGCCCTCAAAGATGGCTGTGCAGTAGTACAGAACTACCTGGGTTACAAGTATGAGAGGTGCATCTGCTCAAAAGGAGACAAATGCAACAGTTCTACAGTTCCAGTGGGGTCTGTTGTACTTATGTCTGTAATGGCTTTCATCAGCACCAAACTGTTGTAAGGAGTTGCTTGTAAACCAAACTGTTCTTTATAAAATGCTGTCAAGTAATGGGATTTTTTGGTAGTTTGTTGTTTACATATTCTTCAATTGCTGTAGTGAAATAAGCAAATACTTGTCACTGATCAAGATAGATGCCTGAACGCCATTGAAGCTGCTGAGCTTTTTGGTTCATATTTACCTTTTTCTACACTCATTTACTAAATACAACAGTTTCACAAACATTACCCATCCAGATCAGGTTTTTCTATGATCAATTCTATAATACCGTGTATGATTGTTTCGAATGGCAAACACGACAAAAAAATCTCTGAAGTAACTGGGAAAATTCTTCAATATAGCACATACTGTAGTGTAAGCATGTAGAACAGGTTAGATATAATCTCTATTTCATAGACATTCTCCTTGTCTAAATCTAGCTATGCAACGGGCAAATTCAATTCACTCTAATTGAACACTAAATAAAATATAAGGAACAAATCTAGTTTGTTCATTTCAATAGAGCAGTTGAATACCCTCAAAGACGTTAAGAGATAACTACCATCACGGAGAAGACACTATAATAAAGGGGAGTTTACAGGCTCTAGTAGCTTATAACGATCCGTTTTTTATTTTTCCTTGATTATTCTACAAATTGGGAGTTATCTTCTTTATTATTTGTTTGGCAATCGTTAAGAATTTATTGAATAATCATGATGTTCTAAACTGCTTCATTCCATTGCCTCCAGATCGTCTAATATATTTTTGTTTTTCATTTGATGTACTTGCCAAAACGCTCTTATAGTCAGCATTGAACCAAACTACAAAATAGCTGACAAGATTTAGAGTTGTTTGCTCTTGGAAACTCCTCCTTCCATTGCACATAGCCTCCCTCCTCCAACTCATTCTAAAAAAAGTTATACACCTTTACTGTCAACACAATTTTATTTCCCTCCACACATCACAAAAGAGCAAAAGAAGAGATCTGATGAAAATTGGACTTTACTTTGTTTACTTCTCTGGGAACTCGTCTCAAACTAAAGAATAGACAAATCTGACTCAGAATGTTTAAGTTGAAATTTTAGAACCTTGGCTGGACCAAACAGAGAAACCACTATGAGGTTTCAATTTTCTGTCAGTCAGTGGCTTTTCAACACCCATTGAGAAAGAAAATACAGAATTGATAGCCGGTGGGTGAGACAGGAAGTACACTGTAAAAATGCCATGAGGATTAACTGTTGCAAGTGCAAGTGTTTACAAATAAGTAGCCAAGGTGGATAGTTGGTGCAGCAAACCTCAAAAAAATGCCTCATGGCACACCTATTCTTTGACCAATCAAGATGTAAGAAACTTACACACTTTATATTTACAGATTTTCTCTGGTTCCTGCTGAAGAGTTGCAGTGCATGTGATTGGGGTTTCTTCATCCCCAGTTCATGGGAGCATTCAGAGGCACTCTTATTCTACATATTGGGAGAGAACTAACAACACGATGCAAGGCAGAGAAGTTACACTGCCAGGAAGGTGTTTTCCAGGTTATCTTTTACTCATTTTATGTACTTGTGAGGATGCCTGAACTTTAAAAGAGCAAAAACTTTTAGATAGCAGCATAAAGAAATACCAAAGTAAAAGAATAAAAAATTTGCCTATTAAATCATTTGGAGTTGTTCGCTTATTGAGGCCCATTATACTTTTTCTTCCAACTCATCTTCAAACCACCCCAACCTTTTATCATTACCGTATCGAACCTAAAAGTACCACAAAGAACAGTTAGGATTAAGAGCTGTCCAGTTCTGACATTGTTATAATGACTCCCTGTCCAGTGTAAAATCTAAGTTTTGATTCAAAAGCCGATACTGGTGAGAGATTTAGTTTTTGAAACTTCCAAGTAAACATAACTTGGTCATTTTGATTTAGTCCAGAGCAAAACTGCTGACAAAGGTGGATGACAATAAGCTGAAAATTACTTTTTAAGGGAATCTGATGCCCGAAAAAATAGTGACTGTCTCTTGCTGAACTTTGCATTCCACTAGCGTATTATCTACTTTGTGATCAGCTAACTTCTACCATATTTCCATCTGCACAAACTAAAACGAGCAGGAATTCCACAGGATGTTGTCGTAAAATACTACAGCTCATGCATAAGACCAAAGATGAGTTACGGCTGCGCAGCATGGTTTCCCATGTCATCATCTAATGGCATTGATAAGCTAATCCGCCCGGAAAAGCTTCTACTGAAAATCATATGCCCAGCACATGAGCACTACGAGAATCGCCTCGCCGCTATGAATATTACACCCATAGTCAACATCCTTGACAATATGTGTGCCAACTATGTAAACAAAGTTCAACAGCCTCAACACTGTGTCCATGGACTGCTGAATAAACCAGCCCCATCACAGCATAGGTCATCACTCATCAAACAAAGACAGACTGATGTAAAATGTAGAACCAAATTCCGGGGCTCCACTGTTTTTCTCAAATATGGAAATCAGGGTTGTTTGAAGTACTCTAAGTAAGTTTTATTATTCTTAATACTGAATCTTTTATTAATTAATTGCCTTTTTTCTGTTTTAAACTCGGGCTGCCATAGATTTTAAACTACTGTGCTGAAAATTTATAAGGGTTGGCACTTTTCTTAACTGCTCTGTGCATGACCAATGGTTTACAAATAAAGATTTATATATATTTATATTTATACAGAGCTGTATTGAAGGCTTCAATTGCTGTTAGTTGGAGTTTTTATTGTATAAATTGAGGTTATTGGTTGCCCACACATATAAAAAGTTGAATAAAAACGTATATTTATGCTATGTACGTTGTCATTTGACTGGCTGGCTGCAAGGCTATTTACAGCCAGCCAGTCATTAACTTTAAAGAAGTGGGTCTGGCTCAGCATTGGAAAGCTAAAGAGAGCGAGAGATATAGAGGCTTTAATTGGCCTTGTGGCAGCGGAAGGAAAGAGATCTGATTGGTGGTATTCATTTAAAGTGTTATGAGAGAAGGGAGAGATAGTTGATGATGACCGGCATGTAAAGAGACCCCAATTAATTAGATCACCACTTACACACAAACTGTATATGAACACCTTACCCTCTGTTCCCAGCCGTTCATATTCTATTTGACCTATAGTGTGTGTTCTAGAAGGGGAGATAGTTCTATACTATCTGTCACAATATTTTTATATGAGCAACGACACAAATAAGCAATTTATTGAGAGTCTATTTGTGTTAGCCACTCAATCAAATATATTCAAATGATCATAAATTTTGGTTGCTCCTCGTAGTTAATTTTTTTCTATTTTGACAGCCTGAAAAAACAAATTTCATGACTAATTAATTCTGTTCTCGAGAGCTGAGAAAACACTTTGCGGAAATATTCCAATAAAAAATTTGGGCCCTTGTATGTTTTGCATCACTTAGTTGTGGGTTAATTGACCAGATTAATACATATTGGGTGGTGCAGATACACCCCCTTCCCTGCATTTTATCCAGTTTGACACCCAGACAAAAGCCGAGTGCTAAAAAAGATTGATATTGATAAAGCTTGTTATGAAATTACTTAACTAATATTTACACTGCAAAGCTTGAATGAAGTTTGATGAAAAGCGAAAAAAGACATGAAAGCTTGATATGAGATCTTAGCATAGCAAAGCCATTTATTAAGAAGCTCTATTGACTCCATTCAATAGATATATATGAAATATTTAGTATCCAGGAGACGCTCACAGTTAATTGGCAATCAAAGCATTTTGCTGTGATACCAATCTCAACTTCTTATGCTTTCAATTAGTCAAATATGAACCAAAGACTTACAATAGCAAGCAATCAGGTTGTAGTACAGTTTCTAGCTGTAGTGTGCATAAGCAGTCTTTACGAGCAACCTTGAGACTTCCATATACATATATTCTTGTACTATCAGTCATAGAACTATCTCGCTTCCTCAAGCCTTCACTGTTTCGAGTGTTAAGTGATTTTAGTTACCTGTAAAAAATGGCTACCAAACTACTTCCTCTCCCCAATTTTTTTATTGTTTTCTTGAGACTTTATCTTCGTCATGATGCAGAGCACTAGAAATATCAACATTAGTAATTGGCGCAAGTAGTAAGTAAGGTGTTACTTGTGGTATATCGGAAGTAAATCATGATTATGAATATTATCATCAATTCACATCATTCCAACGCAACGACTAGGACCAGTTGTTGAGTGAGATTACAGATCTCAATCATGTTGTCCCACTGCAATTTTGAAAGAGGGTCACTACAGTGTTACTAGTGAAAAATAACAGAATTGACTAGAATCGTAAAACCAGTTGTAATAAAGGAGTGAGCGCTTGATACGGCACAACTTAATTAGATCACCCTTACTATCTAAACTGCATATCAACACCCTTACCTTTGGTCATCAGCGTTCACATTCTTTTTACCTATGATTAGCGTTCTAGAGCAGGAGATAACTCTGTGCTACCTGTGAAAATATTTTTATAGAAGCATTATTAAGTAAACAATATAATGACAGGCTACTTGTGTTCGCCATTTATTCAAACATATTCAAATGGTTATGATTTTTTGTTGATCCTCGCATTAATTTTTTTTTCATGAAGATTTGAAAAACTATTTTTATGGTTATGTAAATTATGTAATTGAGTCTCAGAAAGTTTTTTTCAGAACTATTCCGTTAACAACAAAGGTCATTGCGTGTTTCTCATTGCTTAGATGTGGCTTGAATGACCGGATTAACACATATCAGTGCATATACCACTCCCCCCAATCCTCGCACTATTTTCTGTTTGATGCATGGAAGAAAAGTGATAGTTGAAGAAGTTCAGTATTCATCAAACTTATCATTCAATCTCTAACCTAGCAGTTCCACTGCATAGTCGTGGTTCAAACAACAATTTTAACAGTAACTGGGTGGTGAACATATGCCCCCTTCCCTGCATTGTATGTAGTTTGACACTCAGAAAAAAGCTGAGCATAAAGAGGTTTGATATCGATCAAACTTGTTACGAATTTACAGAACTAATATTTACACTGCAAAGCTTGAATAAAGTTTTGTGGAAAGTGAACAAAAGACTCATGAAAGCTTGATATGAGATCTTAGCATAGCAAAGCCATTTATGAAGAAGCTATGTTGACTCTATTCAATAAGTATATATAAAATGCTTAGTATCCAGGAGACGCTCAAAGTTTTCATGCGGTGCACATACCCCCTGCATTACTTTTTGTTTCAAGCCCCGACGAAAATCGATGCTGAAAGAAATTCTATATTCATCAGCTCTGTAACCCAACATTTACCTGCATACTTTGAAGGAAGTTTTGTGAAAAACAAACAAAGATATTTTAGAAAACTTGAAATGAGAGCTCAGCATCACATTTTCAATCTCAATTTATGATACTTAAAAAAACAACAATGCTTGGTTTCTACTTCTACGACTCGACGCATTTAAACTAGCGTAATGTGAGCCTAAGCCTTACAATAGCAAACACATAAGAGTTAGCAAAAGCTTGTCAGAGAGTGTACATGGGCTGTGCACTCAAACACCATTGATAATGTAATGTAGCATGTTCTCTCATTATCAGTCACAATATTTGTATAGGGGCTTTACCGCAAATCATTGAGGGTCTTTTTGCATGAGCCACTTGAATATATTCCTCAAAACTAGAAAAAAAAACTAGTTTTATGACTAATTAATTTATGCTCTTGCCTGGCTTTCGTGTTGCAAGGTGTGAACTTTATTATTTTACATTTTTCTAAAATCTTAAATGAATGGTGAGTGATGTAATCATTTTTATAACTTTTCTCATTAACTAACCGTGACATATAAAGCTGGTGTAACCGCAATGTTTTATCTGCAATTGCATTTAATCGTGATTATGTCATTATGATATTAGAATTAACTACAGCCATGTGGAAAACCAGGCTTTTCTTTGAGATTATTTACTGACTCTTCTTTTACGTAAGGCTACTGCCGTGAGTCAATTGCCTAGTATTTTTACCACCAGAGCAACTAACAACGCCACTAGTAAATGTTACGCATTTCACTATTTGGCAAAAAATAAAGTGGAAACTTTAATGTTCGCAAAATTAAAAGAAAAATATGAGATCAGCTGTTAAAAAGGAGTACCAGAAAGTGCAAACAACAACCTGCAAATAATGATACTTTAGATGGTAATCTAGAGGACCCAGCTAGAGGATATAATTTCTGGTAAATGCAAAATACACTACTGGACCATTTCAAACGTCCTAAGTAAAGATAGAAAGCAATACCGTATTTATACATAATATGTTCACAGATGTCAAATCAAACATTAAATGCAATTAAATATATAAATAATCCAAATAAAACTACAACAAAACACTGCAAAGGCAATGCGAAAACCATTTTTTAAGAAAGGAATAATTTTGTAATAAGCAAGGTTGAGAATAGAGCACTAAGTGATATGTTTAAGGAGCACATTCCTCTGGTTTATGTAAACTTGGGCTGGCTCACATGTTATGAGCATTTTATAAAAATAATGACAAACCAAATCTTTTAATTAGATTCAGCTTGTTATGAGCTGTTCCAATGTATGTATGTCTTGAACGCAACTAGAGCTCCCCGAATTAAAAAAAAAGAACAAAATTAGCAACTAACGCAACTGGCTGTGAGGAAAAACAGGGAAATGACAACTTTTGTGTTATTCCAAGTAATTTTGTTGTAGAATTCTGCCATAAAAACAACAGTTTCTCAACCAGCTTGTTCAATAGTTTCTAAATCTTTCACTAGTTCTATATGCCTATACACCGGCTGTACACATTTGTTCTCAAGGCATACAAGTTAGTTTCTAAGCCTTCAATCAATTATATGCGTATGCAACTACATCAACATCTCAGCCGGCATTGCTCACAATAGTAAGTTACTAGACGATTCTAGCTCAACATTGGTTAGCTAGTAATATCAAGTAAGAGCAGCAAAGCGGGTGGTCTACAGACTACCCGTGGAGTAAAGCCTGGTTCACATACATATCGTAGATGCTCGCAAGTGATCGCGGATCCCTTGTGCGAGCATCTGCGATGTACGTGAACCTGAATTTCCTGGGGCTCGTACAACGTCGCACGCTGTCGTAGAAAAGTTCGGTGAACAAACTTTCTGCGACCGTCGTACGATAGTGAGTAAATTTGCTTACTTTCTTTCTCAAAAACCACAGTTAGGTCAAGGTCACTCATGAAAAATGACTGCCATCAAAAAGTTATAATAAATGATAAAATTATTATTTTTTAATTATTGATTATTATTTATTATTCATTTTCTGAGTGAAATATTGTGATAGTTGATTTAAATATATAAATATATATATTTTCTTTAAATTCTTATATAACAGCATAATTAGCATATTGTTATAAATTGAGATTCAAAATTTTATATTAAGAGATGGTAAAAAAATGATGATGCACCATTGAACAACGGATAAAAATTTAATTAAAAAATATGGAATAACATTTAATGATAATATGAGCAAAAATGTAATAAATTTTTTATAACTGCTAAAAATAATAAATTATTTGGTGTAATTGAACAACGATAATTCATTTAGTATGTATATATTCGTTGGTCAGTGAAGACGTGTTTCGAGATTTTATTACCTCCCAGTCAAGAGAGTGATTATACCTCTTGCGATCGTGGGTTTGCCAAGTTTATGTGAACATGTATCGTAGATGCTCGCAAGTGATCGCGGATCCCTCGTGCGACGGATCCGCGATCACTTGCGAGCATCTATGATGTATGTGAACCAGGCTTAAGACTGCTTGGCTCATATTTCCAGATGACCGCCCATTAAAGTAGTTCACTAGCTAAAATCATTGCTTCATTGCACACGCCTAAATTTATCAACAAATATTAGTGATGACAGGTTTGTGTGGAGTGCGTCTGTCTCGTTAACCATTTGTTAAAATGCAAATTTTAAATATTTTTAATCTAAACACACAACGGCCTACCACCGGCATGTAGGTCTAATCTTGCAAGTGCTGTGGATTGATAGAAGGCACCGCCCATTACAAGGGGGTGTGTCATTACTTGACAGAGTTATATATATATAAACTACACAGAACTAGTAACTACTCACTTTATACATAGAGTTGACTTCTTACTGTAGACTTCACTTCTGTATAACTTATCTATCAAGATGTATTTTAGACATCAACTTGTTATTGCATTATCTATTCTTGCCATCTGTATTACAGGTAATTATATTTTTTTTTCATAGAATTTCCAGGGAGGCAGTAAAACTGTGAAAAATAATATTTCATACTTTGATTGAAAGTTATCCAAAATATTACCAATTGCAAGCTGTAACTCAGTTCACCATTGGTTTAACACTTGCCATCTGTGTGTCAGGTAGTTTTCTTTCAATTTGTATTGTTTTTTTTTTGTTTAAAACGCATAAACTGCTTAATCATTTTTATTTTAAGGGAAGCCCATATTACACAGTAACTGAAACTCAAAACTACTCTTCGTCAAAATTTCTTGTTAATCTTTTGTTAACAATATTTCAATAATGATCATTCAATTACAAAAGGTTTGATTGTTGACATAGGAATGAATATTTGCCTTTAACTTAGATTTCACAATTTTTTTTCATAAAATTTTGAGTACATTTGTCACTTTTTATTGTGTCACTTTCATAAAACAGACTGCTTATGACTTTTCTGTAAGAAACTTTTCAATAAAATTAGCATTATAATTGCATTACATCAATTTTTTGAAATAATTATAAAGCGTATGAAAAAGAGCTCTTTACTTGTTCTCCAAAAACTAGCTCATTTTACAAAGGCGTTAAACCTGAAAAACTGATTGAGCTGAATTTTTATTCATAAAATTGTGACAGTTTATAAAAGAAGTTAAGTTTTAAGTTATTTCCAAAACAAACAAGTTGAGTTACAATTTTGATGAGATTTTATGTAGCTGTGCATGAGGGGTTTGGCTTTTGGATTTTCCATTTGAGCTAAAAACTTAAAAAAAAACTGCTACCATAACAAAACATCAAAGAGTCCAAATATAAAAATTTCCGAAACAATTTGTTTTCTTTAAATGTAATTAAATTGCCTGAAAATGCTCTGAAGTATAGTTGTGAAATTAAATCTTTGTTGCTCATCACTTTTAATGTCAAACAAACGAGTATGTATTGCACGAAAACTGCTACAAAAGATTCAGTGTCCCAAATTGTAACTTTGAGCAATTTCTTTCGATGCATGGCATCTTCTTATTTCAAAAATTGACTGATCATCTTTATTAGGTTTACCGCTAGCAATGTAGGTTTTTTGTTCTAATAAACAATATTTTGTAGCTGTGGCCAGCCTTGATTGCATAGAATGCGATGGACTCAGTGCAAACTGTGGTCCAGGTATCACCAATGATAGCTACAAAGTGACATGTGGAGCCTCATATGTCCAGACTGACACCTACAAGTGCTACACTGGTACAGGATTTTACAGTGAGAATGATACTGCAACTTACTATTATAGGTAAGCTTTGTATTGACAGATAATCACACTACAGGGTATTACATGACAGCATATGGCAAGGTAAGAAAATCTCAAAATTATTTATTTCACCAAAAGAAAATGGGTATTATATGAACTTGCTTGTAACACTGAAGCACTCATCATAAACAAAACTTCTTTAATTCAATTACCTCGTTTTAACATCAGTTAACTATTATTGTTTTAGAGGATGTACATCTGATGCCTACAAAGATGGCTGTGCAGTAGTACTGAACTATCTGGGTTACAAGTATGAGATGTGCGTCTGCTCATCAGACAAATGCAACAATTCTGCAGTTCCTGTGGTGTCTGTTGTACTTATGTCAGCAATGGCTTTCATCAGCAACAAACTGTTGTGAGGAGTTGCTTGTTTTGCAAACCAAACTGGTCTTTACAAAACTTTGACAGTTAAATTGAAGAAAAGTTTATTCCTAGATGTATGATTGATAATCTGTTTGTCTGCTTATTTCTCAATTATTGTCGTGGAGTAAACAAATGCACTGTTATTGATCAAATATCGATCTCTGAAACTCATTAAGGCTGTCAAGATCTTTGGGGCACATTTTATTTCTCTATATCTATTTACTAAATAAAGGAGCTTTACCACCATATATATCCATAAATGCAGCAGTCCTACAGCTCCTGTTGTGTTTGTTGTACTTATGCTATCAATGGGTTCTATTCAAACAAACCTGTTCTAAAAATTGTTTTGCTTCAAATCCAAAACTGTTCATAACAAAGCTCCACCACCAATTACAAGGGGGCGTGTCACAACATGACAGAGTTATATATATATACTGTACAGAACTAGTAACTACTCACTTGATACATAGAGTTGATTTCTTACTACGGACTTCACTTCTGTATAACTCATCTATCAAGATGGATTTTAGACATCAACTTACTATTGGGTTTGCTCTGCTAGCCATCTGTATTACAGGTAATCATTTGATCCTTTTGATATTCCATAATAAGACACACACTAAAAATGTTAATGAAACCATTAAAAACCAAACCATATTTCACAGTCGAACACTCTTTAATTAGAACTAGGTAAAAACTTTGTGAGAAAAAATATATATGCAAAATTACTAAAGTTCGGTGATAAATCTTATTGTTTATTAACCTACTAACGTCAAACCAACTTGATTCCTTGCTTCAGGTTACCGCCCTCATGGGTTTATCCATTGATAATAAACTAAGCAGTTATTCATTGATGCTAAACTAATTTTATGTCTAGTGCATCAGATTCTGTTGGAAAAAAGGCAAAATGTTTTTTCAGCATATGAGAGTTTGTTGAAGTTCACGTGGAAAAAAGATTTTGCTTCACGTTTTTTTTTAAAGACAATTTTCTATTCATTTCTCAGTTAAAAAATATCTAAATTTTGAGTGTGAAGCCTAAAATATGTAAATGTAATTAGCCTTTTTACTCTGTAGGTGAACAGAGTAACTTTCTCATGTGTTTGTGTGAGCAATTAGGGGAGTTACATGTGCACAAACACAGTGTTGTGTAACGTTACATGTGCACAAACACAGTGTTGTGTAACATTACATGTGCACAAACACAGTGTTGTGTAACGTGCTCACTGACTTTAATCAGGTTTTGATCAGCTCCATCTGAGCATTTTGAAAAAAAAATAAAATACTTACTCTGTCATCAAAATTCTTTTATTATGAAACCTGAATCAAGGAATCAATTTGGATTGGCCTAAACTTTATATTTTGAGGTGTTTAAGTTGTTTTACATACATAGATTACAGCAACGCTTAATGTTAGTAAGTTATTCTCTGCACATCAAAGATAAATAGCAGTAGATAAGCAGCGCTATGTGGTGAAATTTCAAGAAAGATCTGCAGTATGTTCTGCTTTATTCTACCTCATGCCTCTCATGACAGGTATCCAAGTTTTGTTTTACTTATAAGAGTAAGAGTTTCCATGACCTGTTCATTGAACAATGTAATGGATTTCGGTCTAGTTACCACAAAATTCTACTAATCTTGAGTGATCTACCTCTCTCCAGAGGGGACACTGTGTTGGTATGACAATGACAACTATGATAGTTACTGCTGGATCAGTTGGCAAGCACAGAGCCCACTGCTCAGACAAACTACACAGTGCTGTTTGAATAGTGGCTTTATTCATCAGAAACCAATGTCCTAGGGTGGCTTTCCACTAGGGTGATTGGCAAGACATGAATGAATGAATGCCAAGAGTATGAAAAAATCAGTCTTTTCATAAGCAGGCTGACAGGAAACTATTTGCATAATGCATTTGTGATTAAATGCACAGGAAAAGAATGAACCAATCAGAGCAAATATATAAATAGTGAACAAATCATGTAATGAATAAGAGTTAAAGGTAAATGGTGCCAGGTGCGGAGTCCTGTCTCCATTATCCAATCATAAGCTCTGCAGGGCTCCAAGGCTATATCTAGCTTGGGTCATCACATCTGCCATCCGAGGAATGGTGCTACAGGTTCCTGCACTAGAGTAGACTCTTAGGTAGTTTTACGAATCCTCAACTATGGCGGCCATCTTGTACCGGCCCAGTATCCCCATGCTGGGTCGGTAAGCAGCCAATACTGGCCCTGCATGCTGTGCCACTGGCACAGTAAGGCATTTCACTAATACAGCATCTTTACGATGGCTGTGGGTGAAACCCCAGCGTACTGATGTGGATGTTTGAGTGATAAACAACCAGTTTACCACTAGCATTCACCAAACTCTACCACATAAGTACAAAAAGTAATAGGTGTTTGTAATTTAATATCTCGCAAATAGAACGGAGCATAAGTTTAGAACATCATAATTTTCAATGAAATGTTATAGTTTACTGAGCAAATCATAAAGAAGATAATTCCCAATTTTCAAAGTGATCAACAAAACGATAAAAATTGAATCGCTGTAAGCTAAAATGGTTTGTAAAGTTGCCCTTTAAATTTACTAAATTCTGAAGGATTGTAATGATTATGAATTATTTTTCAAGGATATATAAAACCAGTCTATGAAAATTAACAAAATAAATTCACTCATTATAGTTTATTTAGTGTTCAGTTTCATTTGCGATCTACGATCGATATAAAGAAATGCTTGCCGATTCTTTTTTGTGCTGAGCTACTTTTTGTTGACCAATAAGTTATGAGCAAAATTATCATTTATTGATTAAATTTATTGCCAGTCTGATTATTTTTTTGTAATTTGTTTTGTAAACATAGGTCGAGGATACTGTTAATACCTCTATCACAATTAGTACCTTGATTATCCTTTGTGACAGTGTACTAGGTTTTCACTTATGCTGCGCTACTCGCAGCATGTCAACTACGAAACTACAATGTGGGACATTTTATGCTAAAACTTCATGTTTTTATAATCAAATGTAGATCATAAACAAATGTATTCATATTTTATCATACCACTATTTAGCCGCCTATACACAAAGTTTACAAACTTTATTTTTCAGCGGTGGTCAGTGTTTCCTGTATCAGCTGCAGTGGTACTGCGGTCCTAGTATCAACAACGGGAATTTAAAATAAAATGTGGTGAAATTTGGAAGGCGCTGACCCATACAGGTGTTATACAGGTACAAAGAACTATGAAGGGTGTAAAAGTGTAGCCTGCTACCATGGGTAATGTGCCTGCCAAAATTTTCTAATAAAGCAACTTCTAAATAGAAGAAATGTGTAAGAAATTTCTTGAGATTATACATTGTTCAAACTGGTCATGCGATATGAATTAGCTAGGCAGCAAAGAGTATTTGATTGCATTTTCAAGTTTCAATCCAGTTCCATGTGTATTTATCTATTTTCTTCATTTTCAAGTCTGTTATATAAGTTATTTTGCATACAATTATTCAAAGTTTTGTGATAACAGTTATTACTTTAAGTAGCATCATGCTTATTGTTTTAGAGGGTGCTTGGAAAACGATTACAAAGATGGACGTGATGTGGTAAATAAACATTTAGGATTCAAGCATGAGAGATGTGCTTATACAAACAAAGACTACTGCAAAAGTTCTACAGCTCATTTAGAACCTGTTGCACTCATATGTATGGCATTTCTCAGCAACAAACTGTTTTAATTGATGCAGAATTTCTGGTTTATAAGCATATCAAGTGAGACACCTTGAGTAAGATAGACGACCCAACTGTGAAAGTTGTATACCACGATGCAGCTTTGGGTTTTTCTGACTACTTCATAACATTGTAAACTAGCTACACGTATGTTATTTCATAATTCTTGCATTGACTGAAAACCACTGAATAGCTTGTGTGACATTTTCCTCTGGCTACACACTTTTTAAAGAAAACTTAATCTCATCTCTTTCAGTGCTGCAGAAGCTAAATACTTTATGAATGGTACAAAAGTGTTTGTTTTCACATCAGATGTAGTGGAATAACACCAAATACCATCAGTTATAAAAGAACATGAGAAGCAATCCAATCCTTCAGCTGCCAAAATAAAGCACCAGGTGACAACTCCAACTTTGTTAGAAATGTGGGCAAACAACTCCAATTTCATCAAATTCACCACAAAATAAAAAAACTTTTTATTTTGGTAAGGTTATATATAAAAATCGTTGATTATAGAATGACTGACTATAGAGTGTTTAACTATAGAGTGCTTAACTATAAAGTGATTGACTATATAGCGATTGACTATAGAGTGTTTGACCATAAAGTGATTGACCATAGAGCGATTGACTCTACAGTGTTTGAACATAAAGCGATTGACTATAGAGTGATTAACTACAGAGTGTTTGACTATAGAGTGATCGACTATAGAGCAACTGACTATAGAGTGTTTGACTATAAAGTGTTTGACTATAGAGTGTCTGACTAAAGAGCGATTGACTACAGAGTGATTGATATGGTCACTAAGCAAGTTAAACGACGTGGTTTGTCAATTGACTAATAAATTGTTGTCGCTCAAAGAAGCAAACAAGCAATCATACAAGCTTTTTATTTATGAGTTGTAGGAGAAGTTGTTTCCTCCCTGATACCAATAATATTGTTCTGTGGCCAGTGAGATAGACTAATCCTTGACTATGAACTTAGTATACATCGTGGGCCTAGTATATGTGGACTAATACGTGGGCGGATTTTTTGTCCCCAACTCACAAGTAAACCAGAACATGCCGGCAAGGTCACATGATTTAAATAGCAGTTGTCATAGTAATCCCGCCGCAATGAAATAGTACTGTGGATATACCAATAACGTACTTGATTGAGAATAGGGAATCTGCTATCACTACTGCTGCTTGGTTCATTGAATAATAATTATGAATTTTATTAATAATTAAATAATACTTGGCTAATATCACTATCATTATAATATACTATTTATTATTATTTCATGCTTTTGTCATAAACTTTACTATTGTAAATTACGGCAGTCAAAAACTTTATGGGGATTTATCTTTACTTGGCTATACTCTGGAGTGCTCCATTTATATAAAACCAAACTAAATAACACACCGCACAAACAGGTGGCCTTTAAGTGCTCTAATAATGGCGGTCAACATTGTCAGGACACGGAAGTTTCGTAGGTAATGCGCAGTAGGCTCCGCCCAGGTATTAGTCCATTCTAATAGGTTCATGGTATACACAGAGTTCTAAATGGGCACAGTTTAAACCCGAATTTGAGCAAAACTTCTGTTTTGCATTCGCAGGGACCGCTTATCATAGAATTATCCCTTCGTCTAGAATGCTAGCTGTTGGTCCAACTGAACATGGGCTGCTGGTAACAAATTGTTCATTTTATCTATATTTATAACACATGGCTTGTAATCGCAATTAAATGGTGTCATATAACGAGCTCACTCCTTTATTACAACAACCAAATATACTCATTCACAAACATAATGCGCCATTTTCCTCTAGATATAAGGTAACTAAATGTTGTCATTAGGGAGGTTTCTAGAAAGGGAGATAATTCTACGCCATTGATTTTTACCACTATGGATGATCGTTGTCACAAGCTGTATCTTTGCTTCAAAAATACGCTGAATATGAGACGTAGGGTTTGACACAGTTGTTAGATTATTGTCACACCTGTCTGTGAAGTACCTGTCCAGTGACACATATATCTGTCGATATAAAACAACAGTTAAAAGGACTTTTATTTGTAATGGTTAATGACAATTATTATCAACCATATCCAATGCAGTAGTAATTACATGGAAGGAGTTGAATGTTTTAAATTTTTGTTGTGTTACGATTGAAACTTATAAGTTGAGTATATTTGATAGCAAATAAATTAGCTTATTAAATATGTCATTGCAAACAAATATACTCACAATTGGCGGCCATGTTCTGTTATGGTGCACGTTGCTGATGAGTTTAACAGGAATGAAAACTCCGCCCCTTGAATATTTCTACATATCACTTTATTGAGCCTAGTAAAATACCAAGTATTTGTACTAGTACGATTTTTTATTCTTTGACAGATAACTTCTTTAAAAAAAAATTATTAAAACAATGTTGTCAATGCTTGTTGCTCAGAAAAGACGTTGAGCTGTTTTGCTTATTTATCTGGTATAGTCAGTGTCCTCTGACACCAGGCCATTATGAGGCTCTAGCTCCTTAAACTAAACTTGTCAATCAATGTAAAAAATGAAAAACAAAAAATGAAACATCCTGTATCTTATGGAATGCTATTACTACTGGGAGGTGCTTTTAAACTAAAAGAATTATTTTGAAAATTCCCTATGGGCCTTGCTGCACAAAAAATCGCAAAACTTTGGTGGAGACGCAAGAGTGTCCCAGGCTGATATACACCACAGTAGCAATGCCATGGATAAGTGTCAAGTTGAGTCAACTTTATTGCCACAGGATGTAGATCAAACAATAGGGTTATTAAAAAATGTTGTTTCAGTTATTTGGTTTATTCAGGCGCGGATATAATGTAAATGATTATTGGTATAACATCCAAGATTATTATGGTTACCCAACCTAGCAATTACCACCGCTATTTGTAAATGTGTATTATCTTTATACAAACGAAAAACTTAATTTTATATAGCTACCAAGTAATAACAAACTGGCCGGCAGCATTGAGTTCATTATTAATGATGACTATTACGATTTTTTGTTACCTAATCAAAATTGCGTAATGGAGGTGAATAAAAAAGCTTTAAAACTGCCCCCCCCCCTTGTGTTTGTAGAAAGTTACTACCTATTTGAAAAATGTTCACTAATAATGCATAGTAAGTTAACCCAATTACGTGGCAACTCCAAAGTGGCCAAAGTCAAACATTTTATGTCGCAATAGCCAAAAAGGTAATTTGCACTTGTGTCTGCAACCACCAATTAGATTTCTTTCACTCACTAGTAAATTCACCTCAAGGCTTCAAAGTTTGGGAAATTTTAATGGAAACTTCTTCAAGTTAAACTGTCTTTACAAACCTTATTAGGAGTTGCCCGCTTACAAGTAAGACGATTCCTATAAATGCAATCAGTGTGGACGTGGCTGCAATTTTTTTCACAAAAGTGCAACAAGTCATGTAGAGCTATGAAGCAAACTTTCTAAAACTTGGCTTGTTTGTATATAAGCAGGGTCTGTCAAATACTGGTATTGTGCAGAGACTTTAGTGAATGCCAAAACTACGATTGCTTCAAAATTGTTGGAGCTGTTTGTCTTAAGTCTGACCTTGTTTAAATTTTGCAACAAAAAAAATACAGATATGTTTTTACGTGACAATGCTTCATGCTCAAATTTAGTAAGCTAATGCATATTTATTTATCAAAAATTTAACTTTCAGGTTTAAGATTATTAAATAATAGGGTTAAGGAACTTATCTAATAATTTTTGGGATAAATAGGAAACATTGCCAAAGTTATGCTTCCGGCAGTTTTCTTTTCTCACAACAATTGAAATTTCATCATAATTAAAAAATCACTTAATGATAATAATGAAATTTGCAGTTCTTTTGAAACTAAAAATTTCATGAAAATTTTACAACTACTTGTATAAATTTACTGTCTAATATAACTGTTAATATTATAATGGAATCGCCACTCGCCGATAGCAAATCCGACTGACCTGTTTGCCCAGTACTTCAAAAAACCAATAGTGTTTTGTCAGTTGTCAGACAATGGGAGAGCAACTCCACATCAAGAGCGTATCTCAACATGCCCTTCATCAACATTTTAAACTTACTAAAACAATTTGTATGCAACAGTTTCCAACAAACTTGATATAAACAGGGTGGGCTTAATTCTTAGTAGTAATATATGAGCAGATCTCCCTACCAAGTGTTTTTTTGTGGGGTCATAATCTGGGGTGATGCAATGGGTTACGGCGTTGAATGAATTCGCCGAGTTTATATTGTATTTTATTTGAGGGGTACTTGAGTGGCATTTGAGTGGCATTTAAGTGGCATTTGAGTTTTGATCATTTTTTACTTAATTTGAACTTATATGGCATTTAAATTTTGAATGTATGGCATTTAGGTTATGATAATTTTTTACATAACTCGAACTCATATAGTATTTTGAGAGAGAGGAGAGAGGAGTTATATCTAGCTTGAATAAATACATTTATTACATAATAAGCAGGAAAATATCCTTGTATAATATAGCTAGGGTCAGTAAAGACTAAGTAATACAAAGCACCAGGTCTTGTAATAGTAGTAATATATGAGCAGATCTCCCTACCAAGTGTTTTTTTGTGGGGTTAAAATCTGGGGTTATGCAATGGGTTACGGTGTTGGATGGATTCGCCGAGTTTATATTGTATTTCATTTGAGGAGTACTTGAGTGGCATTTGAGTGGTATTTAAGTGGCATTTGAGTTTTGATTATTTTTTTACTTAATTTGAACTTATATGGTATATAGATTCTGAATGTATGGCATTTAAGTTATGATAATTTTTTACATAATTGTATACATAATTATAACTCATAGGGTGTCTAGATTTTGAATGTGAGGCAATTAAGGTTTGATAATTTTTTGTAATTCCGACTCATATGATATCTTGAGAGAGAGGAGAGAGAGGAAATATATCTACAATGAATCAATACAGTGATTAAAAATGAAACAATATGTGAATATATACATTTATTGTGTAATAAGTAGGGAAAATCTCATATAATATAGCTAGAGTTAGTAAATACTAAGTAACTGAAGTTTTTAGCCATTTCAACTGGATAAAAAAGTACTGGATGAATTCGTCGAGTTTATATTGTATTTCATTTGAGGGGTACTTGAGTGGTATTTGAGTGGCATTTAAGTGACATTTGAGTTTTGATTATTTTTTTACTTAATTTGAACTTATAGCATATACATTTTGAATGCATGACATTCAAGTTTTGATAATTTTTTTACATAACTCGAACTCATATGATATTTTGAGAGAGAGGAGAGAAGAATGAGGAGACTACATTGAATCAATATATGATTATATACATTTATTACATAATAAGTAGCAAAATATTCTTGTATAATATAGCTAGAGTTAGTAAATACTAAGTAATTCAAAGCACTACAACTTGTAATGACAATCAATGGTTGATAGTCTTTTTCTTTACAATGTTGTCATTGTTGTACTGATGTTATAACTTAGGAAGGAAGACTTCTGTTCTATGTACTTTTGATTCCATAATGAACTAAAATAAAAAGTTATGTATTAGTATAGGATGATTAAACAAAAATGTAAAATAATTACATGAATTTGAATTATAGTTCTTTTTACATTGGTTAGTTAACATTATATAGTAAAGGGAAGTAACTCACCAAGTTATATTGTTCGGTTTGTTTTTTCTTGAGCATAATTTTCATCAAGTGTTTTTGATTCTCTCTCTTCTATCTAAAGCAAAACAAAAAATAATTGCTTTATGAATAAATATTATCTAATTGGAAGTATTACTTATATCAGTTAGTTTACATTAAATAAAAAATACTCACTATGTTGTCTTGTCTGACATGCTCTTTTTGAATATGGTTTTCACCAGGGGGTGCTGGTTCTCTCAAAGATGTAGAAGATGTGTTTCCCACTCCCATTGAAAGCACTAAGACCTTGTTCTCAACAACCTCATCTGTAGTAAAGTACTTCATCTGGTTGGAATCATCAAGTTTGTTGGATAGGTTTTGAGCCGTTTCTATCGCTTGTAATGCTGTGAATGTGATTATATCATGTCGATGATAACCAAATCTACTAACTTCACAATTTCTTACAAGTATGACTCCTGTTCCAATTTGTTTGACGTTGCTAGCATGTTTTTCAGGTATATATAGAACTCCCATCATCAAACCATCATATTGCAAACATCTGTAGTTTACCAGTAGCGCATTCATCACCACATCTCCATTAGGTAATGTTAACTGAGTTGATATTTGAGGAGATTCAAAACTGATTACACTTCCAACAGCAAATTGCGAGAGCGTTGCGATACGAACCATACTGATCAACTGAGTAGGCGTTTTTTTTTTTATTAATCTACTTAGCTGTTTAGCTTCCTCAAGGGAAATATTGGATGGGAAGTTGATAGGGTGAAAGATTGGATGCTTGTCTGAATCGAATCCCATAAAAACCACCAGTTTTGGAACATCTGGTTGTGTTGGAGCTAATTTGTTGTAATCCTCATTTCTCACCATAGACCTCACTTGTCGTCTGTTGCCAAATGTTTCGACATTGTAGCGGATAATGCATAAGTTTTTATATACATCCTCAGTTGGTCGTTCGATGGAGACTATCTCGAGAAGTGATGGCGTTTGATTTAAGTGAAGTGGTTGAAACCTTCCAATCATTACTCTGTCATTGGTATCGCAAGAATTGAGCAAACTAGCAGCATTTTTTGACAAGCAGGAAAGATGAGAAGGAGATGGTGCTTTCAAAGTCCAAGTATAGTCAATCGTTTTATTTCTATCCGAATCCCATGGCTTTGGTCGAATTGTGTTCAGTTTCCTTCTTATTATATGTGAATCAGGAGGGATATTTTCTTTATCATCAGAGTATGGTTCGAATGTTGAGAGAAATGAGGTATTACGGTCTTCATTCATATTCAGAGCGTTCAGTCGGAAGTTGGAACTGAAAAGAGAGTAACAAATATGTAAGAAATGGGTGGAAGTTGAAAAATATTTTGAAAAGAATAAACTAACTAGATATTTATAAAATAAACACATAATCAAAACCATAATAATTTTTCTGATGCGTTATGGTGAAACTATTTGATCTTTTATTAATAAGAACAAAATATTAAAACATAAAATTAATTTTCTGAAGTATTATAGCAAATCTAGTTGAAGTTTTTTATCAATATATGTTAAAGAATTATTTAGTGATTCTCACCTTATTGACTGAAAGTCTTTCTATAGTTTCAAGTAAATGTAGTAGTTGGTGTGTAGATGTTGCTTCCTTGCTAGCTATTGTAGAACTGGATGCTTTCTGTGTGAAAACACTGGTTCTTAAATAGCTAAAGCTGTACTAATTAACCCTATGAAACCTTTATAATATATCTATGACTCAGCAGTTTTTTCACGCGATATTCCCGCGAAAGCTTTGGTTTTTATTCGCGTGAAAATTATTTTTTTTACTCCCGCGAAAGCAACGGTTTCTATTCGCGTGAAAATAAACTATTTATTCCCGCGAAAACATTGGTTTGTATTCGCGTGAAAATAAAATTTCTATTCCCGCGAAAGCAACGGTTTCCATCCGTGTGAAAATAAATTATTTATTCCCGCGAAAACATTGGTTTGTATTCGCGTGAAAATAAAATATTTATTCCCGCGAAAGCAACGGTTTCCATTCGCGTGAAAATAAAGTATTGATTCCCGCGAAAGCTTTGGTTTGTATTCGCGGGAAAATAAAATTTCTATTCCCGCGAAAGCAAGGGTTTCCATTCGCGTGAAAATAAAGTATTGATTCCCGCGAAAGCTTTGGTTTGTATTCGCGTGAAAATAAAATATTTATTCCCGCGAAAGCAACGGTTTCCATTCGCGTGAAAATAAAGTATTGATTCCCGCGAAAGCTTTGGTTTGTATTCGCGGGAAAATAAAATTTCTATTCCCGCGAAAGCAACGGTTTCCATTCGCGTGAAAATAAAGTATTGATTCCCGCGAAAGCTTTGGTTTGTATTCGCGTGAAAATAAATTATTTATTCCCGCGAAAGCAACGGTTTCCATTCGCGTGAAAATAAAATATTGATTCCCGCGAAAGCATTGGTTTGTATTCGCGTGAAAATAAATTTTTTATTCCCGCGAAAGCAACGGTTTCCATTCGCGTGAAAATAAATTATTTATTCCCGCGAAAGCATTGGTTTGTATTCGCGTGGAAATAAAATGTTTATTCCCGCGAAAGCATTGGTTTGTATTCGCGTGAAAATAAATTATTCATTCCCGCGAAAACATTGGTTTGTATTCGCGTGAAAATAATTTTGTTATTCCCGCGAAAGCAACGGTTTCCATTCATGTGAAAATAATGCTGATTCATAGCAGTGCAACTTAAGCTATATAAGAAGCACTGTTTTCATACAGAAAGCATTCACTTCATCGTTAGTAACTGAAGGAAGAAGATCTACTACATCATCATCTACTACAGCCCTCCTTCTTCATCATTTGAGTTACATAGGAAACAGCTGAAGTTCAAACAACTATGTATATAATTCATCTAATTCAAAGAAAAACAAGTCTTCATTTGTGATGTAAGTATTCATATTTCGTTTTAATTGTAATCAATTTAAGCGTGAAGACATTTTCTGAACAAAAAACAAGATTATTCACTATTTAAGATATCAAAAAATGCTGTATGTAAGTTTTAATTATGTTTATTCTTATTATTTCAGGGCTTCAAAATGAAAAAAGTACTCCTTCTTCATCCGAATTTTATAGAAAGCAGCTCTCAAGTTCAAACTAACTGAAGGAAGAAGATCTACTACATCATCATCTACTACAACCCTCCTTCTTCATCATTTGAGTTACATAGGAAACAGCTGAAGTTCAAACAACTATGTATATAATTCATCTAATTTAAAGAAAAACAAGTCTTCATTTGTGATGTAAGTATTTATATTTCGTTTTAATTGTAATCAATTTAAGCGTGAAGACATTTTCTGAACAAAAAACAAGATTATTCACTATTTAGGATATCAAAAAAATGCTGTATGTAAGTTTTAATTATGTTTATTCTTATTATTTCAGGGCTTCAAAATGAAAAATGTACTCCTTCTTCATCCGAATTTTATAGAAAGCAGCTCTCAAGTTCAAACTACTAGGAATATCATTCATTTTAATTCAAAAGAAAGACAAGTCTTCATTTCTGATGTAAGTATTTACATTCTATTACAATAGTAATCAATTCAAGTATATTGAAAAAAAATTGAAACCTTAGTCTTTTTTTATTTTTTTGCTATAAAGCATTATCATTTTTTTTTAGAATAACAACGAACTAGATCAAAAGGAAAGAACTTTCCAACAAAACTTCAACTTGAGTAATAACTGAAGCTACTACTTGTATTATATATAAATAATGTGTCGAGTAACAAACAACAGATATGTAGCAAACACTATTTATAATGAAAAAAAAGAAATGCGAAAAACTCGGAATTGCTTCGAAAATACTAAAGACTGCACTGAATGGATAGATGATAGTTTACTCGTTACTTCGTCGTTGTTTTTACAACGAAATTTTCCTGATACCACCGCAATCACTTATGTCGTCGCAACTTATCCGGATAATCACTGTAGTCTTTTGTCATTAAAATTACAAAAAACTATTGCGCAACTTTCCCCAGCGGACTTTTTCAAGTTCATTTACAATGAACTCTCTTTTTATGAAAGAGAGGCTTTAATGCTTGATGAAAGTTATCGAAGAAAATCATTTCTTACAAATTGGAGACGAGTAGGTAAACATTGTGGTGAAAACATGGCTGCAGCTGGTTTCTATAACCTTGAAAAAGACAACGCTGTTCGATGTGTTTTTTGCCAAGGGGTATTACTAAACTGGAAGGATGAAGATGAACATCCGATGAAAGAACACGCTAAAAGTTTTCCGTTTTGTCGATTTGTTAGAGGATTTAACACTCACAATCGTCTGTATAGACCTAGGAAACTACTTGCAGATGAAATGAAAAACATCTCAATTGTCAAAAGTTATACGATGGAAGAACAAAAGACCAGAAGAGGAGATTTAACTGTAGAAGTATTACCTCTAGGTATATCAATTGATCGTGCTGATACACCACGTTTTGCTACTGAAACATCTAGAGAAGACAGTTTCAAACAATGGAAGGGTAAAGTCTCCATGAAACTCCTTTCCAATGCAGGTTTCTACTATACTAAGTTCGGAGATAGTGTAAAATGCTTCTTTTGCTCAGGTGAACTTAAAGAATGGGAAGAGAGTGATCTACCGTGGGAGGAACACTGTCGATGGTTCCCAGACTGTTATTTTTTACTCGGGAGTAAAGGTGAAGAGTATGTTGAGGATGTTTACATGCGAACGGAAAAAGGCAAAAGGTGTAAGCGACGGGTTGAAAAATATCGAGAAAAAGTAAAACAAATAACGCACAACAATGACACCGAAGAAATGAAACATATTTGCAAAAAACTAGGATACAGTCAAAACGATATCGAACAAGTTTTAGTGTTAAATGGAAAACCTTTTGAGCGAATAGGTTTTATGATTGAAGCCTTACATATTTTTGAAAATGATTTTACAACTGTTGAGAATTCGTCAACACTGTTAAAAAATGATGCTAAATCAATTGATTCGTTAAAAAAAGATAAAGATCAGACTAAGCAAAGCAAACTCGCTCAATGTGTGTCTGAGACGCATGAAAAAAAAGTAATTGCAAATCATATCTCTCTTCCATGTGGTCATCTCATTTACTGTAGTGAGTGTAAGGAAAAAGCGTTTACTGAATGCTCATCAGAAGTAAAACCTTGCCCAATCGATGGTTGTCAGGTTGAAATTAAAGCATTTATGAAGATCTACATGAGCTAGCATAACAATTAACCTCAAAAAAAAGAAAAAGTAATGAATGATTAAATAGGTGTTTCAATTTGAAAACGTATCATTCGCGTTTTGTAATTTAACGGAATAACAACAAATATGTTACGTGTTGAAGACTTTGCTCACCAAGAAGCTTCTGATGCTATAGGACCTAAGACTTTTTTGGCTGAGGTTTCTGATGAAATGTTGAGGATTTATTTTACGGAGGAATGTGTATACTGTGTACTAGGAGGAAGTTTTTACAAGCAAGCAACCAATCTATCGCTACTAAACTGTTACTGTTCACACGTTGATGACAAATGTATCACTTGTAAAAGATATGCTGAAATGGTTGAAGGTGCTACACCTACCAAAAAAGAATTGGGTGATGCTATCGACTGGATTGATAGAAGACAAGTTTTGAAAAATGCTAAAATGGGTTTTTTGGTGCATGATGAATGGATTAATGCTTTTTTGGATCTTTCCACTGATGATTTGAAGTCTCCCTTTTTGTTAACAAATTTGAGAGCACGATTAAATCCCTACCTATTACCTACTAGTCAGAGCAAACTGGCTTATCAACGACTAAAGGATAAATTACTTGCGATAGCGGAAGGATATCCATACGCTCACACTCTTGATGAAAAAGAAGACTCAGTCAACCCGATAATAACTATTGATTCGACAAATATATCTGAAGACTCATAAAAGAACTGCTACAAAAAAAGTTGCTTCATTTATCTCTGAACTACAGCAGAAACATGAGTGGAAAAACTCAAGGATTCAAGTCAATTGGTACATTGGCTGATTTTGTTCCTAAATTCATAAGGACTCATTTTGAACACATTCCTTTAGAGCGTTCGAATCCTCTTTTTGTTCAACTCATCACCGAAGAAGTGTTTTATTTTGTGTTAGGATTCAATCTAGTTCGTAAATCAATACAAAGCATGCTTTTGAGCTGTAATTGTATTTCAAGAGCAAATCCTCTCGAATGCTTAAACTGTTCTAGGAGCTTTGATCCAAAAGTATGCTGTCCGCAAGCCAAGTTGATAGATTTTGAAGATCTCAAAAGAGCGATCGAACTGATTGATATAAAGCAATGTTTGAAAGATGCTGAACTGGGTGATTTGATAGATATTTCGATTTTAAGAGGTTTGACTTCATTTCGCTGGACAGAAACACATGTTCTTTTGTCTCAATCTCGATTGGAACCATACTTACATTTTGGTAACCACTTTGATGAGATTGTTTCACATCTTCAAAATCGGTTGAGAGAGCTGAACAAGCCGCTAGCCACTTACGTATAAATAGAAAAAACATCAAGAAAGAAAGTATTCAACTTTCAACACTGAAAGCGAAATCATTTTAAAAAATGAGCTGCGTATTTATCTTGCTACTGGCACTAACATTTCCCAATGTTAGTGGAGTATTCTATACCAACGAAATTGATGAATGTATAGCCGGAGCTATGGATAAAAATGATGTCTTGGTTTTTTCACCTTTCGAAAGGACTATACGATATAAAGATGAAAATGGAAAAAACTGTGTGCGACTCTACCCTCCCGACTTATTATATTGTGGTTTTTTCATCCCTCAAAGCGCTTCTTGGATCTGCAAGGACACAACTTCTACAGATTCTGTGCCTTGTGATACTACAACAAAATACGTTTTGAATCAAGCGGAATGTGAAATGGGTATTACAAATAATACGGAAGGACTTACTCAAAATACAAAAGTATATCGAAATGGGGTTTTATGCGCATTTCAATACAACGGCAGACGTATGATCTGTCCAATAAGAAGACAGTTTGAGACATTCAAATTTGCATGCATGCAATGCGCTCATTCCGATCATTCGATCAACAAGGAACCTACAGATACCCTGACCTGCAATACACCAACAAAATACACTCTGAATCAGGAGGAATGCGCAATAGGGGTTAAAAATAATACGGAAGGTCTTACTCAAAATACAAAACTATTTTGGAATGATGAATTATGTGTATTTGAATACAACACCTCACGTTTGATTTGTCCACCAACAGAAGAGTTTGAGACAACCAACTTTGCATGTGTGGAATGCAATCGTTTGACCAACGAGGAGCCAAAAATAGCTACTATCATCACTAACATCAATGGTATTGAAGGTGTAAATTTGTCAATTTCGAGTTTTGAAAGTTTGAAGTCTGTTCAAAACAAGATTATCATCAGTATCACATGTCAAGGAGATACCAAAGACAAATGCAATCCCAAGATTATAAATATAGAGCTTTAGTTGAAGCATATTAACCAAAGACCACCGAAATGCAAGACAGTTAACTCTAGATGATGAAAGCATAAACTAGGTTAAAAGTCTTTCTCTCTGAATAAAAAAATGAGATATCGCATCTATCTCCTATTATTCCCAATCCTAAGCGGTTATTGTCTTGTAACAGAGATTAAACCATTCACTTTATCTCATAGAGCGTCTGGATGTTTTCGGGGAATTCTTAATATGGAAGCGGTTGTTTCAGTAACTCGTATTTTAAGAAAAAACTTAAAATATCATATGCTTAGACTCACATGTTTCATGGAACCTGCTCACCTACGTAGAAGCTGTGACACTTATGATATGTGGCCTCAACACTACTTTGTTTGCAAAACCGATGAAGCTTTAAATTACATTCGTTTATACGATGAAGGATTACTAACTACGACTCGAAGAACAACTCCAACAACAACCACTGCAACCCCACATACAACGACAACAATCACCACAACTCCACAGACAACGACGACAACAACCCCGACGACAACCACTACAAACAAGTCAGTAGTTCCAGCTTTATCACCATCAATTCCATCTCTTCCACAAGCTCTGGGTTTAGTCGATTTAATTTTGGAACAACCAAGCCCTACAAACTCTACTATATACAATTCTGAAGAAATCGAAACTACTACTGATTGTGTGTGTGATAGATACATCATATGCGAAAACAATTCAGTATCAATTACAAATTCAACACCGTCGATTTATAGAGTTTTTATTTATAATGATTTGGAGGGTTTTTCAAAACTTTCTCTGTCTATATCGGAAAATAGTAAACTTAAGCTTGAAGAAAATCTTCTCATCATCATTGAACCTGAATGTGATGATATTTCTTGTAAAGTCATCAAATACTTTACAAATTAAAAAAGTTTTTATAGACTTTAACTCTATATATTCAACTTATTACACTCTATTATGATATCTATTTTATCACATTCTCCTTTTTTGTAAACTTGTACAATTAGATGAAATTTAACCATTTAGAGAATGATTTCTTTTTGCAAAAAATTAATGAAAATTGAATGAAATGAAAAAATATTTCACCAAATACCTCTTTTTTGTCAAAGAAAGGTGTAGAATAAAGAGCTCACTCAAAAATTGATTTCAATACAATGAACTACTGAATTATTATATCATTTTCAATCAGATATATGTAGATACATACAAACGGATGAAAATCTCTCATCATCCACTTTTTCATTTGAAATGATATTGGAACTATTTCAAGCTCACAATATTTAACATGTTCTCTTTATGTATCCCTACTTATTATACAATAAATGTATATATTCACATATTGTTTCATTTTTAATCATTGGATTTATTCAGTGTAGAGGTATCTGTAGAATTATCAAAACTTAAATGTCATACATTCAAAATCTATATGCCATATAAGTTCAAATTAAGTAAAATAATAATCAAAACTCAAATGCCACTTAAATGCCACTCAAATGCCACTCAAGTACCCCTCAAATGAAATACAATATAAACTCGGCGAATTCACCCAACGTCGTAACTCATTGCATAACCCCCAAGATCAAATCCACAAAAAAACACTTGGTAGGGAGATCTGCTCATATATTACTACTTGTAATGATAATCAATGCAAAGTCTTTTTCTTTATATTGCATCTTAAAAAATCCTCAAATTAGCTTCTATATGGTTAAAATTTACAGTATTTGGGAAATAATTGTAATAGAAAACATTATATCTATTAAAATTTACTGTAGATTTTATGTAGTGCAAAGTACTATAACCTTCATTTATTCACTTGAGACTACATGACATCAGAATTTTGAGATCAAGTCTATATATATATACGATGAATGATTTTTTGTATTATATATATATATATAGTTATAGTAACTATTCTAAAAAGAAGACTATTATGAAGGTTTTTATTTAAGCCAAAGTAGGTTCGGTAGATACTCCATCAGAACACACTCGTCTTTTAGCATAAAAATATGTGAGTCCTCGCTTTATTTGCTTGTATGTCAACATTTTTTTATCCTTTACTACAAATCCTCGATTTTTACCCATAAACGACTTTTTTGTGTTCAATACATTTAGATAACTGTCTTTGTTCAATTGATTAATTCGTTTGTTCAAACCTTTTGAGCTAAACTTGTTTCCTTTTTCTCCCCAGCAATAATAGGATTTAGAGTTAAGAGCAACAATTCCATCTCCGGTAAATTCCTCTTTAAACAATCCAGGTGTTCTTTTTCCATGTTTTAGTACTTTTTCACAACATTCTTGCATGCTCCATTCTAAACCCATTGTTTTGATTCTTAAAAATTCATCTCTATGTTTGTCACAGTATGGTCGTGGAAACCAATCACCATATTCATTGTAAAACTCTTTTTTCATACTTGGTTTTACCAGTGTTTCTAATGTTCCGCTCAACGCCATGTATGCGCTATCTGTATCCATTTCAACATATTGAAAATCACTTCTGTCAATATATCTATAAATAAAAAAAATTGCTTCAATTATTTGGAAGTTTTACTTACTTATACATGATAATAGTAGGGAATTAGGTTTTACTTACTTATCCATAAAGTCGTAGTAAAACTGTAGCATTCTCAGTTTAGCATACTGTAGCACGGAGAAACCCAAGTGTACTGGAACATTCATAGTTAGCTGAAATGATGGTGATACTGATTAGCAAAGTAAACTTGTGGAATATAAATTTTAAATTGCAAAATAATTGTTTTAAAACTTACTAGCTGCTTACAGGTTACGATTTCATAAAAATCATCTGCTATCTCTTCCATGGAGATAAATTTGTTTCCTCTGATACGAAATGAAGCTTTTCTGGCACCTTCGATGAACTTGATGGTGGTATGTTTTTCTTTATCAGTGATTGTTTTTCCATAAGCAGCATTTCCTACCAACTTGCTAGTAGTAGCGAGTAATTCTTGACTAGGGTCTACATCTCCCATTCTCCTAGCCTCTGAAACCGATGTTCCAAAAGCTTCAAAAGCTTTTCTAGGAATATATTCTATTAGCTGATAAACTTTGGTGACTTTCAATCCTTGTTTCAAGTACCATTTCAACAAAGGACTCATTAGCAATATCTTATCTCCGTACATACTTCCAACTAATGAGCGTTGAGGAGTCTTTAAAAACCCTTCGGCTTCAGCAAAGACTTTCATTTCATCGCTCAAGTGTTCTCTGGTTAACATCGTATTTTTAAAAATCGGAGGCATTTCGGAGAACTTTTCTTCCTCTTCCTCAGGAACTTCGATGTCACATTCAACAAATCCGAAGAATTCTTCTGATTGAACTCTCTCCAACACTTCTTCTTGATTCAGCTTTTTTTCAAGTATTTTAGGGTAGAAAGAATTGTAAAACGTGTTGACAAATTTTTGTAAATTTGTATGAGTTTTTACACGCTTCATCCAGTCACACTCCCAAATCGAGATTACAGTGTAACCTAATGCTCGAAGATATTCTTCATTTTCCATCGTAGTTTTAAACAGATTTGCTTTTGATTTTCTTCCACTAGCTTGAAGCTCTTGCTCTTTAGCGTTGTTATAAGAGCAGTCGTGTCCATGCCAAAAACATCCGTGGAATTGAAAGACATGACGATTTTCAACACAGAATCCATCAACTGGTAATCCTCGCTGTCCGAGAGTAACTTCTCCTCCATTGAGCTGATGTCTGATATTGATTTTTTTTGAGAACATTTGGAACTGTAACCAGCTATGAGCTATCTTGCTAAATTTTACTGGTTCAGCGACAAAGGAGTTTTCGATTTTTCTTCTTCGAGGATAGCCGGTAGGCATTGATTGCATCATACACCATAAATAGAGCGCATTTGCATCAACTCCATAGATTCTATCACAAACCTTTGCTTCTTTTCCCAACCAATGTTCTCTAATTTTAGTTATACCTTTTTCGTGATATCTATGCATCACTAGACTTGGCCCACCAACTATGTTTTTCTTTATTAGAGGATAAAGTTCTGCATTGCAGTTGTCAAGCAGACAAATTGGGAGAGTCTGTCGAAACGAGTTACCAAGTTCATGGAAATCCAAGTGTGTAGAGAGGTATGGAGGAGGTGGTTGAGGAGCTTTGCTGAACATCCATCGAATCGCTAATCCTGGTAAAGATATACCGTCTTTTAACATATCAATCCCATGCTCTCTGTAGATCGATCTTTGTCTTTCCAACGCTTGAACAAATGGTTTTACATCCAAGTTGTTGTACCATTTTAAAAAATCCCTCATTGTCTTCATGTCATTATTTTTCCATGCTTCTTGACAAATTATGTACTCTTCTTCACTGATATTCTTTTGTTTTAAAGAACTGTAAAAAGCTTCTCTTGGTGGTAGATGTTCTTGATTAAGTTGTTCCAAGTCTTTCATCCATTCATAAGGAAAAAATCCTTTTCCGGCTTCACATTTGTATGCTTTGAGATACATTTCATAGCTATATCCAGGAGCGATGAAGTTTGTACAATCTAAAAACAAAAAAGATCCTATTCCGATAACAGGCATCTTGGTTCCTTTTTTTATAACAAAATCAAAATCTGTGTCGGAGACATCTTTCAATTTTTGAAGCAGTTTTCCTTTCATCACATTGACATCATAAGTCTGTGAATTGAAACCTAGAATAGGGAGTTTTTTCATATAGCTGTACAAATCATCCAGAACTTTTTCAGCTCCTGTTCTACGTCTGAAACGATTTTTTTCAAAATCACTACGAAACTTTTCTTCAGCTTCTTCCAGTCGTTGTAATTCACCTTCTATCTGTTTTATGATTCGCGAAAATTGTTTTTCCAATCGGCTATATGATTCTTCACTAATATCATCCAAGTATTCAATGAACCTTCCAACGCATTCATCATCATCCCCTTTGTTGACAATACAACACGGGTTGTTGAAGCCTGGTACGTTTGAACAAATTGAAATACTTAAAAGTTTATGCTCATTCGTGTAAATGGTTGTGTCTGTATCTCGATCTTTTTCGCAATTAGGTAACAAACACTCTATGTCGAATGTTGCAAAAAACGGATAGTATCTCAAGGAATCATCTGACCCGATATCTATCCCGAATTGAACCTTCAGTTTGTCGAATATTGTAGCAGTAGGACTGTATTGCCCTCCAGAAAACTGCATAGTTGTTGCCTCTGAGATTGAACACCTGTGTCTTTTCAGATTCCCCAATCTGTCATAACAAGTAGAACAGGTTGGACATCTGTAGGCTTTGACATATCCTTCCAAGTTTGTAATAAGACTGAAGTGATTGATATAAAGATCCAAATATAGATTCTCCTTATAACTGGAGTTTGAATTCCAAATAACTGTTGAAGTCATATCATCATTTAAAGAAAACACTGTTATCTTCAGTTGAAATGCTCGCTCCAAAAGCAATAAATCAGCTTCTGTCACTCCTTTCCCATCACACCTTTTACCACTATCACCATAGATGAAACTATGATATTGTTGTTGGTACTCCTTCACCTCCTTAATTATCGGATCTTTTGCAATTCCACCGTTTTTTTGTAGTTCTTTGTGTAATGCTAGACATCTAAAAAAACAAAGATTGTCGGTAATTCGTTTTCCTTTTGTGTTTTTTAACATGGTTCGTATGTGTCTGTTGTTAAGGAGGTGAGAGGGTAAATGCTCTGGTGGTGATCCAACTTTTCCCATTCCGAGTAGTTTGTAGAAATAAAACGAAATGTTTGTGATTAACATCAATCTCCAAGTCGTATTTGGTCTCCGTCTCAAGCTATTTGTACGATGATCAGTCTCCATAACATCGACAAAGAAGTCATCAAGATCTCCTTCAGTTTCAATCAGTTTAGCTTTTGGATATACAGTAGCATTGTTTGATGATGAGTGAAAGTATCGGAGTTCACCATCATTTTTATTTTCTAGTATACAACCTACGCTACAGTTGACTTTTGCTCTCGAGCTCAATTGTCTCCAAACTTTTTTTAGCAATTCTAACACTCTTGAATCATGATAGTCATTTTGGTAGGTATCAGCTTGGTCTCTTGGAATCCCATCCCAAAGTCTTACATTTAAAAGTTCTATGACTTTTCCAGCTCTATGTTTCGTTTTCATAGCTCCCCAATATCTAGCTATCAAATCATCCCATTCTTCATCTTGAAAAGTTGGAGCTGTGCTATCATCAACAATACCTAGGGTTGATGCTCGGGTAGGTCTTTCAAAATTTAAATCTTCCATTTCTTCTTCTTCTTGTTCTTCCTCTTGTGCTTCTTCCTCTTCTTCTTCTTCTTCTTCTTCTTCATTTTCTATCATTGGATCATTCTCATTTTCTTCAACTATCTCCTCCACAACCGGCTCTACATCTTGAGCTATTATGCTAGTCTTTGGTGGTGAAGGCTCAGCACCAAATCCTATTTGATTGATTGTTTCATCGGGTAAACGAAAACAAATGAGATTTTCTTCTAACCATTTCCAATTAGGGGAAATTTCAGGGTTTTTTTCTTCTACATTCTCCTCCCGATAATCTAAACTTTGTCTACAATAGAAATGTTAAGACATAATAGTTGTTCTATAAAACATTCACATACATTTTGTATGAAATGTAACAGAAGAAAAAATGACTTAAACACCATTATCAATTAATTTTTAAAATGGAATTAGGAAAAAGGCTCAAACATTATTATTAGTTAGGTTTTTAAAAACTTACTGTGTACTATGACATGAATTCCCAACTCCCTCTTTTACATTAATTCTCTGATATTCTGAGTCCTGTCTACAATAAGGAGATAATGTATTATTTTTGCTGATTCATGAGATGACTATAAAAAAAACAGCAAAAAAAATTACTCTACTAACGTTATTAATTTATGATTTTAAAAACTTACTGCTTATCAAAGACTATTGTATTTTCAGTAGTTGCTGAAACTTGAAAAGTCGAAGGTTTGTCTTGAAAAGCATTTTCAAGTTCCATCTCCATTTCATTTTCATATTCAGCATTGCATTCATCATTCATGTATTCATTATCAGCGTTTGAAAAACTGATATCATTTTGATTTTTCAAGAGCCATTCCCATTCCTTATGTATGTCTACATGAGTATCATCCTCTTCTGTTTCCATAGCACTATAATAACAATAAAATCATTACTTTTTAATAGAAGTGACAATAGCACATAAAAAGGTAAGTTAAATGTCTCAGCTAATAAATTTTACCTTGTGAATAAAACTCCTAGTAGTCAGTTGGTATATTATATAGTAGATGTTGAGGCTTCAGTTACTGTTGTTAGAACGAGTGATTTATTGTGTGAAAGCATTACTTTTTAAGTAGACAAAAAATTAAGTGAGATAATTAAGTCAGATAATTAAGTCTTAAGTTCAATGAAAATTTTCAAATTCACACAGAAAAACTTTTAATAGTCAGTGGATGTAGTAGTAGATGTTGCTCCTCCGATCACTGTTGTAGAACTGGATGCTTTCTGTGTGAAAACAGTGGCTCTTAAATAGGTAAAGTTGCACTGGTTGAACTCTATGAATACCAACCTTCTTTATAATATAACTATGAATCAGAATTTTGTCCACGCGAAAACCAATGTTTTCGCGGGAATAAATAACTTATTTTCACACGAATAGAAACTGTTGCTTTCGCGGGAATACAAATTTTATTTTCACGCGGATACAATCCAATGCTTTCGCGGGAATAAATAATTTATTTTCACGCGAATAGAAACTGTTGCTTTCGCGGGAATACAAATTTTATTTTCACGCGGATACAATCCAATGCTTTCGCGGGAATAAATAATTTATTTTCACGCGAATAGAAACTGATGCTTTCGCGGGAATACAGATTTTATTTTCACGCGGATACAATCCAATGCTTTCGCGGGAATAAATAATTTATTTTCACGCGAATAGAAACTGATGCTTTCGCGGGAATACAGATTTTATTTTCACGCGGATACAATCCAATGCTTTCGCGGGAATAAATACTTTATTTTCACGCAAATGGAAACCGTTGCTTTCGCGGGAATAAATGATTTATTTTCACGCGAATAGAAACTGTTGCTTTCGCGGGAATACAAATTGTATTTTCACGCGGCTACAAACCAATGCTTTCGCGGGAATAAATACTTTATTTTCACGCGAATGGAAACCGTTGCTTTCGCGGGAATAAATAAATTATTTCCACGCGAAAGCATTGGTTTGTATTCGCGTGAAAACAAATTTTTTATTCCCGCGAAAGCAACAGTTTCTATTCGCGTGAAAATAAATTATTTATTCCCGCGAAAGCAACGGTTTCCCTTCGCATGAAAATAAAGTATTTATTCCCGCGAAAGTATTGGTTTGTATCCGCGTGAAAATAAAATTTGTATTCCCGCGAAAGCAACAGTTTCTATTCGCGTGAAAATAAATTATTTATTCCCGCGAAAGCAACGGTTTCCCTTCGCATGAAAATAAAGTATTTATTCCCGCGAAAGTATTGGTTTGTATCCGCGTGAAAATAAAATTTGTATTCCCGCGAAAGCAACAGTTTCTATTCGCGTGAAAATAGATTATTTATTCCCGCAAAAGCAACGGTTTCCCTTCGCATGAAAATAAAGTATTTATTCCCGCGAAAGTATTGGTTTGTATCCGCGTGAAAATAAAATTTGTATTCCCACGAAAGCAACAGTTTCTATTCGCATGAAAATAAATTATTTATTCCCGCGAAAACATTGGTTTGTATTCGCGTGAAAATACAATTTGTATTCCCGCGAAAGCATCAGTTTCTATTCGTGTGAAAATAAACTATTTATTCCCGCGAAAACATTGGTTTTCGCGTGGACAAAATTCTGCTTCATAGTTATATTATAAAGAAGGTCGGTATTCATAGAGTTCAACCAGTGCAACTTTAGCTATTTAAGAGCCACTGTTTTCACACAGAAAGCATCCAGTTCTACAACAGTGAGCGGAGAAGCAACATCTACTACACCTTCCATTGCAACTACTAGGAGCTATCTCTTTATAAAAGGTAAAATTTAAAAAAATTATTATTCCCTACCTAGCAAAGATCAAAATTAGTTTAGCTATAATGTAAAGTATGAAATAAATAATCTTTTAGTTCCACATTAAAAGCTGAATTATATATTATTTCTTTTTTAGAATACTATGGAGGATTTTTCTGCTTCTTACACGGATTTAAAGCCAGTCGAAAACAAACAAAAAACATTCAAAACACCCTCCAAAAGAAAAAACTCTAACTCTGTCACAAAAGAAGCAACAATAAAGAGACGAGTTCTTCCAAAACTGGTTTTACCCACAACATCAAACAATATGGAACAAAAAGAATTGCTCACTGATGCTGACAGAGCTCTCAAGATGGCCAAATCTCTCCAAAAATGGAAGGCATGTGATTTGAAAAAGATTGGAGGGTTTCTTACACTAGCATCACTTCCTGTTCCATCAGTTTTGCAAATCGTTTCTATTGAACAGAGTACTGGTGCATACGGAAATTACTACATTCTCACTTATCTTGATAATTCAACTGGAGCGAGTTTTCAAAAAGTTGTTTGCCCAAGTAGAGTAGTTGAAAGCTTCAATGTTGATAACTACCCATTACCTTTCAACATTTTGTACTTGGGTGAGATGGAAAATTCAAAAAAACCAGAGACTACTTACTACAATGTTAAACGTATCAGCACAAAACGCTTAACCACAATGGAAGCTACTGCTGAAGCTGAAAAACTGAGAAAAATGAGTGAAGAAGAACTCAAACTCGCTTACGACATCGAGTATCTCAGCAATTTCAAAGATTGTTCCATTTTTGCTTACATCGAAGTTGTAGAAAGATTCATTCCTTTCCGATTCAATGGAGAAGAATCCATTGTAAATTGCATTCGCTATGTCGCTGAAAAGAATGGAAAAAGAGAGACGAGAACGCTTTTACTACCGATCAGATACAACGAGGAAGCTAAAAGATGTGCACCTGGTGTGATGATTTACAAAGGAAAAAAACAGAGTAAGAATGGAAATCCTATTCCATACCACAATGTTGTCTTCATTTCTTCAACCAACGCTAGTGATTGGGAGCAATATTGCACACAAACAAATTCCAATGAGGTGCTAACAAAAACGAATAATGAGGATGAAGTTCTTAAGGAATTTCTAGAAAACGAATTACAAGATTTTGATGAACAGCTTGGTGTTGATGGTATGTAAACTCAATATCAAATGCTGACAACAGGTAGTCTCAAGCGGATAATGAATGTATAAAAAAACCTGTGTATTAATTGACACTACAAGTTGCACTATTTTGTATTACTCACTATTTACCTGATTGACATTACAAGTTGTACTGTTTTGTATTACTTACTATTTAGTGACTCTAACTATATTATATGGAGAGATTTTCCCTACTTATTATACAATAAAATGTATATAATCATATATTGTTTCATAGAAAAGTCTAAAGGTTCTCAAGTGATTGACTCACCAAAAGTTCCGGTTTGCAAAACATTTGAAGATCTTCCTATCCCAAGCATTATACGAGTGACTGGTGTGATACATCCATCAAGTAAGGAGAAGTGTAGATATTCTCAAGTTTGCTACCATGATCCTTCAGATATAAATGAACTCGAACCCAAAATACTTTTTTGTCCAGTTGAAATAGCTAAAAACTTCAGCTGTGATGATTACCCCCCTCCGTTTAACGTTGTATATTTGGGTAGAAAGGGAAAACCGAAAAATAAAAGTGTTCTTTGGTATGATGTCAGACGTGTTACCACACCTCATTTGAGGATTTTTTAAGATGCTACGTAAAGGAAAAGACTTTGCATTGATTATCATTACAAGACC